>CM034006.1:7009097-7268748 GCA_019603395.1 Cyrtorhinus lividipennis | reverse complement strand
AGAGAAGAGTAGTCAAATCGAAAATTTCCATTTTCATTTTACTGGATGAGGGATTGTATTGATTCAAATCACCCTACAGCCCCTACTTTGAGCCCCTGAATTCCTCTTGGGAAATTTACCGGGAGCGGAAGGAGGGGACCGAACATGATTTTATTAATTTTGCCAGAAGGGACCGACATCCGTGAATCCGACATGGGGCGAAAGAAGCTGTGAATAAGTTGTCAAGAAAGGCATGGACGTGAATACGGGATTTGCCCGATTGGTTTCTCCATCATTTTGTTTACCCAACGCATCGCACCTGGAGGGTGTTGTTCCACCCGGAACAATCGTCCGAGGGTGGGAAATCATATTTTCAGAATACAGGTAAATTCCTCTGAATCAATCGAGCAATTTACTGTGCGTTTTGGAAACTGAAAAGTGAATTCGCGTTTTTTGGCAACGTAATGTGCGGTACAAACCAAAACGGTTTTCGATGTTTTCGATGTTGACATTTTTCCTTTCAACCCTCCCATCGCTAGGGAGGTCTTTTGTAAGCCATAAGCCTCCCTTCATCGCTAATTAAGTTCTGACGGATACAAAGGGTTTTTCTGAAGGTTTTTTTTTCTAATGTTGCTTTTCAGGATTTTGCCCTCCGGCCTGCATTCGGCCTTCTCTTCCAAAGGGACAAGTTGAGGGGCTGTTAAGCATCCAACTCATTTTTTATGATAGGAAACACGTGAGGGCCATGTCGGAGTTAATAAAATTGCGTACTCAGAAAGGGCAGCGGTATACCAAATTGGTTTATCTTGATCCAAGCACCCCTCCAGCTTGTGCTACGGCAATCTAAAATAGCCACCGCCGTTCTCACTCGAGACTTTTCAATTCCAACTTTATTTAACTCTTTCGAATTTGTGATTCAACGCGTAAACATATAAATTACGGAGAAGAACTCAAATTTATCGGTTCAGAAATTAGCAGAGAGTAACACTTAGTAAAGAGGGTGAATGGATAAATTGAATTAACTAAGCGATCGAATGTTTTTTGTTCTCCCTCACTTGTATTTTGAAGAGTTTTACCAGCGTACATCAAGTAGTGACGTCGTTTAATCAATCACTCAACGAAGAAAAGGAATGAGAATAAATCTAATCAACAAGGGGTAGGTAATTATCAAATTAACCATTTCTCGACGTGTTGATCCACTCGCGTTGCGTACTTCGCCAAAAGTAGCTTTTTAGCTAGTAATTTCTTGGTTACTTAATTTTGAAGGCTGTTTTGTTGTTTTTGAACTTTCTTCCCCTAAATAAATAAATACCCCAAATCACGTTCCTTCGTCTGTGAGGATACTACTCGAAAGGAAGTCCATTTCTACCAATGTTATATTCCCTACTGTTTCACATGAAGTCAAGAAGGTGAAAAGAACTGAACACGAACATTTCTCGTTTTTAAACATTTACTTCTATTTTAAACGGTTTATATTGAATTCAAACAATAAAAGAATCATACTTTAAAAAGGGAAAAAAAGGCACAGCAGATCAATATATTTCAAGCCAATAATTAAAACTAATGCTCAACCCTCTGTCTGCAGCAATGCGGTTTTGGGTGAAAAGAGTAAATTTTACCCCAAAAAAGCCCACGGTTTTACGTTTTTCCATAGGTGTCAGGGTTTTTTCCTCCAAATGAAACATATACTGTGAAAATGAGGTAATTTTTAAAAATTAAGAAATGGCATGCTCGAGTTTAGTCCTTATTTTCAACAAAAATATAAAACCTTCAATTTCATGGATGGCCTAATTACCAGCGGTTATCCATCAAGTAAGGAACCACCCGATGATAATTGACTTTAGAGATCGAAATGGATCCGTTTATTATTACGTTTACAATCGAGACAGTATGATACGAATTAACTTGAGAAGTGCCTTCACTGATGATTATCCATGTGGCCAAATCGAATATAATACATTACATGATGAGAAGCCGTTTTATGGCTGGCAGGCCACTGGCTGATGGTTTGTGTACATACGGACTAGTTAGAATGAAACAGAGTGGGAGTGAAAGAGGTTTTTTCGTACCTAATAATCAACTAGAGAGGTACTCGGAATGATTGATCCGCGATGTAATTACTTTGATGGCGTCAGATATTTAAATGAGTTCCCTCTCACATCAAATTAAAATAACAACAGGTGCGTGTGACACAGAAGAAACGGGTTTTAGAAAGCGAGAAGGAGTATGTAGAGGGAAGCGCGCTAGGGCGGTAGAGGGCGCAGAGAGTTAATTTATTTTCCTCGGAAAAGCCAAGTCAATGGATGAGAAGCGGTGGTTTAATTGGCTTCAAGCTTAACCTACAAACCAAGTTGAGATTGAAGGAGTTTAATAGGCTATAGAAAATTGGAAGCGGTGCAGGTGGTAGACCCGCCTTTCCTATTATAAGCTAATCATACAAATAAGATTGCGTGGTGTAGGAGTGGAGGGAGGAGGCAAGAGATTAGCCATAATTCTGGGAAACAATATAGAGCTCTGGAGCAATCCCACAGGCAATATAACTAGGAGAAAGCAATTATAATTTAAATTAACATGAGGCCCTCGGGTTTTGAGTAGTAACGACCCCCTCCTCACTTTTCCATCCCTTATAGTACTACCACACTTGCACTAAGCTCTTCCTCCCCCGACCGGAGCTTCCCAAACTGTAATGGGAAAGCATTGGAAAAACAATTATGTGGAATTTATAATAAACGTATATTGTATTCTGAAGGGGGGTTTCTCTTCCAGACGAAAAAGGCGGTGAAGTACAAGGGGTTGGGGAGTCGTTTGAAACGTAATTTCCGCCTGTGTAATGGCGCTAAGCACTCGGCTCAAGAGCAATCGAAGCTGCCTTTTTTCCCACACTTATTGCGTTAAATGTTGATTAAATGACGGTTAGATTAAAATCCTCGGCGTCGCGCATGAAGCGGGGTTTTCGAGGGGGGGGGGGGGGGGGCCCCTAAGGGTGGAAGCATCTCTGAACCCGCAAGGAAAAATTTCGTCCTCCGGAATTAAAAAGTACGGAAGAGGTGTGGAGAGGGTTATAAACTCGTTGAATGTCCGAGAGCTAAAGGCGATTTCATTTTTGCAAAGCTAGGTATGTCGTATAGCTGAGCGCATCAAAGTGGAATCGAGGAGGTCGAGACCGGCTCAAAATACTGTGGGAATGAAGTTACTTGATCTTACAAGAGAAGGTTGACCAATGGGTTTTTTCGAAATCCTCGAATTTGTTTTTGAACGTTTTCCAAATTTTCACCATGTAATGGAGTTAGCCTACCTGGGTATTTGACCATTGGAATCGATATCGGGTGATCATGGGCTTTACAAAGAATCCAAACACGACCCACATACATTGTCAATTGCCCAAATAGGGCTCTTATCAGTCAGCTGGTGATAGGCGGGACGTACAATGTCTCCTTACTTGCGATCTTAAATAAAATTATTCAGATAAATCTGTGATCAGCAGCGAATCAAGTTGCTGGTGATAACAAAATAATTTTATTGATAAAATTCTATGTTCCAAATTAAGTCTAAAGATGCCGACAATATTACTCTTCTTCAGTCTTCACTCAGTCAATTTGGATAGATTTCAGACCCATTTAACCAGTAACCTCCACAGGTGGGGGAAATATAGTTTCAAGAGTTAAAATACAATAAACACAATAGAAAAAAAAACTAAAAGGGCTGTGCTCATTCTTATACAATCCTCTTTTTATTTCAAACATAAGCGCATAAAATGTCTATATTTGATCCCGTAAAAGCTCAATGCCACTCAAGTAATGAATTTCAAATGTTGCGTCGTAATTTTTATTTGTACAAATAAAAATTTATTTTAGGGTTAATTTTATTTCTTTTTATTTTATTCGTGACGTTTTTTATGACATTTTGCAAGGGTTGACATGATCAGAAAGAGCATTGGTGAGACTGTAACATCGTTGATAAACATTTCAGCCCTTGGAAAAGGTCTCTTCAGGGGACGGTCGTTTAAAGAAGCTCGTTTTTCTGAGGCAGATATAAATGGTTAAATGACCACGGTGGGGAGGTGAGGATGACTTCTGAGATGGGAGGGAACTTGTGTGAATAAATAAAGATACCTCTCTTGGACTGAAGATGATTTTTAAAAAGAGGACTGGTGGGTAAGGAGGGTCAGTTTCAGGAAGCACCTTCGAAGTCTTAAGCAAGTTGCGGGGACTTGCAGGGGTCACCGAGGGTTAGATTTGTATTATTTACACCGGGCAAGTGCCCGACGCGGTTAGTGGGGTGAATTATTAAAACCGGGAAGGGCACGGTTGACAATTATCATGTCAGTTCGGACCCACGGACACGAAATGCCGTCCAACATTGATGACTCCCGTCTTTACCGGACCGCCACGTAGGAGGTGGCCCTTTCCGTCTGTCATCCCCTCATCTATGTTGCAGGCCTCCTTAACATGAGTCTTGAGACCGCTCTCAATTCGTATTCGCCCTCGCCGACGCCACCCTCCAAGATCCGGTCGACATAACCTCCTCAACAACACCATTGGGAAATAGTTCGACGATACTTGTCGGTTGGTTTCACTCCACTTGTTTCAAACTGATACCAATCAAGACAAGACCGTAAATGTTTGCGAAACTTCCACATTTTCTTAATAGCAAAAGTTGTGTTTCGGCCACTTTTGGTTCCTCTAAAACAAACACTACACAGCTTTACAAGGACGAACGCAGGTCTTCGATCGGGTTCGCTGCAAGCAAAGTATTTAAAGTAAAGTTGGAAGTGGGAGTTGTTGACCGTAGATGAATTAATGATGTTGAAGAAATGGATTGATGGTGAAGAAAGTCCAGATTTAGCCAAAAATGCTGACAATTTATTTGCCCATCGTCAGGGCCTACAAATGATGGACAAATGACACTGACGATGGATAAATAAATTGTCAAAAACGTTAGCAAAATCTGGACTTTTTTGACCAAACCTCAACATCTCAATCAATTAAAATAAAAATAAATATGCAAGGAATTTGACTAAAATAACCACATACTCTCTCATCATGTTTTCCTGTAAAATCGGAGGGAGGGGGTGAACACAGTAGAATTTTAGGAAATTGCGGAGCAATTACATAATGCAGAAAAAAAGCTGCAAATTTCTTCGTAGGGGTTGGTTGACTGGGAGTATGGAGAAAATGATGGAAAACCTGGAGTGGAGTGTCATAGACTCATTCTAATCGATTCAGCGTCCAAAATTTGGTGAAAAGTAATACTCCACACACCTAGGTACCGGAAAATATCGTTACCCACTTTTGAAATAGGTAGATGGGTGGCAATCGTGCTGGGATCTGCCCTTTGGAGGTTCAGGTCCAAAAATAGTGGCAAGTAGAACCTCCCCAATTTGGACCGATTGGGTTGATGTGTTTCGAGGACCAACTAGAGCCGGAAACGGGTCCCTAAGAATCCAAAATTTCAGACTATTCCATGAATAACCAACCAAAACGGAGGTGATTGGTGGGAGTTAACATTATTGTTACATATAGGACGGTTTTGTCAACCGGCCCTCCCACGTCCTCACAGAGGCAGATGCCATTGGACCTACAAGCTCCAGGCCATGGCATCAAAGTGGCACTCAGCCACGGCCAGGAGAGCATGATAGCCGGATGCACAACTGAGGGCCGAAATCACGAATGGAGCCTAGAAGGTGGCAGGAGCGATGGAGTGCATCCCCCAGTGGGCGGGCACACTTCAAAAATCTGGCCAAATGTACGGGCGACTGTCACAGCGCTACGTCGACGTGGACCCACTATGCTCACAGTTTGCCCCCGGCCATGGTGACTTCAACGCAAGATCCATGCATGAGACTGAAAGCCATCCCCCCTCGTGAGTGGCGGCGAGCCTGAGACGGCGGACCTATGTCTACCTCAGTGCCCAAAGTACGAAATGCGCGTAGGCGATGGCTGGCAGTCCTGGGGTCTGGCCGCAGATGAAGAGAGCCCATGGCAGGCTCTGCGTTCAATCCAGGAACAATGCAGAGGACACAATAAAGTTGCCCATCAAGTAATGGCGCCAAAGATGGCCACACCCAAGAAGCCCATCCTGATCCAAAACTTGCTACCTCCGCGAGGTCCGTCATGGGCCACTGATGAGTCAGCAATGGCCGAAAACGCACGGCAGGAGAGAAGGCCAAAACCATAGGCAGTGAGCAAGCCCCGGTAAAGCCGCAAGGCGTAGGAACGGGAGGAATGAAAAGACCTGATGGGAGTTACATTATGTACTGCAGCTGCCGCAGTGCTGAGAGTGAAAGAAGCAGAAGAAGGATTGCAACCTAGTGTTACTCCAAAACAATAAGAAAGGTAGATGGCAACAAAGAATAGGGGTTTTGCCCTCCATTCCCCTAGGTACTATTGTAGGTACTATTTGCTCGGAAATCAGCCTCTTATTTTGTACAGACCAAAAAGGAAAAAAGAAATCTACTTTTTTTCACTTTTTAAAGTGCTGACCACACTGAGCTACAATGAATGGTCATCGTAGTTGTACCCAGCAGCACTGATCCGAAGGTTGCATGATTGTTGGTTGAATTGTATGCAGTCTCAACCTACTTTATACGATCAACAGACTATACCCTACTATCATACAGTGAATTCCAACATTGATTCAAAACATTGTGCTAAATTGCCAGTCTGAAGGTTCCTTAACTCGTTTTCTGTCTAACGCTTTTTACGGAGTCAAATTAAAGGTGAAAATGAGCATTTCGACAGTGGATTTGTTATTAATAATCCAACGCTAATGAACTTGCAGTGTTTTTTAATCCTCTTTCGGACTTGGAAGTGAACTGAAGAACATTAGTAGAGACTTGCATTACTAAAGCCAGGGACTCGAAATAGATACAATATTGATGTTTGTGAATGTATAGACTTTTCGACCATACCGTCACCATGTTCCCTGAAATTACGGCAACGTACAAGAGAGAATTAGGCTCGCATCCATAGTATACTAGAGAGAATCATCAGTTTCTCCTCAAGTTCTCGACACATGTTGTGAAGCTTTGTGAAGTCTCTAATGTCAGAGGCGGTCGGAAGAAAATTCTTAAGTCGTCCGATACCAAAGGCAGAGGTTTCAACTGACGTAATTGCTGTACACATCTGGCAAAGGTAATTAACCAAGTGACCCAAGAGCCACCAACTACCGCCAACTCTCCTCCCAATTTCCAGACGGTAATTTTTAGTTCAAGTGATCACTACGGCCCTAAAGTTGTTTCGAGAGGCTTGTTAATGGCTTAATTAATCCGCTTTGAAGCATGATGAAGTGGAATTTTCAAAGGGGGTTGCTCAACTGTTAACTAACTAGGTATCCAACAATACACCCTTGTGAAATTTAAGCGTGAATGGAGCGTCGACTCAGTTCCACATAATTATATGTAATGCAGTTGTGGTCAAAAGAGGGCCAACTGTTGGGTAACTCAAAGGATACAATTTTGCTGTGTTCAGGAATTACCTGGATGGCTACCACTCAAAGGGGCTCTGTTTGAAGATATTATTATAATTTACCTGTAATATCTCAGTCTTTCCAACTCAGTGAAGATCTCCCGGTGAATTACGCGGTAATCACATTATATGAAACGCAAGGGATGTGCAAGTGGCTCCTGCCTAAGAAGATTGCTCAGATCTTTTGTCGAATTCCGAATGAAAAGCGACCTCACCTCGTGGCCTATGACTTTAAATAAATTAATTTGTTGTTTTGGTTGGTTATTCCTTGAATAATCAACCTATGTTTTCATAATAATGGTCAACTCTCGATTTGGCCATTTTCTTCTGGACGTTTCATGATGTCCTGAGCAAAAAAGTGGTCAATGTCCGCCATCGTCTGCGCGTTTTCGGTAGTTAGAAAACAATTTGACAATTTGACCCCATAACTTCTTCAGTGGTGCACACGTTCTGGGACCCACTTCATAGAATTCAGAGTCCAAGATTTAGTGGAAATTGATACGCCCACTAGCCTAGATCGCCCAAAAATGTCGAAAATTCATTTTTAAAAACACATTTTGACCCTACCCCGCCCAAATTTGGTCCGATGGGCTGAAAGCTTGGAGGACGTTCAAGGCCGGGAACAGACGCCTGACCCAAATTTCAGATTTTTAGAAAATTTTATACCAAAAAGGCGCGGACGGCGGGCGGCGTACGGCGGTCGGACATTGACCTTTTCATATAATGGTCAACCTCTCGATTCGGCTCAAAATTTTTTTGGACGTTGTCATGATTCCTGATCAAAAAAGGTCCAAGTCCGTCCGCGTCCGCCGTCCATTGTCCACGCCGTTTTTGGTAGTAGAAATGTTCTAAAAATCTGAAATTTGGGTCAGGGTTGTTCCCAGCCGAGATGGGTCCTAGAAACTTTTTCAGCCCGATCGGACCAAATTGAGGGGGTAGGGGTCAAAATGTGCTTTTTGAAAAAGGATTTCGGATTTTGGGTGATTTGACGAGTGGGTATCATTTTCCACTAAATTTTGGACGCTGAATCCAATGAAAACGGGTCCCAGAACGATTGGCAACCACGCGAAGAGAAGTTAATGGGTCAAATGTGGTATGTATACCCATTAGTTTGTATGTGTCAGGATTTCTGGTGCCTAGGGTGTGGGGTATCATATTCCACTAAAATTTTGGACCCTGAATCGATTGGAATGGGTCTGGCACCCGCCACACCCACTGTTTCCCCCATTCGAGGAATAACCAACCCGTGTGTAAGAATTTGCAGATTTTTTTCAAACATTTTTGTGTAATTTATTTTGTAGCAGTGTGCTAGATTCGGCAATAATATCGTGAATATCCACGAAAAAATTTAATTTTCTTTGATAAAACCTAAGGGCAGGTCGCTTCTTGTTATTTTGTTTGAAATTCACCAATAACGAAAATTTTAAATTTTACTGTTGCAAGGAGCGTTAAATTTAGCATCTCTCATACGCACAATCGAAGTTTGATACAACAGCAACAGCTCTGAGGAGCGTTCGAGAAAGAGTAACATGATCTCATCTGTTATCAGCCTGCTGAGCCCTGAGGGGAGAGAAATCCAGAGATGATTCGAATATTCGAACGGAACAAGTCATACGGCCGACGTATTTTTGAAATGGATCCGAGGACGAAAAAAACTATTTGCACTGAAGGATGTACAGAATACGAGTCAGAGGGATCAGAAGAAGGGAAATAAACCTCTCGAACAAAATCAGGGCTTTGGGACGAAGTCTGAAATCTCTCCTGCTCTGCAACCAACAAACCTGTAGTTAGGGATAAGGGGCGGATTTTTCTCTCTCCCCCGACTTCTCGCGAAGTGCACAGCCCTTCTCCAATTAATTGACTCGCGATAATTAAGCAAACCCTGTTAGGGAGACGGCCCGGGGGTGAGTTATAACGATGGCCGCCCCCGTCCCACATTAACGAGATGCCCCCCTCGCCCTCTTCGCCATCCGAGAAACCTTTGTCTGATTAGATAAAGGCATGCTTAAAACAACAACGGATCTTGCCTCTAATGAAAAGCATAACCTGTTCTCATTGATGGTCCGGGACACAAACCCAGCGCAAACCTTCTCATTACCGGTTTCCTATGTACATTCAACGGAGAAATTTCTATACTTCGAATCGAGCTCGAACGGTGGAAAATGCCGTGCTTGCTTCTGATATACCGAGACTCAGGATTTTCTCTCCCTGGCGCTTTTCCCCCCTAATTATGTGTTCATGACGTTTGTACCTTTTGCCAGAACAATAGGATGGAATGAGCGCTAATGAGACTAAGCCACCGTTGAGATAACTGAGGCAAAACCCAGTATACGTATTTTCACTAAGTAGGTATTTAAAATATTAATTACGCTTGATTAAACTTTAATAGTACTTCTTTTGTTATCATAACTTGTACATCTAGCCCTGATCTCGTGATTCAATTAAAAAAGAAAAAAGTATGTACCTAAGTGAGTGGGCTAAACAAAACTTTTTTTAGAAAACTTACAATCAAATTCGCAAAAAGAAGCACATTTTACACTCTGGTCAACCGTATTAGCGCTCTTAACATTAATGTGTAAGTAATGTACTCATTTACAATTCAAAAAGTTGACGTTTTTCAATCTTAACCACCTTTTCTTTCACTTTCTTCTTCGTCTTTTGATTGATTTTTCCTTCGAATTTTCTGGGCGTTTCAGGGTGTCTAGATCAAATGTGTTTTTGGAAAAATGGATTTTCGAGATTTTTGGCCATCTAGGTAAGTGGGGTATTACTTTCCACTTTATCATTTTCCTTTTGGACGCTGAATCCAATGGTACACGTCCCATAAGAGTTATGGGTCAAAATGGGCATATCTATGTATTTTGAGTGGGTTCGAAGTGGGTTTTCGAGGTTTCTACTGCTTGTCCATACTCCTGGTCCGTGAAATGAAAGAATTTGCAGCACTTTTACTTTTATTGCGAGTTCCTGGGCCAAGAGAATTTTCAAAAATGTTTCTGTGAGACTCGAACGTGTCACTATCGTAACACCCATTTTATCACATTCCGTTGACTAGATAATATAGTTTTATAAAAAGTTCGAGGGGAATAAGTTCGTTTTGGTAGAGGCCTAACTTGGAGCGAGCCAGACCGGTTGCTAATCAGATGGGACTGTACTCCAAGTGACTTTAAACTTTATTGAGAGTAACGCAAAATTCTGCGTCCTGCAGCACTTGAATCGTTTTCGTTTGTCTGTTAGCCAGGCGCAATAAGGTGGTAAATCTATAGAACCCATTTCAAGTTGTCTCCAGAATGAATTAAGACAATCCTCTCCATCTTAAGGTCTTTCTTAAATAAAGACCCGTATATTTTCGTAAACGCCTTCATTGTTTTAAACTTCATGTTAAAAAATTTTTTTTCATTTTTGTTTAGGTGGTTTTCCAATTTCTTCTTTTTTCAGTTATTGGAATATTACAATATTAGACCTACAAGAATGTATCTCCCGATGTGATAAATGTGATTACAACTAGAGTACGATATTAGCACGTTCAGAGTGTAAAAATAATAGATTTCACTGCTGGAATATCTTCTGAGACGTGTAAAAAGAGGAGGTGTTATAGTTAGAAAAGCAGGAGGGAAGGAAGGGTAGATGGTGTGAACGGGGAGGAGGAGGGGGGTAAAGCTGTGAGACCCATGAACTTGCCGTGATAAATGGTCGGGAGAGTCATTAATTTTCTCCCTTGTTACCTTCGCCCGAGATATTAGCTCATTCAAACCCGCACTCCTTAGACGTTATTGGTTCCGAGTTCTAATGACTGTCTGTCAGTAGACGGAAGGGGCTTAAAGGGCCCTGGCGGTCCGTGAGGTTGAAATGTGGAATTTCTCTTTACAAATAATTAACAACGATTTCGCTTCTCAAGTGAACCGAGAGGATTCAAACGAACCGAACCTATAGACTACACATCCTACAGTGTAAATGGTGCCCCGTAAATTGATTTAACTGTAAGCAAAACATACGAATATATCGACGACGAATAACCCGAAGTCTAAGAACAACTTTTGTAATCGGCTTCATTCCTCCACCGAGTCGTGCTAAGGTAGAGCCAAGGTATATTGGCGATTGAAAAATGTCCAGGTCCAGGGCATGCGTGATTATTCTCTTAATAAATGAACCTATTTTTTCTTGCCAGAGGATGATCACTTTGCGTTGCCCGAAACTCACAAATTGTCTGTTTCAAGAGATATAGATCCCGAAATCAAAATATCCTAGTCATTACTTACTTATTTACAACCTCTTTTTCCAAAAATCCTCTAATGGGCCCTTGAAGGCACCTAAAGAAGGCTAGGTAGGGTGAGTTTAGTAGCGTATGGGGTAGTATTATCCATAGAATTTCGAACGTCAATATAATTTAAGAGGGGCCTAGTGAGGGGTTTATTGATTTGGACATATCTTGAGGCACAAGAAGTCAAATTCTCAGGTGAATCTGACCGTATTGACCATTGGCACTGAAACATTCATAGATTCTCAACTTAGGGAATAATAAATTAAAAAAAAAAAAAAACGTGTACGTCCACTTCTTTTAAAAAATATTGTAATTTTTCTGCAGGACTCCCACTTTTACGTGAGCGAGAACCACCTAAAATATTTAACCATTATGAAACATTTAGATGTACGCATCGATAACGACGATTCGCCTCTCATACCTATCTCAAACCCCCTCGAAACTTCATACGTAAAGTACAAGAATAACGAATTTATAGAAGAATTTCTAATATTCATAGAATTCGTGTTCACGAACTGAATCAAACAATCATCCAATTTGAATTTCCATTCAGCGAAGAAAAGTTAAATCGATCACAAGAAATACAGCAGTTTTACCATTCATTCGACATGAGCGGGATGATAAACCATTTTATAGCCGTTTTATGCTCTTTTCTTTTCCTTTGAACTTGAGGCAGTAATTTATCGATTACGATTGCCAGAAAAACTGTTTCAGTCGAGACGGCGCCGATGGAAATCCCGGTCATTTTACGATCATCATCCAAACACTATCGTCGGGTGTTTATGAGTGTTCGCAAAAAAAGAATTAATATTCAACAAGGGGTAAAATGTGGGGTTTTTTCAAGCAGAAATATCTTAGTACGCTGAAAGAAATGCACATACGTCGGTACGACAACATTTTCGAGCAGAGGTTCTGTTGGGCGTTAGGAGAGAGGTTCCTGGAAAAGCTAGGGTACGAAGGAGGGAGCGCTGGGCCCTCTCGGTGGTTCAGTTAGAGTATTGGGAGCTAACAACAGTGCGTGTTGGGAACTAGCTCGACATTTTGGACCAACCGCTGCCTATTGCGATTGTGACAGACAAGTATATACGGAATAAAACCACCTTTGGAAATCGGATTACAGTCCATTACCCCCGATGCGCCCTGGTCACATCATTTTGGTCCTTCGATCCGGATAGCATAATTTTGGATTTGCTAATTGCGACTTTGGATAACGATCGCTCTCACGGACTTCATTCACCAACGAGCACTGGGCTCGCTTGGACGGCGGCAGGTTGTCATTACGGAGGAATTTCGGTTGAGTCAGGTTCATTCCTTTCTGAATATCCTTTCATTTCATATCCGTAATTCCCCCTCAATACCGGTAACATGAATCGGAAAAGCCCTCAAGGTCAAATTGAAAACTCTCAAGTCTTCCCTCACAAAGATCGGAAATTCATTAACGGGGACCCTAGCGAATTCACCATCACACAGTTGGAAACGAAACTTCGGAATTTAGAACCATTCTTACAAAAATTTGAAGAAGCTATTTTCAATACGTCGGTTGGAAGATGAAACTCTCGGTGCCGCTGCACTTGAGGAACTCTGAAGGGCGTGGATTCTGCGAACGAAGATGAGGGCGAGGAGTACGTGAGTTTCGAGGAAAAATGGTACAATTTCAGGGGTGCTGATTATGGAACAATGAAAATTGCAAGGGCGACGATCTAAATTCGGTACAATCTCCACCCCACGGAAATTGCAACAACGGTCACGACAAGGATTACGGCCGTAAAAACCCCTTACATCGATATCGGAAATTTGACGGTCGTTCCGAAAATTGGCTCAAATTCTACGAAAATTACCGGTGTGGTTATTCATGAAAATCCCAAGGGTGGAAGTGATTTGCGGAAGTTTCATTACTTGATTTCTTATTGGAGGGTGAAGCTGCTAATTTGATCGACGACATTGAGGGGACTGAAGATAATTACGGATTTGCTTGGCAAAAATTGGTTGATTTTTACAAAAATGACAAAAAAACTAACGGAAACTCATATCGGAAATCTATTGATTTGAAAAAATTGGAATTACAATCGGCTAAGGGGCTTCGCGAGCTTCACAACAGCGTCGTGAAAAAATATCAATTCACTCAAGAAATTGGGAGTGGAAAATTTGGAAAATAATGTTTTTTGACATATTTGCTTGCATCAAAATTGGATATCGGACGCTCAAAACTTGGGGGAGAATACGGCGGCTTCAGAAACCATGCCTTCTTACGACGATTGGATGAATTTATTGTACAACAATACAACTACTTGAGGCGTATGAAAGAAATGCACGGACGCAAAAAGATCAGGAAACTAATGGGAAAATTACGAAACGGGCTACACGACCTTGGCTGCTTCCACAGGAAAATCAAAAAACTGTAAAATTTGTGGTTTGGATTGGCACCCGGTTTTCGATGCCAAGTATTTTGAGCAACTCCATCGATGGTCGACGGGAATGGTACGGAAGATCCTGTTGTTGGCAAATGTTTAGGGTTCGGCCATCGGCGCGCGGGATTGTTTGCACGAAAATGTTCACAAATGTACAATTGGGTCACATAATTATTTATGTGTGTTCGAAAAATAAGGCTTATGGGAATAGGAACATTGGCACGGCGGAGGGAGAGTGCATCAAATTCGTCCGTCACAGGAAACCCAATCAGTGTCGGGCAATGAACTCTCGTTTTCCCGTTTTTCGGTTTCGGAGAAACCTTCGCAGGGACTGTTCACACAGTCAAGGCCCTCGAACACTCCTCCAAAAATTCCAGATCTGGTAAAAGCTCAACCACCTGCGTTGCAAATTCAGTTCCAGGAACATTATTTCAACTGTGGTTTTTCCACGTGCATGGTGAGGGTTGAGAATGTAAACAACCAGCCGGTTGTCGGAAGGTTCTGTTGGATTCGGCTTCGGAACTGAACTTTGTCACTAAGAAATTGCGGATCTCTTTCGTTGGAACTGAATAGGACGAAATTACTGTTTTCGGAAACGGTAACGCACAAACTAGAACGTTGGGTTTATCAAGCGAAGTTCCACTCGGCTTGGTGACAAGAATATTCGACAAATACCAATTTTATGTGATGCCGGAGATAAACACACGGTTGTTTGCCTGGACAACCAGTGCCCCGCAATGCTTTGAAAATTCCGACTCACATTCGGCACGAATTAGCAGACTCAGCATTCCATGACTGCAATCGAAAAATCGATGGAATTTTGGGAGTCGGGATATTTTCGACATTTTGCGTCAAACCCAATTTCACCCGATTAGCAACCACACGGAACAATATTTGCATTAAAACTGCTCTTGGCGGGTGATCTGCGTGTGAAATTTCGATCAGAAGATAGATAACTATTTCAACGAATGTAACAAGCGGGCCTGTTTCTTCACAACTGCGAATTTCGGCGATTTGGAGGTACCATCGGAAAAACAAAAATTGGTCAACAAAACGAAAAACAAAAAGCGGATTACGGAAAATCAGGAGTGCGAAAGGCATTTCCTGGCCAACACAAAAATTCATTCGGACGGAGACGGTTCATGGTTTCATTGCTTGTATAAACAATCCCGGAACTTCTCGGAAACTTCATTTGACGGTTCCAGGCGGCGATTTTTTTTCAATTGGAAAAGAAATTTGTGGCAAACCCGGAATTAAAAGCTCAGTACTCGGAATTCATCCGGGGATATGCTGAATTGGGACACATGAACTGTGGAAAAAAGATATTCATAAGTGGCCGATATTCATAAGTGGCCACATCACGCGGTTTTCAGGAAGTACCACAACTAGGTTGAGGGTAGTCTTCGACGCTCAATGAAGACCAATTTCAAAAGTTGGAACTTTGAACAATAAAACAGTTTTGAGTTTGAGCCTCAATGACATTTATGGCTGGACCTGCTCTTCAAAATGACACATTTGATATCTTGGCGGCGTTCAGAATCCCAAATATGGCCTCACGGGGACGTTGCGAAAATGTATCGTTCAAATGGATTAATGAATCGGACGCGGACATGCAAAAAGAATTTTATGGAGAGACAACCGGACGAACGTTTACGTCATTATCGACTGAAAACGGTTGGTATTGTACTAGGCCAGCTCCTTTCTTGGCAATACGGTGCTTAATGCTATGGCCGATGAAATTCAATCGGATGAACCGAAAAATGCTGACGCGATTAAACTTAAATTCTTCAGGGACGATTACTTGATGGAGCAGATACAATGAGGAACTACGGTACAAACAAACGCGGATGGAAGCCCTATTCAAAAAACCGGGGTATGGAACTACGAAAATGGTGCTCAAATTCAAAGGAATTGATGAGTGAATTGAAATGGGCATGATAAACACTTTTGCATTAATTGACGGACGGTGACAGTTATTAAGACTCTTGGATTAACTTGGAATCCAAAAACGGATGGATTGATAATCAAAGTACATGACGCGCAATGCCACGGCTATTACAAAACGAAAAATTCTGTCGGATTTACATACTTTCTGGGACACGAATTGAGTACTCGGCCGGCTCTAATTAAGGGTCGAATTTACCTTCAGGAATTGTGGCGAAATTTGTGTCATGGGATGAAGAATTGCCCACTGGAACTCGGTAAAAAATGGTTTGGTTTTCGGAGTCAACTGCATGATATGCACAACTTGGAGGTGCCTCGGCGGACTTTGGTGATAAATTGTTGGGTGGGGGGAACCTCATGGTTTTAGCGATGCCTCGGTGAAATTTATTTGGAGGAGAACAATGGATAAAATGATTATGACTTTTGAGGAGGCTTATACACTACTAACCGGTATTGAGGCATGTCTAAATTCCAGACCTTTAACCCCACTTTCAGATGATCCTTCTGATCCTACTCCTCTAACCCCTTGCACACTTCCTTGTCGGCGGACCCATAAACCTACCCCCTGAACCTGATTTCATTCAGCGCTCACTCACTCGGCGGGGATAAAGTAAAGCACAAGCAATGCAAGAATTTTGGGCGACGCTGGAGCGAAGAATATCTGTCCACCCTCCAGCAGCGAAACAAATGGAAAATCCAACAGATGGCATCCAGTTGGAACAATTGGTTGCGTCAAAGAAGAAAAACCTGAAACCCACGGAATGGAAAATGGCAAGAGTGACTGCTCTACACCCTGGAAGGACAACATCACTCGCGTGGCGACCATAGTCTACAGGATGGTCGTACCACCAGACGCCCATTGATCAAAATCGTGCCCAATTTGACTGTTCTACCCAAGATGACGACACTACAACTGATGGAAACTACCAGGCCAACCCTTGAATCTTCGGGAACGTCATGAAGAGATAAATTTGGGCTATAGGGATAATTTCATTGTATTTTCAATTTTCTTCAAAATTTTGGATTATTATTTACTTACTGAAATGTTGTATTCTGGTTAAATTTTCATTTTGGATTTGTTTGAATTTGGAAATTCAAGGCGGGGAGAATGTTGGGCGTTAGGAGAGAGGTTCTGGAAAAGCTAGGGGTACGAAGGAGGGAGCGCTGGGCCCTCTCCGGTGTTCAGTTGAGTAGGGGAGCTAACCAGTTGAGTATTGGGAACTAGTCGTTGCGTTTGGACACCGCTGCCTTGCGATTGTGACAGACAAGGACAGTAGAACCCCTCTAATCCATACCTTCGGGACCGGGGGCATGGTCGGAACGCCAAAAAAAGTCGGATTATCGAGGGAAGTCAATATTATTAATTTACATTCAGAATTAATACAAAAGATCACGTTTTGATACTTGAAAATAAAGGAACCTAAATACTATGCAATCCTTACAATAAAGAAACAAACTACTTAGAAAAAAAGTAGTTATTGATTTTTGTTTAGCAGATGAAATTCTAGACTTGACTGTCAGTGTCCCTCCCTTTTTATCCATAAGACGTCCTCGGAGAGTTGAGCGGCCGGCTCGACGATGGTCGGATTAACCGGAGAGTGACGGACCAGCCGAGGGCGGATTAGAGGGGTTCTACTGTACTTATACGGAATAAAACCACCTTTGGAAATTCGGATACAGTCCATTACCCCCGATGCGCCCTGGTCACATCAGGTTCGCTGCAAAAAGACGCTCTAACCAATTCGGACGAGATTCACGCTTCATTCCTGTATATTGTCTGAATGAATGAATGATTTATTCCATCATAAGTTGAAACGAACAGCATTATGTACAAGGTTTGAGTAAAAACAATAATAAGGTAATAAAGATAAATGGTAGAGTACAGGGTAGAGGTAACATTCACTCGGAGTACAGGGCTGCGCCACATTTAGCAGGTGTAAAGTGGTTAAACTAGCAGAACTTCCTTCAAATTTTAAGTGATTTCAGAGTACGGTAAACGCACGTATTTTGGCTCACACAAAATATCCGAAATTTCATCCTATCCCGCGTACAGACTAACGAAACAGTAGGTTTTACGGAGGCTGCAGAGGAGTCTACATTCAATATTTTCTAAACCGATTGTTGTTTTTCTCTAAAATTGTAAATAATTAAACTATGCGCAACTATAAATTTATTTATTTATTCTATTATCTTTAGGTTCTCTCTAATGACCAACAAGAATGTTTTCGTGCTGAGGTCTCCAATTCGGACGTTTCAAGAGGATGTATATCCAAATTTGAATGATTTTTGGTTCTAGTTGGTCTTCGAAATGCCCAGTCGCCTCAAACGGAGGATGTGTATAGATAAATAGTAACTTAGATAACTGTTTTTCAAAATTTTGGAGAACCTAGGCGTAAGGGGTGACAATATCCACCAGATTTTAAAGGCTAAATTGATCAAAATGGATATTAGACCGATGGCCGAGGAAATTTTGACCGTGAAGCATCTTTCAAATGCCAACCTTTAATAACACGGGTTGGTTATTCCTCGAATGGGTGAAACAGTGAGTGTGGCGGGTCCCAGACCCATTCCAATCGATTCAGGGTCCAAAATTTAGTGGAATATGATACCCCACACGCCTAGGCACCAGAAATCCTGACACATACAAAATGGGTGGATACATACCCATTTTGACCCATAACTTCTTCCGGTGGTTGCCAATCGTTCTGGGACACACATCATTGAATTCAGCGTCCAAAATTTAGTGGAAAACTATACCCCACACGCCTAGGTAGCAGAAATCCCGAAAACACGTATTCAAAATGGGTAATAAATACCCAATTTGACCCATAACTTCTTCCAGTGGGTGCCGATCGTTCTGGGACCCATTTAATTGGATTCAGTGTCCAAAATTTAGTGGAAAACTATACCCCACACGCCTAGGTAGCAGAAATCCCGAAAAAACATATTCAAAATGGGTAACAAATACCCAATTTGACCCATTACTTCTCTTGAACTTTCTTGGTGAGAAAATGGGAATTATAACTCGCGGATCACAATTTGAACAATATATTTTTGTACTCACTTTCTTACAACTCTAGAAGAAGGAGTGACTTGAGACTTAAATGAACAGAGCTGCAAACCCTCATGACCACTAACAGTCTAAGGAGAGCAATATGTAGTTCGTATGTTACATAGAATGTATAAGATATTCCATCAACTTTCTTTAGTGGGTGCCAATCGTTCTGGGACCCGTTTCATTGGATTCAGCGTCCAAAATTTAGTGGAAAATGACACCCTACTCGCCTAGATCGCCCAAAATCTCGAAAATCCATTTTTCAAAAAAACATTATTCAAGGAATAACCAACCAAAACAAATTTTGACCCCCCCCCCCCCCCCCTCCAAATTTGGTCCGATCGGGCTGAAAAGTTTCGAGGACCCGTCTCGGCAGGGAACAGACCCCTGACCCAAATTTCAGATTTTTAGAAAATTTTCTACTACCAAAAACGGCGCGGAACATGGACGGCGTACGGCGTACAACGTACGGCGTACGGCGTACGGCGGGCGGACATTGACCTTTTTTGATCAGGACATCATGAAACGCCCAGAAAAAAATTTTGAGCCGAATCGGAGAGGTTGACCATTATCATGAAAACAGGTTGATTATTCGAGGAATAACCAACCAAATTGAAAACGCGATATCACGTTCCCAAGTCGTTTGAGCTGGATCGGTATGATCCAACCTGTTGCCCCCTAATAGTTTTTATCTCTTGAACATTTTAATGATCATAATTTAGAGTGAACGTTGTAGGAAATGGTAACTTTTCAAGGCTGGCGATTCAGGCAACTTTAGTGAGTGTTTCTTACCTTCTGTGTCGTTAAAGTTAGTTCAGTTTTATTCCATGGTTATTGCTGTTTCTTCAACGAGTCTTGGTATTAATACAAAGTGGAGCACCGAAAATCTATAAGTTTTAATTCCCGTTTCTCGCCGTCAGTACGCAACTCCCATTTGACGTTTCACTTCTCTACCGATGCGGCAGTCAGAACGCTTCCCAGTTTGAATTCAAATGTTTATGTTACCAACTGACCATCTACATGCTAGCTCGAACGGTAACCATTTGTAGGTGAGGTATATACGGTGAAGCGGCTCGTTAGAGGGAATAGTTTCAAGGTGAAGCGACCCCTTTTAGATCCAATTTCACTCGACGACCTAGGCAAAAGCATCGCCAGGAGGCCATAGAGGGGAAGATTGAAACTTCATCAATTTTGCGTTCCCCCGAAAAGGCCTCTCCCCGAGCGTAGAAGTGAGAGGATTCGGCGTCAGGGATTGAAGAGCGGAGGGAAGCAAGTAATATTGCCCATTCCCTGCAAACACACATCAACTGTGTACTCAAACACGGGAAGAAACATCATTAAGGAATTTCAATATTGACCCCTCTCTTCGATTCGTCCCCTTTCTAATTCCGCTTCCACGCGAACCTTCAGCCCCTGCTCTCTTCTCCATTGTGCAAAAATCACGCAATGATCTTTTATCTCATGTCATGTTTGAATGGCCGTGCGCACCAAGAGAAGTTTTGGCTGAAAACGTCGTTTTTTTTTTTTTTTTTTGTTTTTTTTTAATAATAAATTTGACGTTTTGATAAACCTCTTCAGTAGGCGGAGATCTGGCTAGAAAAGTGTTTCTACAGCACAACAGACGCCTCGGATGGAGTCAATTCAGGAAAGCAGTTGAACAACGACAGGCTTTTGATTGGAGGTGGATTATTTTCAAGGATAATTGCAACCACTCTCTCAACATCCCACAATTCCCTACTTAAAAGCAGAAAAAAGGATCAGTTGACACTTTGCAATATTAAAAATTCAGCGATTGCATACAACTAATATTACACAAGAACTTCTGGTGATTTATTGTTGTATGATTAACGTACCAATGGTGTCATACCTGAGGCCAATCTCTTCAATTAGCCTAAGAATTTGACAACTTGTGTTTCTAGATGCTATATTGAAAAGAACAAAAAAATTTGGTCGGTTTTACTTTTTGATTCTAGTTTTTCCTTGAAATATTTGAGCCTGATTTCCCAAAACGAAGGGTTAAAAATGTGTATTTTAGAAATATTTTTCGAGATTCTCGCGGACATAGTCGTGAGGGGTATCATCATTCTAAACTAAATTACTGGTTGTGGATCTAGATTTACTAGATCGCACACAGGACGTGGGTACCCAGGTGTGGAAGGACTTTTTGAAATAGGGTAAGCATTTTCTTTTGGGATAAAAAAAAATATTTTTTTCTTAAAAAGGTACGTAAAAAGGTTTTACTAGTAACCTTACTAGTAAGATCGACCTACCTTAATAAACCGTTGAGGAATAATTTTCATTTATTCATTACGATCATGTTACGAACTCGATATACGTGTCAGCTCAACACACATGGTCCCTTTCACCTCAGTTCTCGGAGATTCCTAGAAGAGCCCCAAGTTTGGAAAGATTCAGTGAAAGCCCTTGGGTTACGTCAGTTTTCATTCCTTGGCTTGGCCTTGAGACGTAATTTCTTCGTCAGATTTTCCCCGTCGATCCTATTAGTACAAATCCTAAATAATATCAAGAGACCCTGAAAATCCAATCACTCGTAAAATTTGCAAATCAGGGCCGTTGAAATTCCGATGGGGAAACGAGAAAAAGTAGAGCTAAAAGAGAAACGATGAAAACCAGTAAGGTAGTAGAGCGGGTTGAGGGTTGATGGCCAGGAGGGGGTGGGGGCTTTGGAAGAAGGACTTAGTTCCTCGCCTAATGAGGTTGCTTCATCAACAATGTTTATTTTTACACAAAACCCAAGAGCGGTCAATTAAATACAAGAGGAAGCAGGGGAAACCGCGAGGAAGGTTCTAGTTAGGGTTACTTACCTGAACCAGACTGATTGGGGGCCCCTCAAGTACCACAACGCTCAGAGTGGGGAGGGAAACTGGCAAAACGAGGTACAGTTGGCAAAGGGAAAGGTTTTTGCCTCATGCAAAACCAATGTTATTAGTACAATCACTAATTAACGTAGCTAGTGAAAGGGGCAAGGGCACCCTTGTAGTCGGGGTTTCCCCATGAAAAGAAAATAATAATGAACCGCCTGCGCTCATCCCCCCCTGTGCAACTCGCAAATTAACCCTCAGGTCGATACAGGGTTTTACATCGCACGGTTCTCCGTGCTTTATATGCTAACACTGTGAGGCTCCAGACTTACATTCTTTTCCCCGGCTTTCGCCACTTATTCGTCGACCCTCGTAGTTGTATTTACCTAAATCAGATTTTGACTGGATGTGGTTCACTTTTCTTCCTTTTTTTTTCTTTTGAACAGAGCAGAGGTCGGATTTTTTTCTCGGCCGTCCAATAGGATTATGGTAATTATCACAAAAGAAAAAGGGACCCCCTTTTTAATTTGATTACTATTGCACGAGACACGTCCGCACTTGCTTTCCTACTTGTGTGAAGAATAAGTAAAAATGTACATCTAAGACTTAGTGTTTTACTCAAGTCATCAAAGATATTGCATAACTGAGCCTAAGGAAAATCTCAAGAAAAGTAGACCAAATTCATTAAAAATCTCCAAAATGCGAAGGGATTTTTGTGAATTCATCTATAAACATGCATTTTTATAACTTGAATTTCAATTTTAAAACCAGAAGAAAAAAAGGAAATTTGGGAAATTGGCACACAAAAAAAGTTAATTTTATGTTAAATTAATTTAATTACGCCAAAATGAGTTGAGTTGCAGGAAAACAATCTTTTAGCGAACTAAGGCAACTCCAGATGAATTCCCCAAAAATGCAATAAATTTGGTAAAATTATCCGCGAAGAAATGTGAATTTTGGAAATATACTGGACCTACAATTGAATGTGATTTCTTATCGATATGTTATATTCGCTAAACCCGTATATACAGTCAAATGTTTCTTTTTTTTTTTCATTTAAATTTGTATTTTTTTAAATTTATTTGTATTCAAGGGGAGAAATTTTAGGCGAATACGACTATATCGGTTCGACTGGATGGATCTGTAGCAAATTTTACTTCATTCTTGAATGTAGAGTGGATGAGCCAAAGCGAGGGAAAGGGAAATGGCACTTAAATGGCTTCACATTGTACCTGACCAATAGGAGAGACGCCAAGATAATTTTCTGGACACAATGATTCTCCGTCGACGCACAGCGAAGGGCTTGATCAGACGACGAGGGCGAGCGGTGGAGGGGGTTACCTACGGTGGGTAGCTGGGCAGGAAGGGGGGGGGGAGCTCCTCAACCAACTACAAATTAATTACCTAGAGAAAACTGTATCCAGAAAGGGGTATAAGGGTGGTGGGGGGTCCGTTCTTTGTGAAGCCCCCTCAGGCCCGCCAATTACACTGTGGAAACTAATTAGATAACTTCCCTTCCCCCTTCGCTACCTTAGTGTCTTCCCCCGCCGTCATCATCCCCAACCTCCGCACCTTCATTCAAACTCCTTCAATTCAAGGAAACCCACAGAACTTCTTTTATGTTGCGGAAACTCATACGTCAGAAAGGCGCCCCAACCATCCTGTGATTAATTTTCTAGCAATTTCCTCGTAAAATGCTATTTCATATTTTTCACATTTGAGCGCTCCGGTACACATTGTAACCAACCTTACATTAGCGAAACACAAGCAGCGAACGAGTTGAACGAATGAATTAAAAGAGAGCTCGATTACCTCAATGAAAGGCTGCTTCAACGTGCCATCGCACCTGCAAAAATCTAGCTCGAATTCCGTGTTCAAAAATGTCAGGGCAAACAGTTTTGGAAACCCATTTTCGAGAGATAGCAGACATGAAATACTGAACTCTCGGTTAGTCGTAAACGGTCCTAAATAGTTGCCAAACTCATCATTTTGATCGCTCTATTTAGATATACTTTTGGCATTAATAAATCCCCCCCCCCCCTAAATATTTTGCCCAATAATGAGCCTGGTCAATAAAAAATGAAAATGGAAGTGATACTTTATGCAAAATTTGTAGCCAATGGCTGTGACGAAGGAGAGTTGATAATGCTTACTCGATACTCTTGAGTATTCGATAAATGGTATCGATTGAGTAGTTAGAAACTGATATCGATGATATCGAAGGTAAAGTATTCGATCCCCTGAGTATCCATGATCCTTTTGATTCGTATTTATATTCGACCAAACTACTTCACATCCCTGAAACACTCCTTGCATTTGGCTATGCTATTTTTTCCCCAATAGTATTTCTATATTTTATTTTGAGGGGGTCATTGCAAAACTACAGGATGAGTAGCTGCAGTAACGCCACAGATTAGAATAAAAACCGTACAACTAATCCAGCAACGTAAGGACAATGCACAATCAAAATCAACAGGTTGATAGCAAAATGTGAGACAGGGAGGTTTCATTTTGTATAGCTTCGATATCATTTTCTATCGATTGGGAGCAACTTAATTTGTCTCCAGTTTGTCAGTCGTTAACCTGTTACTCTACATGGATTTCCCCACCTAAACAGCACTGAAACAAAATTTCCGCATAGGTCATCATCAGTTTTTTATTTTCTCAGGAAATTATCATTCTATATTGTTTAAATACCTAATATTTGTATCGATATCAGTAAAATATCGAACCTCCAACACACGATGCAAGTTGCGTCAGTATCCAATGAAAGTATCGATATCAGTAAATATTGGAAGTATCTGAAGGACACTATTGATGGATTGCCTGTTTCAATTGATCATCAATCTTTTTCCTTAGGCGTGAATAAGGCCGTGCTCAATAACTTGCAGTAGATCTCAGTCTGATACTCCTACTAAATGTCGACTAACGAAAACTCGAAACGTAGCCTTCCCGGGCGCCATATTTCATGTGTTACGAATAATTTTGTAATACTTTCTCTACATTCCTGGCCATTACCGTTTTTCTTGCTTCTCGTGGTCATCTTACATTCTTGTGCATCACAACAAGGACATTATTAGGACACTAATGACCTTTTGATTTTCAGCAAATATAATGGTGTAGTTTAATACCTATAATTTGGTAAATTTTGGATTTATTTTGTATATTTTTCTTCTCACAATGCAGTTTTTAAACATTACATTGAGCTTGCATATGAAATTATTGAGTGCTCATCTTTTCTTCAATGAGATGTTCAATTATCAGGAACTCATCCATGAATAATTGTTGAAAAGGTTGGCAGATCCGCACTTTATTCATTTAATTTTCTTCATACGTACAATAAACCTTTGCGACGGTCGGAGTAATTGTAAAGTTAGACCAGAAACTCGCAGAAGGAAAAGCCTGAAGTGAAATACATGAGTCCTCCTTTTATAGCCAAAGTTAAAATTACATTTTATATTAGGTCTACAAGAAATCACCTGTCGGTTGGAAGTGGAGGGGAACCTAATGAAAACCTTTATGCCGAAGAGGAGAGCGCTTTCCTCTCAAGAAACATCTACTGAAAATTAACGAAGCTAACCGAGTAATCATTTAATTCCCGTGATATTAAATATTTCATAACCCCTCCACCTTCCAACCATTCTATAACCACGCTTGTACCGAAGGTTGGGGCCGTTAGAAAGGAATGGTCGTGGTGGTGGTGTGGCGGTGGAGAGGGTTTAATTAAAAGATTCCACTTTCGTATTTCTTCTTTTTGGCCACTTGAAGAATTTTCAGTGGAAAAAAAAAAAAAAAAAATGAGTGAAGGCCGACAAAGAGGAACCGAAGACGATTCAGTATTGAGGGAGTCCACATAGTAGCGAAGTAACATCCGCTAACTGGGGTTACATTAAAATCAAGACTTGTCTGAATATATCGTTGATAATATTTTCGATCAAATGGCTCTTCAATTCTATGGAACATAATAATTTCGTACAATGAAGTCTTTTGGCACCGGATCTATTGACAAGGACATTGTTTTCGTTGAACAAAACCTATCAGCGTTGTCTCACTAGAGGGTTTCAACATCCAATGTTCTTATTGAATTGTAATTGAAACTAAATCAATAATAAATCTACTAAAAATTTGAACCAATGTGCCCGCTTTTCTGACAGTTACATTGTATAGGTTCGACGTGAATAGAGAAAAATGATGAATTTACATCCTGGGAAGCAAAACCTCCAAAGAGCATTGCATCAGTATTGCACGCGCGTATTTATTAATTAGCTGCCCTCTTTCTGAGTTGGTTTAGAATTTGACTCCATCAAAACGTAGTAATGAGCGATATAGATACAGTGAGCCTATTCCGGGAGGGAACTGTTAATGAGGTACACAATGTACATAATAACTTGAGTGTTATTATTGAGGAGAAAGAGGGATGTGTTTGCACTCCGCAAATAAGAGTGCCAACTTGGACTGTTGGCTAGGCTCACTGTTAGATTATTACAGGGCCGTTCATTAGAGTTCGCTAATTACTCGTTGCTTTAATGAATAAGCTTTAATGAACCACTTTCTGTTAATTAAAGGCAGAACCCGAGAGGAGGACGTGGAAGGGGTTCGACGGGGAAGCTTCAGGGAAGGGAGAGGAGCTCTGAATAAAGACGAGGCAATGAGGAGGAGTACAGGAGTTTAAAGAGTGGAAAGATAAGTGCCGAGGAAAGAAGGGAGGCGAATAATACAGCTCATTAGGGCGAAACCTTTTTCGGATTCGATAACAAAACGACCTTCCCTTTCCAATTACCAAATACAAATGTTCAAACGGACAAAATAACCGTTTCATTCCACTTAATTAAGAAGACAAGACGAGGCAATTATCGTGTAAAAGCCTATGCCTGACTGAACTGGCCGATTTTCCCAATTTTTCTTTCCTTATTCTCGTCTTATTAGAAAGAGAGATCGATTCCTGAGAGGGCTTGCCCGAAAGTTCAATGAATAAACCGCTTTTCAACCATTTCAGAGGTGTCTGAATAGGAACGAAATATAATTGGACGCTCAAATATTGTTATTGACTGAACTTTATTGGCAACAAATCACTTCCAAAAGGGGGGGCTCTATCCCGAGTGAATGAAGTCATCATGAGGGCATTATTCTAATCATTCAGAATGTTCTTGTAGATACTAAATGCTTCAGGTTGGAGAGTAGGTAATCTGATATATTCACAAGTACAACTATTTCCATGTTTAGATTTACCACTGATATATTATTGGTGGAAACTCGAATGAATTTGAGGCCAATGGGCTCATTCCTGGAGTCAATGACTCCTTCCGGTTCGACCTTTTTAGAATAAGCTTTCCTACCTATCGACCGAAAGAACGTCATAATAGATACAAAAATGCAATACCTACCACGAAAAGTACAATGCCACGTACCTTTCGAGCTATAAATAGGAATTCTTTGAAGGACTTATTTTCGCCTCATATTGGTCGAACGTCAGGGAGAGACAAAATAATCGAGTCGAGAAGCGTTCGATGAATCCAATATAACAGAGAAACCGCTATTATGTATGCATGCCAGCACATTTGTGTATCGTCCGCGACGATCCTTTTTTTATGTGCGAGTAGTAGCACGTACACATGTGAGCGTTAATAGAATATGAGCATTCTGTAGATTTCCGCCCGTTTTCCAGTGTAGACCGATAGAATGAATGGTATTTATATTGCACCTTATACATTTATCATGTTACTACCGTTCAAATGTAAATTTTAATTTTAATTTTTTATTTTATTTCGTTTGATGGATCTGAACACTTTGGAGCGTGGATGCCCTGGAGCATTCATTTTGGGGGATTTTGGACCAACTAGAAACAACCATAAGGCCAAATGGGCCTCTGCTTCTGGAGAAATATACCTAATCTCACCCAACAAAACTACGAAAAAAAGGAGTGGAGACAAAGCCATTTGATTTTGAGAGTGTTAGTGTTATGTGAATCCGCTAGGTAGCGCCAGTACGAGGTGTTGGGGTATCGGCTATGTATATTGGTTAGTTAAGCACAGAGGAGTCGTGATATACACTGGAATATTCCAGAGCGTTGATTATACATCTTTCATTTGATATTATTTTCAATGAGGGCTCCTGGTGATTGTGTGTACTGTCCAGAACTGTAATTACACCATTTACAGTCTGGCTTGCTCTGAGCTGCCAAGGTAGTTGATCCTAGAATTATTCCTGGTGAGAAACGTTGTTCAAGTTGATCTGAAGTATATGTTTCCTATGTTTCAAAAATTTCTTAGTAATCATCCCAAGAAATTATGAAATGGGTTACCCAAAAACCAAATTTACTGTAGCACTGATTGATCTATGTGCGCTTGTTTTCAATGTTGATTTCCGCTGATTGTCTGTTTCCCTGTCAGCCCACATTTCCTTGTCACAGCTGCGTAATATTAACCAAGATTCGATTTTTTTTTTTAAATTAGATATTTAAATTTTAATCCAAAGTGATGTATGTTTGTGTTCTCCAAAACAGCCTTTTTCACGTTTAATTTTATTTTTTATTATTTATTTTTATTTTTTGAAACAGCGGGAACTTACCATTAATCAACGTACCCACAACTACATATTTTACTTCAACAACAAACTAACTCATTGGAAAGAAAAAGAGGAAAATATGTATGATAATTTGACCCATATAGCAGCACCATATTTCCTGATGGCAACGATTATGATGAAGAAAATTTGACCTGCTTCGAAACATATACCTTTCTCAATAAGATGGAATGATTGAATGGTTTCTTAATTAATAAATTTCACAATATGTGATTTGTTTATTATTCAAACTTTTTGTCATTTTTCAGATACAGTTTAAGGGTGAAATAATGAAAAAGAACAACTTGGTTAACTACCTATGTAGTCGGCGTATTGTTGCGGTCAGAATGTCCTCAACAAAGTCAATAATTACATTTTGAATGGGGTAAATCGTCGTCGGCAACGGCGATATTGGGGTTGGTAGCGGCGGTGGCCGATATGTATAGGAAATGTTCAAAGCTGCAGCGATTCTCTATTTCGATTCAATATTTTGAAGGACTCTAATCAGAATTTGAGAAATACTGACGGCTCAGATTAAGATGGTCCGGTCTGTGAGCGAGTAAACGTAAATTTTGCGTTTATTAACCCCAGAAATTGTGTTTTTGTAAAATGCGCCTAACAATGAAACTGGTAAGGCCGCTACGCATTCAAGCCGCAAAAACAAAAGGATTTCGCGAGGAGGTGAGAATAGTGCACATTTATCGGATATCCTACGAGAAACCGTCGCCTCACAGGCACATTCAAGCGTTGATTGAACAGAGGCCCAACTCACTCAGCGAACACCATCTATCCACTATTCATAGAGATTCTCTATACGAAACGACGCCTAAGCTATGCATTATGTATCGAGATTTCCTAGGACGAACGTTCCATGGCTGCGATATGAGTGCAACATAATCAAAGAGGCGGGTGAGTTTGCAATCGCGACCGACCCCGCGATCACGCTCGATTAGCCAACTCATTCATGCGTTAGTCCTCGCATAGTGTTCGGCAACAGAAACTCGGCAGATGTTCCACTCCGAATGGACCACGTATTTATACAATAGCCAGCCGCGGTGAAATGGCGAAATACCCATTCGGAGAAAGATTTATTCAAGAGGAATTCCGAACGAAAAGAGGTTCCCCCGATTTGTCCACAGGCCCAATGCGCTGGAAGTTATGTCAATTTTTCACTATATGCGTGCAACTCAATCGCTCTACTGTTGACAAACAATTGGTCAAGGCGGAACGAGAGACTAAAATACTTTTAAAACGCCAAAACTACGTATATATTCACCACTGCGGAATTGTGAATGATAAAATTTTCAGGCGTGATGTTAAGCTCGCACTATGAATCGTCGTTCTTCAGTCAGCCACATTCTTCCTAATATCACCGTTGCCGGTATTCGTAGTGTTTTAATTACATTCATGGGAGACTCTTAACCCAAGAATTTTGAGCCATCATAAAGCTCGCTCGTAGTCTAATATCGAGGTAATAGGTTGTTGAGTACACCCCGCTAAATGGTGGTTTTAATTAAAATACCGAATTAGTGCGCTGACATGGTGACCATGGTACAAAAATTATCGTGAACCACACAGAGGGAATCATAAAGAAATAGGTGAGTCTGCTTTACGTTATTCTGTTGACACCGGGAGCCGACGTTTTATGGTTGCCATAAATAAACATAAAATAAGGAAGACATAAATATTTATGTACGACGACATAATTTGGGTTTTATTAGTATGTCATGCTAAAACTACTGTAATTACGAGTATATTTGGTGGCAACGGCACCAAACACGCACAGCATTATAAGTTTTATGTAGAGATTTCGTCTCGATTTGCAATTTGAGCCGTGAAGTTCACTAATGCGGTTTTGAGAGCCCACATACTAAGTTTAGTTGTTGGTTTTCATCTTGGAGAAGCGTTCTGAGAAGGAACAGAGGAGCGGAAACAGCGAAGGGGGGAACCCGAGGCAACAATGGTCTTGATTAATCTATCAGCTAATGCAAGGGTTTGGTAAGTTTGCTGGCTAATGAATGCCCTTCTGAAAGGGGAAGTGGATGGAACAATGACGGTTTCTGGTCCGTGAGTGACGCGATTAGAGCTCTCCTTGTATTCAATGTCACCTCACGGCTCACGCCCAACTTGACGACAACGGAAAGGACCCGACTGAGCTCAGCAGCCCTCATATTTCTCCTTGAAGTGGAAGTCTCCTTAGTTACGGGAAGCTCCTTCTCAGTTTCAACAAATAGGCCGATGGAAATGATAAAATAATTCACGCTTACACTGAGGCCGAGAAAGGGAATCCTTCCCAAAAAGGAATCAGCTAAAAATTGCTACGACGGATTGAAAACCAACTTTGACGACATTTTCCTCATTAACTATCTTTACCTCGATCAGTCAACTGTGAGGCAAGTCCTTGATAGCTGCATTTGGCATCCTCAAAAGAATGACGAGTACCTATTCCATCATATATCATCTCGCACAGTTGAAAACTCCCCTTCGAGACACCGTGTACACCCTCGAGCTCAAGTAAAAGTCATTTTTCCAGGTTCGTTCTCCATACGTCGTAATTCATCTAGCGACGTATGCCCTTCTCGAAAATCTCTGTTCCAAACTCCGATCAATTTACGATCGAAGAGGGAAACTGGAGTCTGTACAAGACGCGACGCCCAAACATCTGTCCTTGACATTCACTCATTAAACTTATCATTGTTCAAATCTTACCTCTCTTGTAAAGATATCGGGACAGATCGTGTTAATCGATTTGTTCAAGATCGTGGCAGATAGCCGAAGTCGGTAACATGAATGTACATTGTGCATAGCCATTTTGATCAAAATTTAGACGGCACATTGGGCTGTGGGATAACTCTGATTGATCAGCTCTTTACGATACAAAAAAAAGTGATCAAGGTTTTGATGAAAAAGGTATTAAGATTTCCCACGGACGACCTTTTTCGGGAATTCAAGGTGCTCACAATCAGCGAGTTAATAGAACGGTCAACGATTATCAAGCTGTTTCGAGATAGGGAAGAAGGAAAATGCGAAGAAGCAGCTGGCGGCATTACAAGATCAACAGGGCAGTCACTCCTTCAAGTGCCTTTTCGGCTTACATCCTGCGGACAAAGAGCTCATGACTACCGTGGTATACAATTATTTAACGGTCTACACAGAGAACTACGCTCAATTTCAGAGTTAAAAACTTTTAAAGCCCGTCTTAAAGCTCACTACAATAATAAATATTTATAAGAGGTTCGACAATTTATTTTCGTTGAAGCCAGTAACATACTATTTTTGTTTTGTTTTTTTGTTTTGCAATAATTTCCTACCTACCTAACCATATTATTATTGTTCCTGTACAACACATCTGGGCAATTATGTACATAGCAACCTGAAATAGTATTTATTTTATTTTTCATAATAGGTACCTGGGTAACCTCAGTACCGTTTACTAAAAATAATACAAAAGATATATATATTAGGTATTAAAGTACAACAACGATATAAATTAGTAATGATACATATACGACTAGGAATAATTTGATCATACTTACTATCAACTCCTCCCCTCAGCTCAAGCATTGCTTATAGAGGGGAGTAGCGTTATAAAATATTGCTGTATTCATTGATGATTGTAAATAAACGCAGTCTAAAATAAAAATAAAATAAAATAAAATAAAAAAATAAAAAATAAAAATCCCACAGGACGTGTCCACGTGTACTTAACGCGTTTGATGATTCCATATAAAAATCAAAGTACCTGTGCATTGCAAGCGGTACTTTCTTTCCCTTCAATTTATGAGTAAACTTGCAGGGTCAGTTAATTTAAATGTAGAGAATTGAAATAAATTATTATTGATGATATTGATTCTAAAATTATTCTCTGGTGAAAAAAGAATATTTTTGGGGTTTATTGATTACTGAAAGGCTACATAAAAGCTCAATTGAAGAAGCCGTCAGAGGACGGATTCAGACCCACCGAAATGAAGCGTAGCAAGACAATTTTATATCGATTAGCTCCCTCCGTATCCCGACTGATGCGGAAAGGTTGAAGGGTAAAACTTGCAGGCGCTTCCCTCAAATCAGAACACACATCTGCTGTTTTAATATAACGCAATTAAAAGTCCATCAATGGGGAGGGGGAGGTGAGCGCATATTAATCTAAAAGTGTCTCTGAGGGCTAATTGGTATCGGATGAGACCCATCTGGGGCTTCACGGCTTCCTGGAGGTCCCGTTGGATTTACAGAGATATCCACTCTGACCCGGCACTGTAATAGCTTTTAAATGCTCCCCCCACCCCGAGGTTTGTCGCGGCTCCGTCGACTATTTTACATTTCAGGTGTGCCTCAGTGTCCTCCACGATCGCTCTATATTATTTGAGAATAATAACTTTAATATATAACGTTCAGCCTACTAACTCTCTGGATTTTTTCCTAACTCGCATGAAATTCAAATTTTTACTTTTTACTCCCAACGCTTCTATTTTTTCTTCAAAAGGAAATTAACAATCGACGGAAAAATTGGGACCATCACGTGCGTCCAGGTTTTTTGGTTTCCCGGACCATCTACGGTTTTGTAAAAGAAAAACAAATAAAAATATTGAATTAAGCAGGCTTAATATTGAACTAGGGCATTTATAAGGACGGCCTCACGTTCTGAAATCTCTTCGTCTCAATATTTACTTAACGTTAATTACCTAAATTTCTAATAAACGAGGGAATCTTCTGAGACGAACCTTGTTTTCTCACTCATCAATAATTTATTCCTCTGATCAAGACATCCGAATGGGAAGCACAAAGAGTTGAAGACGGGTGAAAGGAAACAAGCTTTGAAGAGAAGGGTTGGAAGGGGAAGCAATTTACCGTGTAAGGTTCATTAGGGGTGTGAAGGGGTGCGGGGTGCGCTAGATTAAAACAGGTAAATAGCGGGCAGGTCGGGGGCCTCTCTAATTGAAGCTGTTATTTCCAATTAATCGCTAATTGCTACACCCCCAAGGGGCCTCGAAGCTGGATTAGCAGTAAAGAAACTCAAGACGACCTCTTATCATCTGGGCAGCTGCTTTTGTTTCACCCTCTTTTCTATTGAATAGGTGGTTCACTCCTTCTTGAAGTTTTTCTATGAACGGTTTTTGCTATTTCAAACGTCATTCGAACCATCGAGCCGAGTTCGGAACCCTTTATTTGAACAACCAGCTCATCTGCAAAACTCGTGGTAAAGTAGGGGTATCAAAATGCTACTTAACTAAATACTACTTAACAAAAATGGCGTGGACGGCGGACGGACATTTTGATCTAGATAACTTGAAACGTCCAGAAAAAAATTTTGGGGCAAAGTTGACATTCTGCATGAAAACAGATTGATTATTCAAGGAATAACCAACCAAGACCTCGGTGCTGAAACATCTATTGAAGAACTGGCTGGACGAAATGGCCTGAATTGTTTACGCCAGGCTAATGATTTTAAATACATACTATTTAACTCCTTCTGTACAATGTTCATGTTGTGTAAGATAATTATTATATTTCTCAGGAAACGACTAGGTACAAGACGAATAACTCTAAGTAGTTGACGAAGAAAGATCACTAAAGTAAGACAAACGAACTAAGAAACCGCAAGATCGATTGATGAAGGTGATCCTTAACCTCAGACGTCACCTGATAACAGAACAGATCTGCTGAAATCAGACGGGCCGTGATTAACCCCCCACTTCTATCCCCCTCTTAACCTTCAACCGGCACTCAAGGGGTTGGTTCACCACCCTTATAAATGACCGCTCTTCCACCCTCCTCACCATCATCCTCGCCACCTCAAGTTGTCAGAGGTGGGGGCGTGCAGGACGGGATGTACCAAGAAGGGTAGGCTCGTTAGTAAGGGATTAGCGGAAAACGTGACTCGACTAACCCCCTTCCTCTTTCCGACAGACTCATCCTCCAATTGAATATTTTTACAATTCCGCTCAGACCCCCTGCCACCCCTTTACTATCGTCTTCCCTTACTCCCCCACGACTTCTACTCCACCTAGCCACAATTCACCTACCTTGTACCATCTTACCCCAGAAATGTTTCGTCAATGAACTTTTATTCATAATCAGAGTCAAGTATCACGTCTTCAACAAAACTCTTCAATAAGCTGTAATTTCAACGTATTCAGTCAGGTTCTATCGTTCTTAACTTCTCTTCAGCGCTTCACAAACTTCCCATCACTGCATTGTTTGAACGATGCATTCTTCCAGAGGCTAACCACTAAAATGTTCCTTCAGGAGAACAATAGAAAAAGAATTTGAAGAGAAAAAAAAAACTCATTCACGTTCGTGGATCCGGACAACTGCTTGGTTGCTGTAGTCATCCAAAATACATAAGGTGGGAAACAAGAAATGAACATCAACCTGAAAATGTGCACTGCTACCAATCCGCTGTCAAATTTATCAATCCCGCACCGCGAGAAAGTTCACTTAATCGTGAAGGTGCTGTTTGAGCAGAACCAATCGGCAATGCCTTTTCAGCAACCACACTCATTTAGTTCGATCTCAAGATGTACATGTTCTTAGCAAAGTCTGAAGGAGTTAGCTTAAAACCACGGTGAAGGTGAAACACTCACCATATTCAGATCCATTATTCGCGAGGCCCGTTGGGGCGGTGAGAAGAATATGCGTCATGAAAAGGGAAGGAGTTTTGTTCATGGTTCACTTCACCTCTTACCGTGGTTGATCTAATGAATACTTGATAAGAGGGCGCTTTTCTTGACTGAAGTTTAAATTTCAAGTATGTACACGAGAGTACAAACTTGTCTTTCAACGGATTTTGAAAGTAATTGCATTATTCATCATGCTTTGCCCCGTTCTCTACAACAAGGGGCCAAACACTGTGCATGCGGACATGAGTTATTCGCAGAAAATAACACGTGAGCACCTGTTCTCTTGCACAACGTAATAAAGAAAGAAATCTTGGAAAAAAGCGCTGCAAATTCATTCACAGTGGTTGGTTATTCCTCGGACCAGGAGCATGGAGACTCATTCCAATCGATTCAGCGTCCAAAATTTAGGCGAAAATGATACCCCAAAATAATACCTAAAAACGGGTGCCTGACCAAAATTTCAGATTTTTGGAAAATTTGCTTTTAGTTGGTTATTTTTTGAATAATCAACCAATGTTTTCATGCAAAAGAGACAATCTCTCCGATTCGGCCCAAAAAAATTTTCTGGACGTTTCAAATTGTCAAGATTAAAATTAACAAGTGTCCGTCCACCGTACGCCGATTTGGGTAGTAAAACATTTTCTGAAATTTTGGTCTAGGACCCTTTTTCTACTCTAGTTGGTCCTTGAAAATTTTCAACCCAATCGGACCAAATGTAGGAGGGAGGAGGGGGGTCAAACTGTGTTTTTCAAAAAAAAAAAATTTTCGAGATTTTCGGGGGTGGGGTTTCATTTTTGGCTAAATTATGGACGTTGAATCCAATGATACAGGTCGGAATGGACCGAATCTGAGTGGTTGACTTTCTGCAGGAAAACATAGGTTGATTATTTAAGGAATAACCAACCAAAAAAGAATCCGCCCACGTTTCAGAGTGTGTCGGTTCTAAATTCGAAGTGTCTGCCCGTCTGAACCAAAAAATGCCTGTAGTTTGCACTTCGTTTGAGTCCAAGTTGTGCCTGTTGTACGTTTCAGTCGGATCACTCCTAACTCGGCCTGGGTATGGGTGAAAATGCGTGTTTAACAATACAAATGTTTTTCGAGCTATTGGGCGACTCAGGCACGTGTAGCGTTATAACATTATAATATTATTTCAATAATTTTGTTCACTAAATTTTGCCGAATTGATCGAGATGGGTTACAAAACCACAATTTTTGATCACATTTCTAATAGGCTGTTCTAGAGATAAACGAACTATAATGGCAAAAACTAGCGATGTTTCTCATTGTTTCAAAAAACGAGATTCACGAGGGCTGCCCGTTTAGCTGAATGCTGAATCGCATCTAGTACCTCTTGATTTGATGAAAATAACTCGAATAAAAGCGCAACTATGAATTCTCCTAAAGTTTCCTGATTATTTCTTCCATCCTTCTCTTGATTGAAACAGTGTAACGTAATGAACGAGGAAGTCACAGCGATTTCCCAACGGTTGAACACTCAGCGAGGGAGAAGACGCTCTTCAATGATAAGCGCCGTAGGAAGTCGAAAATTTCAACCCCAGAGCCATCTATCGAGAAAGTCCAGACATAGTCTTCCTCCCCGTTGCATGGCCCAGCAGACGCCATCTTTTCGCCCTGTCGAATTTCCCTCCGAACTTTAATCGCTCCAAGTATGTATTTGCTGCGAGTCGAACGCAATGCTTCCTGTGGCCGTTAAATGTACAATAATTTTGGAATAAGACTCTCCCAAATCAGAATGATGCTCTTTATGTAAATTCTTATAATTTGTGTGAACACTCCGTTGAAATCTTCAGTGTCGTTACCGCCTTGGTCCCGTCGGATTGGATAACCAACTTTTACCACCAGACACGAAGATTACATTTAAACAATGTGGAGATTTGTACCATAATTATGAGGATAATTTACTTACTTAGTATACAAAGATTGTTACAGGTTTTCTTCTAGCAAAACGTACAGGATTACTCCGTCAGGTTCTATCTGCTATGTCCTATCCATATTTCTTTCGTGTTTTTTTCTGTAAGGATCTTCATAATAAATATTATTCTAGAGTGAATCCCGGCACTAACTGTGCAGTGAAAGCAATACCCACCATTTTTTCCAGGCCCGTGATGTACATTTTCTCCCAGTCGCTATCAGAAATCTACAGTAATTATACCTGTTTCATCATTGCATCCAGTCTGCACTTCTTAATTTATCAACAAATCTCACGTTTTCCTTCTTCTTCATCTCGTACGAAACTGCCATACGCACTCCAGGAAATGTTTATGTGTTTATGAGGGTGATTAAGAAGAACGAAGACAACAATTGGAAACCAAAAGAATGGTAGACAGGTAAACTTCAAATAAGCGCCAACTTTTCCAATTAATCACTCTGCTGAATGAATTAGAGAAAAGAGTGAGATTAGAGAAAATTAAAACAGTTAACAGATTGAGTGTTTCTAAGTACTATTCAATTAGTCCGGGAAAACGCTGAAAGTGGCAAGCAGAGAACGGTTTGGTTTTTCCGTTATAAAACTGGCAGACGAGATGGTGAAGGGATAAGGGGGAGGAATTCTGCGAAAGGGAGAAGGCGATTGTAAACGAGATGGTCGGCAGAGAGGTTTGGGATTTGAGAAAACGAAGCGAAATCCAAATGAAGCATTTCAATTAGTGACAAAGCCTTTAATGATACGGCGTCGTTTGGAAAATTCTTCCGTTGATAGGGCTTTCAACATAATTACTCCCCAACAAGAACAACGTTAATATTCAGATACAGTTGGGCGTACTTGAGCAAACGTCTGGTTCAACTCGTAGAAAACGGAAGAGGGAGATAGCAAAAGAGATCAGTTGTAGATTTGGTATTTTTAATTTTTCCGGAACGAGCACCACAGGTTTAGACACATTTTGAATAACGTGAAATGGTCATTTTTGGGTGTGATTGTTGTTGCGATAAGTGTTTATTAGGAATGAATCAGCTTACAAATTAGGGGTGAGTACTGCGTAAAGTAATAACATAATGTAAATATTCATGTCCCTGAAGATTACAAATTGCTCCGAAGCTTCGCATTTAAAATGATTTTTTAAAATGATTATTATTATTGAACTGATAAATGGTTGACAAAGTAATGTTAGACGCAAAAAAGTGTTATCCTTTCTGTACAGGAGCTTAAGAATGGTAAACTGGTGGCAAAGATGGTGTTTTGTAAACTGAAACATCGTTTCAGGAATCAAACGAGTTGTTGCGAGCCAAATGGGCTGCTGGCGTCGCAAGGTCAACGACCTGTGGAGGGCGGGAGTCATTTCGAGTTTGTGTGTCTATCGAATTGCTGGAACCTTCAGAAACCAGGGAAGGTTCCAGACGTTTCTGCCAGGCATCAGTTATAAAATGGCCCAGAACGCCGCGATGTTTTTCAGTTCAGGTTCAGCAGTGCCGATATAATGACACCGCTGAACACAACCGTGTATGTGATTCTATTGGTAAGTGCGGAATGTTGACCAGTATTATTAAATGACGTTGTTAATAAATTATTTACGAAGATATAAATCGTTATCAATTGCTACTTATCTGGTATATGGGATGAGGAAATAACGTGCTTTCACATTTTGGATTTTGAGAAATTTGTTTGAACGTTCTCTTTAACTAGAACTGCATTGTCTCCTGAGTCCTCAACTACCATTGAGGTAAAAAAACGAAATGGGCCTATTTGAAGTAACCGGTAAACTGTTAAATCGGAGCAGCGTTATACCGATGTGGAATCCAAATGATATAGAATCGCAACCGAATAGGGGAATCTTCAAGACGGAAGCGAAGGACTATCTTATTTACTGAAGAAGGGTTGACTGGTTGGTACATTCTGAAGACGACCACGCCCCCAAGACGTTAGTCTTAAGGGCCGAACAAGGATAAGGCGGATTCGCTGATCCCGGGACAAGATCCTATCTCGGAAAGTCAGTCGGTACCTGTGACAAATCTAAGATGTCTATCGTTCCTGAGTCAGCGAGTCAGCACAGACTTAAAACACCATCTAGCCACGCCTTGCCTTCACGGGGGTTCTTTGCAGGGCGGCGTTTTTTTATCTCCTTTTTCTCCTAAACTGGGGGAAGCAGAAAAACGTGCAGATAATCCCAAACCCTTATAGCTTCTCGAGTTAATCACGACTCTGTTCGTTCGAACCACCCCCTCGGCTTTTTCTCTGTAATAGCTGCTCTATTATCAGATCGTCTCTTTTAGGTTGTGATCCGAGCGATTTAGCGCGCTCGGATGGAGGGGATTCCAAATTAGAAGATTTGTAGGAACGTAGATATTTTTTTTAGAAAAATCTAACCTCAACCCAAGTTTTTGTATTACGACATGAAGCTCAATATTCTAACTTGTGATAATGCGCTTTAGGGCGGAAGGGCTCACAGGTAAAAAGTGAGAACGGTATAAATTAAAACAAAACAGACCAATGCTATCCGACGGGGTGTCACCGGTACTTTGCAAGGATCCTCAGTAAATAACGCCTCCTGTCAAAGCGAGTTCCACGCCATTTCACGGTTGGACGCGAACGATCACAGCCTTCCGGAACGCTTCCCAGAGCATCACCTCTGGCCTACCAACAAAAACCTAATTTAACCTGAAAGATAAACTCGTTTACTCGTCCGCGATAGTGTACCTATGAGAACTGTGCGAACTAAAAGTAAATAATTAATCCCTCCCCTTGACCAAATATAACCTGCCAGCAGGGCGAAAACATTCGAACATTCCTCAAAGCCTTCAAAATCGTCCTGTAACCATTTGAACCTTTTCGTCATAAATTTTCACTGTGGTTGTAGTGTTTGTTGTGCGAACGCCAATGCAACATTATGCTGCTCCAGGTTTATCCTGAAACGTTCACGTATTTTCTCTCTCGTTCAGCTCAGGTGTTGGATAAATAAATACCCGTTTAGAAGTAGTTAGGTGTAATCATTGTTTCCCCGGATGTTCGGGCACGTGCTAGTGGTTTTCACAACAAAATTCAATTACATTTCTGCAAATCAATGAAGGGGATTGCTGAAATATTGTAAGTGCAATTGGTTGAATGAGCGCACAGAATAAATGTAAACACAGGGGTTGGTTATTCCTCGGACCAGGCGCATGAAGACTCATTTCAATCAATTCAGCTTTCAAAATTTAGTCGAAAATAATGCTCTACACCCCTTGACCGCTAAAAATCTCAAAAATGAATTTTTCGAAAAACAAATTTTGACCCCTACTCTCCCCAAATTTGGTCCGATCGGGCTGGAAAGTTTTGAGGACCAACTAGAGCCGAAAACGGGTCCTCGACCCAAATTTCAGATTTTAGGGAATTTTCTACTACCGAAATCGGCGTGGACGGCGGGCAGACATTTGCTAATTTTGATCTAGACACCTTGAAACGTCCAGAAAACATTTTTGGGTCGAATCGGAGAGATCGACTTTTTGCAAACACAGGTTTATGCTTTTTATTATTCAAGGAATAATCCGAAACAGAACGGGAAAAAGAGGTCTTGAAGATGAATCGCCTCACCTGAGTAATCTACTGAACGTGAAGGAACTATTAGGAAGGTATGGATTTGTCTACCGTCTGCAGAGGACAGCTTTTCAAAACTCACGGGTAATCTACTCAGATATATGGAGAAATATCATTATCACTCCTTCGCGGAGGACGGAGAATCCAGGGAAAGTCATTCAGCCTTCAGCCAAAAACACTGCACTTGGGCTAGTATGTAGGGTGTTCTGTGAGTGTCCTTTGTGTGGTGTTCCGCCAAGATTTTTCTTTCCCTTCTTATAATTATGCCGTTTTATGAATCTTAACATGCCATGTCGGTTGTGTGCCGACGTGTACTGGGCGTTAACCAAAAGCGCAGAAGTCCGAAAAGTAACTCCAAGGAGCCTGAGAAACTCGTTCAGGTGCAGTGGGTCCTCGAAAGCGCTGCAAGGTGCCAGTTAGTGACTGATCAAATCGTCTCATGGCTCAACGGATGATTCACAAGCAGAATCGAACGACACGTTTTCAAAAAATAAGAGCAGGTAGTAACAAAACAAAAAAAACGAAGGAGCTTATAAGTTACGTACATGCGTGAAGTCTAAGAAGTCTTGAAGTAAAATTCCACCATACTTGAAGCGCTATTATTGACGTTATTTTATGGAGACCGATGCGTTGTTTATACCGTCGAGGTTCATACATTTTCAGTTTCACGAGGCTCCCTCGACCAAATTCCACTCTTCTACCCTCTACCCTTCCTGCACTGTCTCGCCTCTTTTTCTTTTTTCAATCACCGTCCCCATTGAGAGGGGTAGTCTCGGACAAGGAAAACAACCAGAATTGGCATCCGTTCTCCAATCGATAACCCGACATACATATTAATCTCAAGGGGTTTATTTGCATTCAATCCGGTGGCTAGAGTCGATCCTGCTGAGGCTGCGGATAACAACAGCGATAAGTTTCCCTTCGATTCGGTTACTTTGCCGAGGGAGGGGAGGGTGTGGGGGTGTTGAGAACCCAAATCATCAGTAAGGTTCATCCTGATACGAGGCGAACACGCGGCTTGGGGGCGTAGAATTGGGTGTGGTGTGCCTCCTTTTGTGAGTTCGAGTTATATGCAGTATCTCCAATCCCGGTGGATATATCCTGTGTGGTAAAAAACCGTGCAATGCAAGATTCAACTAGGCTAAAAATAGAACGCAGCGCATCTTTCTGGCTCTGTCAGATCCCGAAAAAACCTTTTTTTACTTCTCTTTGGCTCACACGAAACGAGACCCGGCCGATAAAACGGAGATGGAATTACAAAAAATATAAATTAATTGTGCTAACGCTTGGTTGCAGCCGTTTGCTGATTACACCTCACCATCACGGCAGTTGAATATTTTCCGCTCGTGGGCTGTACTATTCTTTACTTAGAAAAATGGGCGACAATAAAATCTGAGTAGACACGAGCATATCACAACGATCCACGAGCTGGACAATATGTTATATTGTGTAGTTGGGGTATCTAATGGCCTGAGGATCCATCACCTGAGGTGTATCGAATATAATTATGACATAGTATAATTAGCCGTATACAGTAAATAATTACGTTGGACGGCTGGGCTGTTAGATAAGGGGTGGCGCACGTAAAGGGCGAGTTGTAGTTAAGCACAATTACAAATATGTCAGGCTAACTGATATACCATAATCATCCCGTAATAGGTTGTGTAATTAATGCAACTACTAGCGCCGAGAGGGGAGCTAAACAGTATTTTACATCTACCAGTTAGCCAGCACGGTTGAGGTGCGACGCCAACGATGCCAGCAGCACGTGTGACCAAACACGTGAATCTCATGGTGAAATTCAAAGGTCATCCAGCTTGTGGATGCGAGGAGTAGAAAATGTCACACATTACCGTGACTAGAATACCGTAGGCATGGCAAAAAATGCTAAGCTTCCTCATAGTCAACAAGAAGAAGAGCTATTGAGCTATTTTGTTCGCTTATATTGTATTTTTTAATGCGATAGAGTTAGAAACTACTGTTTAAAAACTATCACGATCCGGCCACAATTCCATGTTCCGCGTGTTTATGAACCAATTTAATTTTGTTCAATCGCAGTAGCTTGGCAGCTGTAATGAACGGCAGCTGAAAAAGAAATCGCTGTTTCATAGAAAGAAGAAATTCATGGAGCCTAAAATATCAGGAGACCCTTCTTCTCCTGTGGGAGTAACTACGTCCAATGGTTTCTATACTCAAGACCCTTCAGATATCGATGAGGCATTTGTAAAGCTGATCTTCCCTCAAATAGTAGACACTCTGAAAAGGAAGTACGTGGTTTGGGCACCTACAGAAGCCGGATGGTTACGTATGAGGGATGAAGCCGAGAAGATGCCGCCGTTACCATTGAGGAGAGCGGTCGCTGAAACGCTCCGAAAGTCGTTCGCTGGTCGTTTCATCAGATACATGAACAAGACGGAATCTACTAACTTTGAAATAACTGAGAAAAAATTCGAAATTATGGAGTGAGTGGATGCAGAGAGATGAGAGGCTCGAATTTTTCAAGGCATTCTTTGATAATGTCAGCGTCAAGGAAAAAAATCTGCAAATGGTTTATTATTTGGAAACATTTTCAAAATACCCATTTTAATCTATAAGGATCATTCTCACAGAGAGGGGAAGTTCTGAGTTAGAGTTTTCAAAGAAAAATAATTGTCATCTATTTATACGTTTAAAAAAAAAAAAAAAAAAAAAAAAAATAAAAAAAAAAATTCAAACTTCCTCTGAACATACTTAATTGTAGCCGGAAAATAATAATTCAGAAAGCCGCACGACAGGGGGCTAAGATTCAAACGTTTGTTCCTTGCTAGAGTAGAAGTCACATATGTAATGCTATAACATAGTCCTTCTTCAGCTTTTGTTTTTTAGTTTTACCTACTCACATTTTGCCATCTATTCTCTTTTTTTTTGTAGGGCTCGATACAGTGACCCAGTAGATATTGCTCGCATCCTCCAAGAGCGGGAAGAAATAGAAGATGATGAACAGGAAACCCCGTTTGATGAAGAAGACGATCTGGATTTTGAACCTCAGGTTATTGAGCACGATGATCATGACAGTGACTCCGAAATTGACATGCAGGATGAAGGCGACGAGGCAATGGATACCGACTTTGAGTCTCTTAGATTTTTTATAGGTAAGGAAGGAGAAACTTTGTGGGCAAGCAAAACAGAAGTCCTGAGTTCTAAAACGAAATCTAAAAATATAATAAAAACCCTACCAGGCCCAAGAAGAGAAGCTCGGCATTGCAAGACACCTCTTCAATGCTTTCTTCAAATAATCACTACTGAAATGATAGACGATTTAGTCAGGTATACCAACATCTTTATAGCCAGAAAAAAAGCAGAACGTGAGTTGGTTTCTGAAAGTGTTCGAGCGAGGGACTATAGGCCTACCACAAGAAACGAAATTTTAGCCGTTTTTGGTGCTTTATTTCGCCGCAGAAGTCAGTGATTAGAGAAAGTTACCTCGTACAATAAGCTGAAGTGATAGTAGGTATTATTTTTCTTGCCTACATTTTATATTTATCTGTGAGTCTGAAGTAATAGTCTGCAATGATATTAGGTACTGATTCGTTATTTACTAGTTTTTTCTTTAATTTTGTAACTACGTTTTGGCCAAAATAAGTTCCTTAATAAGTCATACAATGTTATGAAAATTCAGTTTCATTATATAAGGCAGAACAGATTTAGTAAAGTTTATTACGTTTTTTTTTCGAATGTTAACGATTTCGTTGTGTATTAAATAAAGTTTTCCCTTCCAAATGTTGTGTGTGAACTTTCTTGGTGGACTGCTACTAAAACCACAATCTTTCATGGTGATAGCGAAAACATATTGAGGAAAAAGGTGAGGGATAGCTATTAGGATGAAGGTTAATCCCAAAATGGTTCACATGTTAACCTGAAGGTTTGGAATATAAAATGCATGGAATAATTTTCACAAAATGACTAATCCATTGACCTAGAACGCAAGAAATTAAATAGGTAAAATAGGTAAAACAAAGAATTTTAAACCCAAGAATGACATTCCAGGGTGGTGTCACAAACCACTTGGACATCACTTCTGCCCCTTTTTGTGAAAATAACCCATAAACCCCTACTCGCTTCCAGTGTGTGGTAATGAAACCATAAGAAGTAAGTAGTCCACTTATAATAAAGTTTCCGTTTCAGGTTCATGCTGCGCATCAACGACAGACCAACAGTGAACACGAGACTCAACGATTTTACCGAAAACATAAAAAAATACGTTCATCAAACTGTTAGAGAACAGCCGTGCTAAAAATGGGTGGATTTCTCAAAAGATGTTCATCGGAAACCTTCCAACACTGCGGCTGGTTTACCGAAATGTGTGTGCCGGTACTCAAGTACCAAAAACGAGTGCTGATATGAACGATCATGTCGTTCCCAGAGAACAGCTTACTTGTCTTTTTCACCTGTTTACTCAGATAACGAACATGGATACTTCTCTGAAACGATACAGAAATCTCCTCGCTCTCATACTGACGGCCAATTATTTACAAGATTTCGTCGGATCGGTGTTACCTCCGAATTTGAACTTACTGGAACTTTATGGAAATGTCATGTATGATTTGGAGAAACTATTGATTGACCCCCCTCTTCTAATCCTTTATTTTGGAGCTGGAAGAAACTTTTTGTGGAAGAGTAAGTGATGTGCTCATAAGGCGAGCTTTCAAAATGCAACAACGTCCGGACAAATTCCAATTTTTACGATTTCTCAGCCGCCACATTGGAGCGCTTGCAGCAATTTCAATATCTCTACTTCCTCGACTTGAGTGACAATAATTTTGAGAACCTACAGGAAGTCTTGGACCATATCCGCTTGTTGTCCACCTTGAGATGCATTTCGCTGGAAGGTAACCCTTGTTCGGTAAATACATTAAAAAGTGAAACATAACTTTAGTTATTTCGGATAAATTCCGGCACTAATGTTCATTGTTCGATCAGGTTCCCGTCAGTTATGTACACATAGTGCAAAGAATGTGCCCTCAAATAGAGTTCCTCGACGGGATACGATTTATTAGAGATGCTCCGACAGATCCGATGCTCGACAACAACTACGGAGTCATGCACATTCACGGCATACGATTTTTCCACGTTCCCAAACCCAATTCACAACAAAGTAAAGAAAATGATGTGAGTTGACCTACCGTCTTGGAAGTGATCAAATCAGTGCGATGAAATTAAGCACAAACACACACATCCTGCACATCTTGTTCTGCCATAGTTATTAACTTGTAATTTAACACGAATATTTAATACGTAATTTTCCCAATTTAATGAGAGGGGTTGAGACGGAGAAGAGATTTATTTTCAGAAACGGAAATATTTCTTATTCTCTTAGAAGAGAAGAGAAATATTCTTATATACTGACATACTTGGGTATTGTACTCGTAGAAACGCGAATACTGACCATAAATGGGCTATCTCGTACCACACGAAGTCCACGTTTCTTCGGTTCTTTTTCAGAAAGTGGCGAGATTCTACCAACTTGAATTTGAATTACCTTTGTTGGACGCCAACTTAATCAAGTATGAGGCTGCAGTAATTCGAAGATCACAGACTGGTGAGGCTGAACCAAAAGAGGAGCAGTCTGTGAAGAGGACTATCAACTCGTTCCGGGAAACTTCGATTTCAGAAGGAAAAGATAAGAAAGAGACACGAATTCTCGAATCGCTTGACAGAGAATCAACTGAGGAGGAGAAGACCGTGGAGAGTATGAAGAGATCTTACGTACGGTAGGAACTAAGAGTGATAGTAACACGATGTTTGATGGATGAGGATCAATAGATCAATTCCGATTCAATTATCAACGAATAGGATAAAACTCCCTTTAGATAAGGAGGGCACCAAGATCATCTTGAATTCGGAGTATCCACGCACATAAAATGGAAGAAGGTTGAAAGGGAAGCTCTCGAAAATACTAGTGTAAGCCCCCAGGCTTGCTGCCTCCAGAAGGCCAGAAGGGAGAGAGCATGCGCCAAATGCGCGCGCAGCTCCTGCCTGAACGTCGCATTTAGAGAGGCCCAGCGCGCACTCATTCCAAAGGCGTTCAACAAGGCAGTCGTCGTCGAGGCGCCCCTCGGGGCTGAGGCGCCCAACATGTTGGAGTATATATTTTTGTAACCCTGTCGTGCAAGAGATTTCTCACTCAGTCCATCCTGGCTTCGTCCTGTGCTCGCTCTGATGTGAACTCTTCTACCGTGCTGAAGTCGACCGAAGCTGTAATATTGTGTTCCCCATGAGATAAAGGGCTCAAGTTAATAAGCCTTGCTGTGTACCTGCGGGACAGCGAGCCCCCTCCTGTTTTTCCTTCAACGTCGACGCCGTTTTCGTCAGCCGGTATCGTTGCACTTGTTCATTAAATTGTATTTCATGTACATCATAATTTCATGTCACTTGTATTAATTGTATTTTATGCTCCACATGTTGACCAATTTACTTTGTCGAATTACTTTGTCTTCTATCAATTGTAGCCCAGGTTGAGGCATATTTTCCTTTGCAACGAGTCCTTGTTTTTAATTATAATTCATTTTGTTTCAATGTATTTTGTGTTCATCCTTGGTATCCCTAGTTGCTCAGTCGTAAGTCTTGGACTTACATCCCGTATCCTCTCGCTAGGTCGCTTCCAAATTCTCCGAAGAAACCCGAATTAAATCATAGTAAAATTCATAACACATTTTAATTCGAGAGAGGCTTACACTAGGATGCTCAACAACATAACAACAGCACCAGCGGCATAAAACCCATGTTGCACGCAGGTGGCTGATGAGAGACAAAGAGCTGCCGACCCCCACCAGCTTTATGTCGCCTAAAGTGAAATGGGCTGACGTGATGGATTTCCCAAGCCCTTCAATTGAAATTCCAGTAGAACCAGAGAGATGGCGATTATTGAGGGACACCATGCGATCTGTGGTCGTAATAAGACTGTACAAGAGTACGTGTATACAGCGACTGGTCAGGTACATAATGTTTGAGAGTGCTGTTGTGAACTTTGGACCACAATCTCAAATAGTTTAGATGAAAAGTAATCAAACGTCGTAGTATGTAGTTATTTGACCCAATCATCTCTTCAAATCATTGCGACCAAAGAAAACTTCCTTGAATACTACACTTTCTAACAATTCATAGACATCTGATGAAAAGCAAAAATGGATCTACCACGCGTGTTTCGGGCAAAAGTGACCATAGAGCTTCTCGTCGTTCTTCCAAACGACGGTCTTCCAGAGGACAGGGTAGGAAAAAGCAGAGCATCAAAAGGCAAAGTTCAAGGAAAGGTGGCTATCGGCAAAGTGTGAATCGAGAGAGTATCAAAAGAAAATTGACTATACCAAGATCGTCAAAATCGAGACGGCCCACGGATGAGGGATACGTAAGTGTACAAAAAATTTGATATTACTCTGTCAACGGCGATGGCTCGAATGTCATTCCACCGATTATTTGAATTGAGTTGAATCATATTCCTTTCAGGAAAAAGTGCTGCTGGTAAGAGATTTGATTGCAAAAATTCCAGTCCCAGCGGAGATTCCAAAATGGAACGTACCTTTCATGGGGTACACATGGGATATGAAGGATCGTTGCCTCGCCAAAAAGTATCCAGGGATCGAAGTGAGCTTGTAGATTTCAAAAGCGGGAAATCAATGGGTTACGGATTCTCAGTCATTTCTGAAGTTTGAAATTGTATGGTATTCAATATTTTGAACATTAATTTTCGACGGCGACCCGTAGTTTTACCGGTGTGTGGCAAAACTGTCCAAGATCCACCTAAATCGTTAAATACTCCTATCGTTACTTTCAGAAAGTCAAATACGCTGGCGAAGGTACACGCAGACAAATGAAAAGAGGCAAAAGTAACGTAGAAGGGCGTAAAAGCGTATTAAAGCAACGGAAAAGTCAGGCGAGCTCGGTTAAGCTGAAGAAACATTCCGGTGCTAAACGCCAGAGCGAAATGACACAGAGACAAAGTCAAATTGGAAGCAAACGAGCCGATCGAGTGATGGAGTCAAAAAGAAAATTGTAGATGGGCGAAGCATTAAGAGGAAGAAAAGCTCGGCCACAGTTGGTGAGAATTGGTCCTTACATCATTTATCCTAAGTGGTCATTCCGTGATGAAGAGAAAAACACTATTTTTATATACCTGAATCAAGTGAAAATTGATCTTTCGAATGTTAACAGCACGGACCGACAAGGTAGCACCACCAAGCATTCTCAGTTGCCACGTTGGAATAGGACTCAAGAGATTAGGGAAGTGAGTTTTTATCCGGTTTATTAAGAGTATTTCGATCCACATTCACGTCTACGTATCGGTACACTTTATATGACGTCAGATATTCAAAATCGAGGTCCATGAACTTCAAATACCTTGCAGTATTTTCAGGACTTTTCTTTAGCCACCTAGTGAAGAACCAATAAACGTGGTTTACTGCGAACTTGTCAGAATCAGAAATGAGGCAATGCAATTATTATGTAGGAAGCTAAGAGAAGAACCTAACAGGGCGTACCCATGAGTCCAAAATGTATGCATGATTACTGATGGGAATGTAGAAAGAATCTCTAAAAAAAAATCGTTTCCCTTATCGAGGTCTTGAAAAGTAACAACCTAGGCATGCTGACGTCACAGAAGGTTAGGAATGAACCATGAGCGTGATAATGAGCGCGCCTTGTATCTCTCACCTTAGTGATAGTAAAACTATGAAGATTGAGCTCTGGATAGTCACTCTAGACTTAAATGAGTCAAATCTTGATGACTTCCTGACTTGAGTCAAAAATGGTTTTTGCAAGGGTAAACCACAGTAGAAGAGAATGGACAACCACTGTTGCTGCATCAACACAACTTTTTCCACGAATAAAACTAAAGACTGCTCTTTTGAGCAAAATTTTAGAAGGTATGTGTAATCTTTTCCAACTCTCAAATAAACGAATATAAAAATAATGAATGGGCACATTCCGTTGAAGGTTCTGAGATCTGATCCCAACTGACGTCATCTGCACAGAACCAAGGAATGTAGGTACTACGTCCAAGTTGTAAATAAAAAAATTAAATTAAATTAAAATTTCCAACAGAGAAGCACCTTCTAACGCTCCGAGGAGTAGGAAATCAAAAGCATCAAGGCAATCTAAGACATCCAAGCTTTCGAGGAAATCAAAATCAAGCCGGAAATCAAGGAGAGCGAGTCGAAAATCATTGAAGAGGCAATCCTTCAAACAACCGTCTGTAGACAGAGAAAAATGACAGTTTTCCAGCATGGACACCAATGGACGCCTTGACCAAAACAAAATCATTCTTCACAATATATTAGTTCCAGTCTGACTCCTATGAATAGTACTCAGCTCACCTGTTCGAGTTTGCACTATCCCTTACGAAGAATCTATCACGTGAGTATGCACCCACCTGCCACTGTGATCGAGGTGAAAATAAAAATAACACAATTGAAAAGCAACAAATTTACTTTATTAGTATTTTTAAAGTATCCATGTAATTGTAATGCAAGAACAAACCATTTTTCCTCCTGTTTGTCTATTCTTGTATGCTATGTTGTGATGTAATTCTCTAAAAATAATAAAGTATCGTATCAACTTCAGCAAAAATGTAAGGCATTTATGCAACTGTGGAGTCCGTCATGAGTTTTTTGATGTATGTCCGGCAGACAAATCCCTAGTTTTAGATACTTACATTTATAAAACATGGACCAATCAATTTCTACTAGATACATATAAATCGTGAAGGGTTTTTTGATTACTATTTTATTTATTTTTTTTTTTTCGTTTTTTTAACAAATTGGCAACAATTTCTACACATCCTAAACATATAATTTTAACCATTAACCAAGCAAATAATTGCTTAAACCTTAAAACTATTCTTTTTTTTTTGTTTGTTTGTTAACATCTAGTACGTATGTTTCTACACAACATGGAGACAGCCATTTAGAAACAGATAATTTTTCATAAGTGAGTACATAAATTCCCAGATACATCAGAATACACATAAAAACACTGATTTTTTCCATCGAAAAACATTTAACTCCAAAGACATTCAATTTTTTTGAATATATATAGATATATTTTTGAATTTTTATTTTTTACAACTACATGTGCTGACATCCAAAAAGGGGAGGGGACCTACTGTAGCGTGAATAAAAATGATCAGGTATGAGGTACCTAGGTATATAAAATTTGTACACCAATTTTAGCCACGTATTTTTCAATTTGTACTAAACACAAAAATGTATTTAATTTTATTTCAACACTTGCTTTTACTCCAAACGTAGAATTTTTGTATATTTATGTAGATTGTAGTATTTGTATTTATTCTTTCTTATTTTTTTCTGGTCTGCCATGTTATGCGTCACATAAAACTGAAAAACCTAAGTTTTATAAGAAAAACGAAAAGTATGGAAAAAAGGAAAAGAACCATGTAATCGTTCAGATCGCAACGATGCCTTCTCTTGTAATATTCTCCCTAGCATTCTGTGCCCAATCTCACGTAAGTTCTACTCAAACTTTTTTTTTTAATATTACTCCTAAACCTAGATTTTATTCCAATATTTTATCCACTTTTTAAGCGGCTTATCCCTTTCCGATACCCATAATAACTACTAAACCTTTGTACATGTATGAAGTAACCTCATTTTCCTACCGACGATTTTTTTAAATCGGTTATCTATCATTTTTCTTTTTTTTTTCATTATTATCACAATCCAAATTGTTTTTCTTCGAAATTTAGCCTAACCATGAAGGTGACGAGTTGTTTGTGTTTTTCTTCTACCGAATGAATCAAATTTTCTTCTCGAAACTCACGGTATTTTTAGTTGTTTTTAAAACGTTGAATTCAACTAGAAGTGTCCATCACATGATCGTTCAACTTAAAATCACATTTAAGGTCATTAGAATATCTGATAATTTGTTTAAAATGTTTTTAAAACACACGATTAGACACAGAAAACAATATATTGCATACACATTTAGCTCAAAACTTGCTACGAACATTTTTTTAGCCCCCAATTTCCCTAGAAACATAGAATTTTTATACAAATTGGATTAATATTGAATTAGCTAAACGTACAGTCGTTTTAAACGACAGTATTAATTTTGCAGGTACATAACAACCATCTTATTGAACTATTTTCCAATGACCTAAATTTATATGACTAAGTAAGAAAATCACCAATATCAATTTAGACACTATATCACTAGGAGTATGAGTAACAATCTCGTACCACGTTTGTTTTTCCTAATAATGTTCCATTGAATTATTTTTACCGGATGAGGGTCCTAAAGTTGATCATCTCTTCATTTTTTTTAACTATCGTTATTTTTCATTGAGCAATTGAATTCATTTATATGCATTCTTTCAAATTTCTTCAAATTGTCAATATTTAATATTGCCGTAGTTGTTTATGACATTTGTACATTTGGTTCTAAAATAATTCGAATGTTCTTATCGTTCTTGACCGTGATGCCGTTCACTTTTTGACCACTCAATTTTGCTTTCAAAAACCGTTCGTTCAGCCCACTCCTGTCGAGCGATTTGTCTAGAATTAGTTTGAAAAGCTCTAATCGGAATTTACCCTAGCAATTTCGTCTGAGACCTATCACTTTTACGAAACAAGAAGGGGATTTGGGAAAAAGAAGAAAAACAAAAACCGTTGGAAGTTGAAGAGTGATTTTGAGAACAAAGCCCATGTAGGCGGTACGAATGTAATTTATTTATTTTTTTGATTCTGAAGAAAGGGAAAAGTGTAAGGCTCAGGGTTGACTGATAGTTACAGAATAAGATATATTGAATTAGTGATGAATAATTGATTGGCACATCGTTTTGGCAATAAGTTAGGTCCGACTTCAAGGATCTGCACTTCGCCGTGGCTCGCGACCCTCCTGGCCAACATGGATTGATAAGAAATCGCCTCTTTCGCCCTACTGATAACAAAATACGGGTCCAAGGTCGAATGAGAATCAAGTCGGAAGTCAATTACGTAAACGGTACGACATCAAGTTTCGTGAATACGAAAAATACTATTTAATCAACACGCCTGTGGTGCCAAAGCATACGGAAATTGGCGGCGTCTAGATTTTTTAAAATTACTAATTTCTGACTGCACGCTTGAAATTTGGGTACACCAGAATAAAATAATGAGCAAAAAAATTGAAATGTGACTGTAAACGAATGCACCGAGTTTTACGGATGATTGAGGGAGGCTGAAGAAGGAAAATTTAAAAGTGAATCAATGAAGGAGGATGTCGAAAGTTATTCGACCGACCTCACCAGGCAACGAATAGAAACAAAACGTCCGACGAAACCGAATATCCAACCGTGGAAAAATACGAAGAAATAACCGTTCCTGACAACTGTCGAGAGTCAACACCGATGGCCAATATTTCCAACTAGAAAGCACACGACCGCTTTTTTTGCAGCTCGACACCAATGAGCCTTGCACTTGACCCGTCTTCTTCAAGAAAAAAAAATACAGAAAACAAGGGGGGGGGGGGGGGGGGTCGAATTGACCGAAAACGGAATTGTAGTTGGAATTTGAGAAACGTCAACAAAAACTAATTGATCTTTCGAAAATCGACGGACGATTTCGAAAGTTGTCTAACCCACTCGAGAATGTGATATTTTCGTATCAGGTACGCCGAATTTTTGTTTGTTTTTTTGGTTATTTTTAATTAATTTTAATCTTTTTTTTTTTATTTTTTTTAGAATTTGTCTTTCCAACCTCTTTTAGTATTTTCGAGTTTTTTTAAGATTTTTTTTTCTCTACTCTTAGAAACTATTACGACATGTACAAATTGTTGCCACCAAACAAAGAAGCTCACAATCATTAAATGATTACCAAATATTAATCCGAAAGTTTTTCTTAAGCTATATAATACAAATACCCAAATCAAAACTCAAAATACCATCTAACACAACAAAGTTTTACAATTTTTGGAGGTATTTATTTTTTTTAGAGAACAAATGCCCATCTCAAAAAAACTTAGGACAACAAATATTTCATATTTGTATCATTTTAGTTGTACAAATGAACTTGAAGTTCGACAAAAACTAAGTACTTTTCAAATCATTTAGGAAGGGCACACTGTTCTTTAGATGCAAAGAACACAATGAGGTAGTTAAACCGTGGACAAACCCACGCTCGAAATTGAAATAAAATTAAAAATGTCGATGATTTTTTTGTTCCGACTACGTTTCTCCGATGAAATGCCAAGTCAGTTGCATTACATTCACAATAAAAATTAATATGGAATATCCTCACTTGAGTAACTTATTCATGTGCTTTTCCCCTAAAGAACAAATATTTTTATACAATTTAAAGTGCGCCCAAAATAAATTTACACAAATAGTATGAAAAAATAAGGTAAAATAATTACAATTTCGAAAAAAAGGTTGTTTTTTCGGAACCACAATTTCATGGTCAAACTGCATTTAACTACACGAATATTAAAGATGAATATTTGATTGGGTACGGCGATAATTGTAGTCAGTTGGATTAAAATCGTCGTTGAGAAACGAAAAATTTACATGTTCTGCAGAAAATTGTTTTTTTAGTACGTTTTGAGCTGCGGTTTCTGAACCAAAAATGTTGAAAAACTTGAGCAACAATTACCGAACGTACCCAAACGGATACTGTAACGTACTCTGTGTCAAACAATAACAATTGATAAAATGATCAGTTATTTTTAATAATCTTCCTTTACCTAGTCATTCTCATTTCTATAGCTCGGTTTGGGCTCCGCGCTAAAAGAGGTAGAAAAGGAAACAGTTAAGTGGACGGGAGACCCCAACCAGGCTTCAAGTTCATCGCGAGAAAATTAATAACAATAATTTCCACCTATTTTTTAAAAAACGCCGTTTTTTTATTATAAAATTCATTTCACCGAGAACCGTAACGCGAAACCTGGCCGAGTTTTGATAATGTTTTGAGCAACCCCCCTTTTCAAAAATCGAAGGGGCCAACAACAGATCAGCGTTAAGACCTCGCTACTCCGAAGTAAAAACTATTTTGAGGCCGCGCCGACTTAAAATTATTCTATTTAAATTGTGTCCAAAAACTATTTTTTGTATTTTTTTTCTCTCTTTAAATCGTGATCCGAAACGCGGAATCGCACTTACATTAGTTACACTAAACACTTCAGGGATAAACATTCATCACAAAAATTCAAAACAATGCCAAACATTTTTTTTTTTTTCGTAATTTTTCATTTTCAATTTTCTTTTTTTTTTTTTTAATCTACGACTAATATAAATGGGATTCCGCGCAGTACTCACCCTAATTTTTCGTAACTACAAAATTCATACATACCTTTATAAGCATCCACACAATCTTACATTTAACCACGTATAATAATACAAATTAATTTTACTTGTACTGTTTTACAATAAACATGGAATTGTTTTTTCTTCTAGAAATCGTATTTCTTCAATGGTTTCTTCATGGTTTGATGCAATTTATTATTTTTTTCTCTTAAAATTATCATTCACTTATAAAAACTAATCGAAATTAACACACATAAGACAACTCTCCAATTAGGTACCTGCTGTGGATGAGAGAAGACAGCGGAGCATAGTATCATCGAAAATTATTTTTAATGTAAATAAGATGCAACCAAAATGAAGGTAAGTAGATGATAAGTGGTGCCTTTGTTTAATCGTAGAAAGCAAGTGAATATTTTTTTTACAATTAATACAAATTTAAACATCTAATTTTGGACATCCAAACAAAAAATATACAATTTTTGTTCTAATAGGTATTCAAATTTTTATTATAGACGAAACATCAATTTTTGTCCTAAACACCTAATTAATAGAAGGGCTGATTCAAAAGACCCTGCAAAATTTTCATTATCGAAAGTCATTTCCGTGAATAATTTTTGTCATCTCCCAATTTTGTTATGACGTATTTTTTTCAAATTTTTGTACATACCTATACGCCATTACGAATTTGTCTCAAGTTTTTCCTAGAAATGGTGTTATAAATAGTTCAGCAATGGTTCATCGTGGAAGAGGAACTCCTCGAAGGTGGGCACATAGTTCTTGTTGAGTTAGTTAATTAGCTCTTAAACCTAGGTTTAGGGCGCCTTTACGCTAAGCTAAACGAATGAGGTAATAAAATTTTCAAGCAGTCGAGTTTTGTAATTTATTAAGCTAATTAGCTGTCAGATATTGAGTGCAGAGCACCTTTTTCATCTACGTCTGACGTTGCGGGAGTCCATCTCCGTCGTATTAGGACTAATATACCTAGTAAAGTCGTATGAGGTAGCATCGGTTTTAGAAAAGTATGCATCTTTTTTCCATAATGATATTCGACAGCTACTCGTCGAGAAAAATATAATAAACTGTCTTTACAAGCTTATGAGAAGAACTTTCTTTACACTTGTCAACCACAAAGAAGTCATTCCAGGGGATAAATGGGGATTTCTAAGGTGGGTAGATGGGGGATTGATTCCATTGTTAATTTGTGAATAACGAATAGGCCAGCAAAACTGCAAGGATGGCCAAGGTTCGACATGATAGGCAAGTGGTACGATGATGACACAAAATGTCTACCAAGGATGGAGGCGCAGAGTTTGTGTAATAGGGACCCTGCTTTTGTGTAGTAGTTTGCATTAGATATGTATTTTTCACGTTGTCATCAAGACAGGACTGCTCTGATCTCTTTGCAGGCTGGCTGCTCGGATATAATGGGAGGATATTTCAATAGGCAAGCAACTGCAAGGATGTCAACGTACCTGAGATGATAGGCAGGTGGCTCCTTAGTGGACTTGATGCCCACCAAGGATGGATGAACAGAGTTTGTATAATGCAGTCACACGTTTTGTAAGATAGTCAGTGCTATAGATGTATTTTTTATGTTGTCATTGAGACAGGACTGCCCTGGCATCTCTCTGCAGGCTGTTCGCTTGCCCATGATGGGAGAAGACCTCAATAGGCCAACAACTACAAGTATGACCAAGGTCCGACAGGACAGGCAGATCCACCAATGATGGAGGTACAGAGTTTGTCCACACTATCATCGAGACTGCCCCGCTATCTCTCAGCAGATTGGTCGCTCGCCCATGATTAGAGGAAACCTCAATAAGCCAACAACTCCAAGTTGGGGGTACAAATATCGTATTAGAGGTCAATTAGGTGTATTTGTCAAAAAGCGGGAGGAAAATTCATCTCGAGAGGACGTGGGAGCTGAAATGATGAAAACTCTCGTCATTCTTTCAGCATTGCTCACTGTCCGGTGGAGAAGAAAGACCTGAGTGACAGATGGTAATAGGAATAGATTCCTTGAGTTGAATTCGTTGCCCCAAACCAACTAATTTTCATGCGCCTTCACATCCACCTGAATTGAATTAAAACCGTCGTTTTCCCTTTAATTAATAATTTTGTTAAAATTTTGTTAACTACTTACAACCCACGCAAAAATGTCATGAAATGACTCACTACAGCCACCTGAATCACCCTGCCTGAACTTCATAAGGAGGCAAATAGAAACGTTCACTAATAAGTATTGATTTGTGATATTTGAGGTAGGTATCTTTGTACTAACGATTTGTCACGATCACATCTCCTTTTAGCACACATCATAAAATGCTTAACGAGATCGGACAGTTTTCACTACTTAGGAATCATGATCTCAAAAATGAAAATTAAACCCAAAATACGCGCCTACTTACTATAAGCTAGGGGGACCCAATGTTTCTCAAAATGTAAGCCACATTCGCCGGCGAAATTCTCCATCAATCGACGTTGAGAAACTCCGTTCAAACGGACAATAAAGTGGACTCGTAAACGATTAATCGAAAATGGAATGTCCCGTTAACTTGTCTTCAGCCATTCAAAACGAAAATATTCCGAAAAGAAAGTCAAGGCTCGATCATTCATTGTCGTTATACTTTGGAGTAGGTACTACACTAGGTAGGCACACTAATTAGGGGAGCAACATTATTTCCAGAGTTCCTCTTCCACCGCTCAAATTTTGAACACCTGCATTCCCCCGAAAGCCAATTGCCGGCAAACCACAATTTTTATCTTATTTTAGTTTTCGTATAGAAAGTTTTTGTTAAGAAACAGAAAAATACCCGTCACAAAATCGTTTCCAGAAATTTTCAAGAAAAAAAAACTTAAAGTTCTACAAAACATTCAAGACAAGCAGTGAGAAGAGGCTTGAATTTCGAGTACAATCCAAAACGTTAATTTTTCGCTTGAACATCAATTTAGGCATGATTGCCTATGAAACAGTACCAACCGAAGATCTCCACAAGTAATAAAAGGAAAGGTGACTTATGAACCGTGGTAATCTCGATATATTACGTGAATAGCAGCCTGAAGAAGGAAACCGTATTGTGAGATGAAATTATGCGATTGATCGATAAAAAATCCATTCAAAAAACCACAGCAGAAAATCAAGACACTTCATTTAATTGCACTGCAGATGAGAGCTCGGTAGAGCAAATGACAGCCTGTTTATTTTTTAAACTCGTAGGACGTACTCACTTTCAAATTCAAATTATAACGCCTTATATAATTTGTACTACAGTCTTGAATTTGAAAGGGTACGCTGAACTTGTGAAGAGAACTGGTATAACGAAGGGAAAGGCAGTTTGGTTTTACTAAGAAAAAGAAAATACTGAACGGGCGCGAGTAGCGTCATGCCCGGATATGTTACAATTGCCGCAATAAATCCTAACTTAAGCATATTTCTGTGGCTGTACCCATAATAACACAACCTCTGGCATTTTTTAAATTTTTTTGTGTGTTTACATTCTATCATAACAAACCTATTACAAGTATCATAAACTATGTACACATCTATACTTGATCTACTAAACATGAACAAATGTCATCACATGTCCTCGCAAATATGCGCGTATTGAGGTAATGGAGAAAGCCCTTGAGAAAGGAAATATGACTAATAGCGCCCAGGTTACCCCTTCATCCTGGAAGTGTTTCCAAACCAAAGATGCAATGAGGAAAAACAAAATAATGACAGTGAGAGAACTGTGAGCAGCTCAAGCTTATGAGGTAGAGGTTAGGCATACTATGCTAGCTATGAGGTAGTTGAAATGCCCTTTCTAATGCACTGAATATTAAAGCTAATGGTCTTACAACCTACGGCGAACAAGTACGACAACAAACAACAAGAGGTAGATACGCTAGTGGGGGGAGGGGGGAGCGTCCAATAAGCGTCGTTCAACTCCGATACTAACAATATAATACAACTCCGACATGTAGAAGAGATCACGACGAAAATTGAGGTAGGGAAAAGAGGTAGGTTGGTAGAATGAAAGAGAACGATGGGTTGCTGTATGTGACTGAGAAGATAGGGGCGAGTGGAGAAGTGGCAATGCTTGTGCAGTCTATGAGACACATGTCTGAATAGGTGGAAGGCAGCGTTGAAACACATTGGTGTGTTATGTGAGACAAATGGTTGTTGTATGCAAGACTCCATACTGGTCAAGCCCATTGCATGTGCCAACACACCACATAACCTCATAGAAAGTTTGTCCTCCATTTTGAGTCTGAGAACTCAACAAGCTGACAGCATTACCAACATCCCAACTCAAACAACAGTTGGTGATCCACTTCCCACCAATAATGACAAGCACCCTAGTAGAAAATCAAGACAAAAGAGCGCAAAAGGTCAACAAGCTTGCAAAAATAAATTCTATTACAGTTGAACACTGTCCAACACTGGTTGAAATCACAGAACCGTTTTTATTGGTGCTTCAAGAAAAGAAAAACCCATCGTGGTGGCGTAATAATTGCAATTCGTAATTCTGTATTCTCGAAACAAAAAAAAAACATTATAACATTTAAAAGGCTAAATTATTACCCGCATTCTGTTTTCTATTGCCAAAAATGCATCTCTGGAAACACTCCGAAAGTATCATTAACCGCCTGACTTGAAGGGATAACCTGCGCCGCCCTGCTAATTGTAAATAAAGCACTTCTTTTCAGTTACAAACCTGGTATTTCAGCTCCAAAGGCTGAAATTATTGAATATATTTTTAATTTTTATTTTTTTTATTTTGTAAAATTACAAAATTGAATCTGACATCACAGCTGGCTTTACTGAAGCATACAAAACAAAATGTACGCCTTATCCTTTTCGTTCTGTAATGAATATTTCAAACGGTATTTACTTCTTAATAATTAGTAAGTCTGTTGGTTATTTCTCATTTTAAAAACTGACAAAGTAATTAGTGGTCAGTGCAGCACGGTGGTTTTCTTCAATATCAATATTGTCTCTATATTTCTGTATATAAAACTATAAAAACATAAAACAGTATTAAAGTTATGTTGATATATTAAAAATATATATATTGATAAAATATCTGCTCGTACACGGTTATTTATAATATAATCGTAGTTCATGGAACATTTTCATTACATTATTAACGGTACAGCCACACTACGGATGTCTATTTTCTTTACTATTTGAATTAAGAAGTAACGTAACATTTCTCCTTTCTCCTATCCTAATAATATTTTGTACACTCTAGGATTCGAACCTGGAGTTTGAAAAAACTACTCGAGTTTCAACTGGGAGGGAGAGGGGGAACATCGTGATAAAGGGAAAAAACTGCTTTGTAAACTTGTAGTAGAACGTCAATGTTACAAGCAAGCGACGATGAAAACTGTATAAAATATAAAACAACCACAGTGTTAATCTGTTTGAGTATGGCTTTGACTTAAACTTTAGAAAAGAAAAAAAAAATCCGGTCATTTATACGAGGTAGAACTTTTTCCCGTTATTTACACACGAATAGTAACAATTATTAAAAGAAATATACGAAAAAAAAAACCATTAAAAAACGGTTTTCAGAATGTGATGCCTCAGATCTGGAAATAATATGATGAAAAACACAAACCAAAAGTAGCATTCGACGGGCAACGTAAACACAAAATACTGCCGAAAACTACGCAGGAATATGATCGGAAGTCCTAAACACTAAGGTTATTCATTTTGACTAGGAGAGATTTTTATTTAAAAAATAGTAAATGCCTTATAAAATAATACAGCCTTACCCCCAAGGCTAGGCAATACTTCTCAACCTGATTCGTTATGGGATTCTCTTTACCAAAGATTTCCTTCTGTTCATTTTTGGCACTATGGATTAAATTTTCAACAGCGGTTTGCCTTTCTCAAAGGGGGCTTTCTTTTTAATTATTCCTGAGTAAAAAATCACGCGTCGATAAGAAAAAAAAACGGGGGGGAAAAAACTTGTTTTTCATCCTCCAAGTTTTAAGTTTTCGACAACATTCGAAAGAAAACACGAAAATCAAAAAACGTAGAGTAAAAACCTGTTTGTTTTCTGTTGAGTTGCACTCGTATGACTAGTTCCTCTAAAAAATAAAAAACGGAAAACGTCTTTAAGGGAGGTCGAAGGGTTTATTTGAGGATAAAGTTCTCCTAACGACAAGGCACACAAATCAGACCTATCTTCGTAATCACATCGTCACGAGTGCCTTGCCTTAAACTATGTTACTGGTTTGGCGCAATATGCACTGATGAAAAAATGATTTTATAATAAGATTTTTGTCCCTATCAACGGCGTTAATACTATAAACTTTGTTTTATTATGCGACTTTCTTGTTATACGTTCCGATAGTAACTATTAGGAGGTACTAGGTACTCGTTTTAATTCTTCCCCTGTTACACGAGAACAAAAACAAATTGAAAAAAAAAACAAAAATTATCGTAAACAAGTGAACCCAAAAAAGAATATCAAAAATGAGGTATTTGTGTTGAGGTGATTTTTACATCAATTAGTTCCGTCAGTTAAACTTGTTCACCGGAACTACTGATTGTGGTTTTGTACCTGAGCTGGCTGAAAAGCCTTGAGACTTAGTTCAGTTTTGTGCTCGCGGGCGATGTGACGACGCACGGTGTTGTTCCTCGTGAATGTTCGCGAGCAAAATGGACAAGGGACTCGAATCCCTTGATGCCGTTGTCGTATGTGAGCCCGCAGATTGGTTTCGTACCCGTACAGCCGTTCGCAGAATGGACATTGTAGTTTTTTACCTATAAAAAGAAGGGAGACGTTATAATGATTCGACTTTGTTAACAAAGTTATGAAAGATATAATTAAACGTGATACATATATATCGTTTTCATTCGAATTACTCAAAACCAGCTCATTTCTTGGTTAGAGTGCTCAATATGTTCAATTTGTATGTAAAATGTTAAATCAGATTGATAACCATTCACACGTCACCTGAAATTGCAACAAATTAGAACATTCCCCTCTCTATTTACCACACTTATTGGATACTTTGAGGGGTGTATTTCCGCCTATATTTTGTGTAGACGACGGCAATGATCACGATTTCGCACATATCGACGAAGCGTTCACAACGTGATAGACATTTATTGTATTCATCCGAAATGCTCACGAACAGCTCATTTATTGGTTTGTAATACGTTCAAATTTGGTTCGTAAAATATTGAATCATACCCGAAATAAACACACACACGCAGCAAATTCTTTCTCGGGGGTTGGTTATTCTCGGACCAGGAGCATGGGGACTCACTCAAATCGATTCAGCGTCCGACATTTAGTGGAAAATGATACCCCACACGCCCAGATCGCCGAAAATCTCGAAAATCCATTTTTCAAAAAACACATTTTGACCCCCCCCCCCCTCAAATTTGGTCCTATTGGGCTGAAAAGTTTTGAGGACCAACAAGAGCCTAACAACTAAAAAAAAAAAAAAAAAAAACCTAAATTCCCGCTCTATTTACCACATTTATTGGAGGGGGAATATTTCAGCCAATATTTTGTGTAGATGACGGCAAAAATTACGATTTCACACTTTTGGACATATAGACCGAACTTAGTGGTTAAGGAGTGATCGAAAAATATATGTCGAGATAAGTTGATAAGCACTGTCTAATATACCTAATATTACTAATCACCGCCGAAAAAATATTTAAATGAACGAAAATCTCACGTAAAAGTATTCTTCTGAGAAGTTTATTCACCGATCCATCTAATTTGACTGATTTTGCACTTATTGGCACTTCATGGAGTGGTGCCCGACTTAGTTTAAGCCGGATCGCTGTACATTTTGAAAATGGGTTGTTTTTGGGGAACCAACTCGTACGGAGATACGTATTCTAATAAATAATCGGCGGTGAATCGATTAAGATAGCTTCATGGACGATTTAATGCGCACCGGAGGATTTTGAAGTGCGTGTTTTGAAAATAGGTTGATTTTTAGAGAAATTGTATCCCCTTTTTTGAGAAATCACATGGAATCTGTGGAGAATGTTGTTTCTAGACAGCCACACCCCATAGTAGTTGGACCAGATTTTCTAATTGGGCAAATGAATGAGTTGAGGTGAGGAAGTTTGGGGGTTTTAAAACCGGAAAACTAGAAATGTTGTAAGTTTGACCAGAATAAACCACCGATTGAAAAAGGGGAGCAGTCATTATAATCCCTTGGAAATGTTGGGGAAGCCAGCGGTGATCAATAATTTGTTGGGAGATCTACAATTGAAGGGAGTTTCAAGGGACAGCGCTCGGTGGGAGAGATAGGGAAGAAGAGGAAAACGTAGGCCGGGAGGTAGTAGAGGGGTGTAGAGTGATAGGGGGTTGGCCGGACCCACTTCCACCCACCCCCGGCGAGCCCCGCAACCGCCGGACCCCTCCGCCTCCGACCCCCCCTCTTACCGACACTCCACACGGCGAACCCCCACGAGAACGAGACCTCTCACGACTATTGAGTGTATCAGCGATAGGGGGCGAAGGGGGCGGAAAAAGGGCGAGCGGTACGGAGGGAGCCGGGGGTGTCACATCCAACCCTTCTTTGATCTCAGTCATGTAATCAACACCCCCTCGCCATCGTCAGCCCGGTCCGCTGCCCCCAACCCACCCTTGCGTATTGATTGGGAACGCATCGCTTCGTCTACCGGGCGCGGGGGGTTGGACCCTCTGTCCACCTTCATAAATATAATTGATATTTTTCCCTTTTCGCGTCCCCACCTCCCGCCCCCGCAGCCCGCCTCCAGGGAGCGAGACGGGACTAAAAGAGAGTAAACGCACACCCTGCTTCAGCCTCTCTCCCAAGTTCACGTTTCACCGTTAAAAATAATGGTGCCAATATTTCACAATCTTCAGAACGTCAAGAGAAATATTCTTCTCCCGATGATTACACCCAGGAAATTTAAATAATTGCAATTCAAAACCGCCCTTTGGAAAGCCGCGAAAAAAACGAAGTTCGCGTCCTCGATCATGTTTCGCCCATTCTTCAAAGCACATCACTCACCAATACGCAATGAACGTTCCGGGAAACAATATTGTTCGATCAACTCGGTACATAGGAACCTCTCAAAAAATAACCATACGGACGAAAAATTTACACATAAATGACATTGATGACATCAACTGACCAAAGCTACTCTTTTCCATCTGCAATTATACACCTTGAAGGATTTCTGGAATGAACGGACGCACATCTTGCAAATAACATTTCATTCATTTCTAGAGCCTTCGTTCAACCATTTAGCCTCAGTTATTCCCTGAGAAATGAGCCCGAAATATAGAATGTAAAATTATGTAAATCAAAAGAAGCATAAGCAAATAATTCTACGAGAAATATCTACAAATGAATTTATGCCCTTGCCCCTGGCCAAACCCTAAGCCTTCTCTGGTGTAGTTCTGGTGGGTACCTGAACCCAAAAAATTCAAGTTAACCATTCATTTGGGGGATTCAGAAACGTTTGGGATTCTATTGCTGTTTTACGCTGCATGGCATCAAAATTATTTAACGAATTGGCAATTTGAAATCTATAAATCCGTCGATCAACACAGTTAAATAAGAAACAAAAAATATTGCACTTTTTTTTTCAAAATGGTAAATTTGTGAAAACCCTATTATTTCCATATTCTTCTCCAGTGTGCGGACGTCAGTTTGCAATCTCAGACGCCTGAAATTCAGTAGAAAATTATACTCTCCCCACGCATAGGGTCAGCCAAAAATCGTTAAAACGCCATTTTGGCCCATAATCCGCCTCCGATTGCGGTCATTGAGCTGAAAATGAGTTAGGCACAACATGTGTGAAGTAATAACGATTTTTCCGATGCAACTTTTTTGGCCCAGGCGAACAACAGGCATCTTTAAGCATTAATATCTTATTAATGATATGTTAGATTTTTTTCTAACCTAATTTGACCCATCATCCTAATTGTATGGTTTAAAATGAATCAATATCACTTAAATTTCGAGGTTATCACCTAAAAATGTTTGTTTGAACGTGATTACGTGGGTTCAGGCCATCCAAACGCCTTCGAAAGACACGCTCACACCCGTATCGTTTGATTACAGGTTGTAAGACGATCACGATCCTAATATATTCCAGTCATATCAATATAGAGCTGAATACGAATGATTTGGTCAAAATTGCGGTTTGGATTACGATTATCCTGTATTCATGACTGTATTTACATGAATGTCAACTGTTGACTACAATCGTATTCGTGATTATGAATACTCTCTACTTTTAATCTTCGCTTTTAGTGGTGTTGGGGTACATGCAGTTTCTCCGATATGAGTGAAATAACATGCTAGGGGATTCTAGTAAATTTAGACACGTAGATAAGGCAACTTCTGACCGAATTTGTTGTTGTGAGCGGAAAAATTGCCTCGTGTGGAATTGATTTCAAAGGACCAACGCGGCCCGACGCTGTGAAACGAACCCCTGGTCTCGTCATAATGGAGAAGGGGACTTCAAACCTAAAAGTTGACAAAAAAATCCCCCCCTTCATCGCTGTCTGCGTATTCTATCTTTTCAAATCCGCAGGCCGATAGTCCCTTCAGCGCCGCTACGTCCAAATTAGTTGTCCACCCCAAGCAACGAACGAGCGGGGATTCAATGATTCAGAAAGTTCGTTGCCACCGAGAAATTAAATCTCGGGAGTTGGACCAACGTATCGAATTCCAATCCCTGCCAGGTGGCTGAGCAGGTTACAGCAGTTGTTCCCGAAGGCGGTGCGAGGCCTTGAGCCGGCGTTTCGCATTTTGTGCATGCAGTTTCTTTTCTTTGTGGATTTCGAGAGCCGGTTTCAAGGACTTCCTAGACCTAGTTGAACGACCTCGATCCCCATTCGACTTATGTAACGGAGAAGTCAGAATTGAGCGAAAACGAGTATTCATTTGAGAAAACATTAATGATCAACAAGAATTTATTTTCAATTCATTCCTAATCATGAACCAACAACAGCTTACTACAATCCGTCATCGAATCTTGGGATGCTAAAATTGCTACGAATTAGAAGCTCATTAGTTCTTTCTTGAGGGTGGGTGCGCCAATTTTCAAGGGTCATTCAATCAGTTCAGAATCGAAGACACATTGTTTTAATCCTCACGTTGAATGGCCTCCGATTGTGCCCATTGAGCTAAAAACGCTGCAAATTCTTACACAGGGGTTGGTTATTCGTCAGACCAGGCGCATGGAAACTTATTTAAAAACATGGGGGAAATGGGGAAAACGGTGGGTGCGGCGGGTCCCAGACCCATTGCAATCGATTCAGTGTCCATGATTTAGTGGAAAATGATACCCCACACGCCCAGGTACCAGAAATCTCATAAACACATATTCAAAATGGGTAATATATACCCAATTTGACCCATAACTTCTTCCAGTGGGTGCCAATCGTCCTGAGACCCATTTCATTGGATTCAGCGTCCAAAATTTAGTGGAAAATGATACCCCACTCGCCTAGATCGCCCAAAATCTCGAAAATCCATTTTTCAAAAAACACATTTTGACCCCTACCCCACCCAAATTTGGTCCGATCGGGCTGAAAAGCTTGGAGGACCGTCCTAGGCCGGTTACAGACCCCTGACCCAAATTTCAGATTTTTAGAAAATTTTCTACTACCAAAAACGGCGGACGGCGGACGGTTGACTGAAGACGGACATTGACATTTTTTGATCTAGACACCATGAAACGTCCAGAAAAAAATTTTGAGCCGAATCGGAGAGGTTGACTATTTGCATGAAAACATAGGTTGATTATTCAAGGAATAACCAACCAAAAACAACACATTTTGACCCACACCCTTCGTCGATGTGCAGCAATCGGTCTCAGAACCATCTGCATCAATCTAGCTTCCAAAACTTCGTTGAAAATGGTACTTCTCATGCCTTAGATTGCGGATATTGAGCTGAAAATGAGGTAGGGCCAGCTCAGAAGGCAGGTAGGCCCACTTAAAACCAATGTGAAATATTTCAGATTTTTAAAAGTATTTCTAAAGTCTTCTTCAATGCCCCAGACAACAGACAGACAAGTTTTCTTCAGCTAAGAAGAACAAAAACAACACATTTTGACCCACACCCTTCGTCGATGTGCAGCAATCGGTCTCAGAACCATCTGCATCAATCTAGCTTCCAAAACTTCGTTGAAAATGGTACTTCTCATGCCTTTGATTGCGGATATTGAGCTGAAAATGAGGTAGGGCCAGCTCAGAAGGCAGGTAGGCCCACTTGAAACCAATGTGAAATACTTCAGATTTTTAAAAGTATTTCTAAAGTCTTCTTCAATGCCCCAGACAACAGACAGACAAGTTTTCTTCAGCTAAGAAGAACAAAAACAACACATTTTGACCCACACCCTTCGTCGATGTGCAGCAATCGGTCTCAGAACCATCTGCATCAATCTAGCTTCCAAAACTTCGTTGAAAATGGTACTTCTCATGCCTTTGATTGCGGATATTGAGCTGAAAATGAGGTAGGGCCGGCTCAGGCCCAATTGAAACCAATATGAAATTCAAGATTTTTATAAGTATTTCTAAAGGCCCTTATTGCCAGACTATTATGCTTAACCCACTGCGCGACACGTGATATTAAACATAGCTGTGCGACACGTGAGTCTGTCAGACTTAGTTTCTTATTTAGCTGGTGGGAAATTATTTCCACTTCATTTCGGCAGAAAAAATAATATATATCCGTTCTGTTGAGCTTATTTGATCTAATATAGTTTTGCTCTTCAGAAAGGAATCATTCCGGGGAGAAAAGTATCTACATTTTATTTGAAAATTGAGGTAAATATTTCGAAAAATAGAAATAGGTACTTCAACATTTGTTCCTGCTTCGTAAAAGAATTGCCAATTTTGGTTATTACAAGCATGACAATACTCGCAACGTTACATTATAGAATCTCAAGAATGAACCAGAAAGGTACACTGGTAGGTACTCAGAGCAAACATAATTACAGGAATGAGCAGAAGTCACGTCAGTCAACGACGAGTCGTACATTCTCGAAATGTTGTGAGTCTGTGGGCGACCTCTTCTTTCAGGAGGGGTTGATGACCATTTCATGCCATTTTCGGCAGCATACATTCTATTTTGATCCTGGCTGGAAGGAGGTACTTCGGACTCATCATCTCCTTGGCTTGATTCATTGTCCTCAGCACTGCTTTGCTCCACCAATTCAGACAAAAGTGGTGAAAAATCATCATTTTCTGAAGATGATGATTTTTCTGAATCAGACTCGAGGCCAGAAGGAACATTGCCGTCTAACCCGGGAAGTTGCTGGGAGTTGTGGGAAGGGGGGGGGGGGGAGGTTTGCTGGGTCGTCAGAGTCAGAAACACTTTCTGATTCAGAAACATTTTGTAGGAGATCTGACACCTTGGAGGAGAAGTCTGGATCATCTACCCTCAAAATCTCCTTTTGTGTGTCAGGGTTCATCTGCACAGCAAAAAAGTGTGCTAAGGTGAAAATTTAGTTGGTGACCTAACATTCAAAAGATATCTGACAGTTATCTTGAAGCCCCTTGGGGCACGTGAGTTTGGTGGGCTCACACAAATTATTCCCAGTACTGTGACACGTGAGCCCACCAGACTCCCTATGTTATGAAAAAGTGCTTTGTTTATCTTTGTAATCGCGTCTGAGACGGTCGTTTTTCGAACTCACTCGTTCACCAACTAACAACAGGAATTTACGTGGGTGTCATGCTCCGCTAACTGAAGCAGTGGTGTCAGCATATCAAAAAGAAATATCCTTGTGAGTTCCGTGAACTCACGTGTCGCGCTATGGGTTAAAATTAGGATGCAATTTATTGCTTACTGGTATGATTAGGTGATACACGTTAGTACAAAACTGGTACCCACCATAAACTCTTCAAAATTTCAACTCACCGTCAGGAGTCGTCGCCGTGGCTGCCCCTTTGTGTGCTGTAGCGAGTTTTGTACTTGACGAACAGTTCCACACGTTAGAAGACATGATGTCAGGGGGTTGATTTTCCGGGGGCGCGTTGGTGGTCTCGGTGTTGTATCCCCATTCGTTTTTGACCCCTCGATCGCTTCCGGGCGGTTCCACTTTCACACTCAAATCTAATGACAAAATACGAGAAAACATGAAAATCGCTGACAAAAAGTTAGTGAAATGTGAAAAATGAGTGAACATTTGGGTTCGAATTGCGACGTTTTGTAACTTTTTCTGCTGATTGGACGGGTTCAACGAAGTATCTACAGGAGCGAGTGTCTCATTTGTTTTAGTAACCACTGAGGATCACATTCTAAAGCCAATTCTTGAGTGTTAAGGTCTCTCAGCAATCAGTATTTCATTTCATTTCCAGATTTCCGTCTTTCTTAGATACTTTATCCCCCTCTTATTTTAAAGTTAATAATTCAAATCTGATGATACCGTTAGGAAATGGATAAAATTGCTCATACCCCTCAAATTTTGTCTCTTTTACTTGGTGAAATATGTGAATAAACAATATGCAAAGGACATCATAAGTCAAATCATAAACATCCACATTTTTTCAAAAACTACTGATTCCTCGGAGACTGACTCGGGAAATTCTCCTGAAAGCCTAATGTTGAGCCAAACTATCAACACTTATAACAAAAGCGTATATTTTTAAGAAAATACATTGAATTACCAGATAGAAATCACGTTTGAATTACGAAAAACGTAGTTTTTTAGAACACAGGAGTTAAACCGGTAAAAATAGCGGACGGACGTTTTGGTTTTGAAAATATTGACATTTTAAAAGACAAGATATTAACGTTCTTAGCAACTTGGAGAGATTGACATTAGGTATGAAAATATACGCTCATTGTACACATAACAGTAAACCAAAAATGAGTGATTCTGTATGCACGTCAAATGTGTTGGGACAACTTGGATCTAACATTAACAATATATAGGCTCAATGAATGGGCAATGTTATTACCAAAACGTTTTCAAAAACTACAATTCAGTTTCCTTTAAATTCAATTGAGGGCGTTCAAGACTAGAAAACAATTTTAAAAACTCAGAAAACGAAGCCTGAAACAACAAAAAAATCCGCTTTTTCAAAATAAAAAATTGGATATTGGCCCGTGAAAGTTGCAGAGCGCCAAATTTCCACACTAATCCTGACCATTTTGGGTCAATTTCACTCAAAATTTCTAGAGTGATGGAGACGGATGCCCGGAATTGATGAACATTTTCATGGTACATTGATGAGTAATAAAATTAGAGAGGGGAAAATATCACACTTTGCAAAATGCCGAATTCTAATATCGCTACCCTGTTTTAGAGTTCCTTCCTTCTTAGAGTGGCATTCACTGGTACCTTATATCATGGGTTGTGGTCTAAAAGTGTTGGTGTACAGCATTTCTGAAATTAATTTTTTCCAAAGACTAAAACTACTCAGATTTAGCTCATAATGTGAGCATTGAGTTGGGAAAAAAAGTTGACCTTTAGGTGACATAGAGTTAGGTGCTCTGTAAGCCGACCATGTGATCCGAATCCAAATGAATGATGAGGATTGACTGAGCAACAGTCATTGACTGACTACTATTGGTTATGACACTTTCACACATTCATCATTCATCACCAAGATTTTTCAAGTAAGGAGCCCTCATCATCACACCCATCGTTCACTGTTATCCTACTGTGACGTCAGCCTGGTTCGATAGGTATCTTCCAAAACCATAATTTTAAAAGCACATTTAAGCAATATTACAATCTAAATCATCATCGTCAGCAACTATTAAGGATGAAACTGTCGGTTTTTGAGTCGTGGGTACACCCCATTTTTTGCACGGAAATCAAGTTTATACTTGATTTTTATTCACTATTGCTCTTGTTTATGTATATAAGCCGTAATTTTAGCTGCATTTTTCACATTTAATTAAGGTTATTATAGCTTAAATGTTTAACACAATGTGGGGTAACTTAAGTACATGGAATACGGGTTCCCATTGGAAAAAAGATTAACACCAGTAGCCAAAACCCACATTGATTACCTCTTGTCGTTTTGGTTAGTTATTCCTTGAAGAATCAACCTATGTTTTCATAGGTCAGGGTCCTCTAAACTTTTCAGCCCGATCGGACCAAATTTGGAGGAGATTGGGGTTAAAATGTGTTTTTTGAAAATTGGATTTTTGAGATTTTTGGCGATTTAGGCGAGTGGGGTATCATTTTCCAATAAATTTTGGACGCTGAGTATCCGTGCTCCTAGTCCGAGGAATAACCAACCCCTGTGAAAGAATTCGCAGCGTTTATCGTTTGGGACTATGAAAAGCTTCTCATTCATCCAATAATAAATTACGTAATCAAAAATAGTATGATTGTCGATCGTCGAAGTGCGATCATCTTGATTGAATACCAACGAGATGAACCACAAATTCAGGAATACTTTTTCTCAACCCTCAAAAAAATAAAAAAAACTTGCAAGGCCTTATGACGTGTCCAAGTTATGCAAATGTGCGCGGAGTAACCCATGGGAAATTACCACGCATTGAATCGCGCTAGATTGGAACCCAAGATAAAACTGTAGCACGCACTTTGCGCACCCGTAGATTCACTAACGCCAGCCGTTTGTGACCTAATTCATCGCGAGAATGTCAATGAAAAAAATACGAAGGTCAAAAGTTACGAAATTCCGTCCACGTGGAGGTTCTCAAGAACGTGGCAAAGGACGAAAGCGAGAGGAATCACTGGAGCATACAAGTGGAAGCCGTTTGACCGCAAAACTACTCGGTAAGTCAAAGCGATTGAAAGACGATCATTCCTGAGAGGAATCAAGTAAGAAAAACCACGTGATAAGCTAGGATGATACCCAACAAAATTATTTGCGGAATCACGAATCATATTTTTTCAATTTTGAATTTTAAAAGCCTCAACTGAACACTTAGTTCTGTCACGGGCAATTTAATTGCGATAAAACTCCCATTTCTTCGTTTTCATTAGGTGACTTCGTACACGTTGAAACCTGTTAAATGCCGCAGCGTAGATGTTCCACCTATTAACACGGAACAATGAACGGGGCTGATAGAGGCAAGTTGTCTCAACTCGCGTGTTTTCGTTCCTATTGAAGGAGATGAATGACTGGTGTTTCTAGGGTGCTATGAATAAACAGGTTTCGAAGCGGCATTTGCTCAGTAGCCGACCATGCTTCGATATTCGCAAAATGTCGTCGTCTGGACACAAAAGGGATATAAACTTGAATGATAGGCTCGAAATTTGAAAGACCAGACGAACAATTTATATTATTAGCTATTAGTTATCATTTGTTATTTTTAAGAAAAAAGAAAAACAAATTGTAAAATATAAAATTAAAATCTTCGTAGCTTACTAGAGGAAATACCAGATTGGGTGAGGCCATATTTAGAGCATGTTTACACCATCAAGACATGGTTTCTGCCCATCAATGAGAAGTAGACACTCAGAAATTCAGGTCAGTAGCCCAGATGCTCTAGTGCAGAACATTTCCAGCTGTCTACTGCAGTCTTGTGCACCTTCTGAAGCCTTCGGCAGTAAGTTCCTATTTGGAGATGCCGGAGAAAACTGGGCAAATGAAGCCACAGATTTGTTGTAGACAGACCGCCTTGACATCTTATGTGTCCGCACACCGATTATTGTACGACTTAAAATTAGGTTTTTATTACGATAAAATCCCCTCTTGTTTGGTTATTCCTCGAATAATCAACTTATGTTCTCATGCAATAAGTCAATCACTCCGATTCAACCCGAAATTTGTTTTTGGGCGTTTCAAGGTGTCTAGATCAAAATAAGCCAACGTCCGTCCACGCCAATTTTGGTGAAAGAAATTTTTCTAAAAATTGGGGCAGGGTAGATGGTAGGGATCAAAATGTTTACTTTGAAAAATGGCTTTTCGAAATTTTTTGCGATCTAGGCGTGTGGAGTATTACGTTCGACTAAATTTTGGACGCTTTATCCAATGAGGCGGGTCCTGGAACGATTTGTGTCCACTTTGGAAGAGGTTATGGGTATCTATGTGTTTTCGAGATTTTTGGAGCCTAGGTGTAATGGGTATCTTCTCCACAAATCGAATCGATTGGAGTGGGTCCAGGACACGCCACACCCACTGTTTTTCCCATTCTCTCATGTTCGGTATTTTCGACGATTTAAGCGTGTGGAGTATTGTTTTCCACTATTTGTTGGAAGCTGAATCGATTCGAATGAGTCTTCATGCTGTTGAACCGAGGAATAACCAACCCGTGTGTAAGAATTTGCAGCGTTTTTGGTTGGTTATTCCTTGAACAATGTTTTCATGCAAAAAGTCAACCTCTCCGATTCGGCTCAAAAAATTTTTCTGGACGTTTCATGGTGTCTAGATCAAAAAAGGTCAATGTCCGTCCGCCGTACGGTAGTAGAAAATCTTCTAAACCCATATTACCCATTTTGAATATGTGTTTTCGGGATTTCTGGTACCTAGGCGTGTGGGGTATCATTTTCCACTGAATTTTGGACGCTGAATCCAATGAAGAGGGTCCCAGAACGGTTGGCACCCCCCGGAAGAAGTTATGGGTCAAATTGGGTATGTATCTACCCATTTTGTATATGTGTTATCAAGATTTCTGGTACCTAGGCGTGTGGGGTATCATTTTCCACTAAATTTTGGACCCTGAATCGATTGGAATAAGTCCGGGATCCGCCACACCCACTGTTTCCCCCGTTTTCCCCATGTTGAAGAAATGAATCTCCATGTGCCTGATCCGAGGAATAACCAACCCGTGTGTATGAATTTGCAGCGTTTTTACATTACTATTATAATAATGAAAACTCAATGAGTCCTCCCTGGGTACGTCCTGTGACGTTCCCTTGCAGCCCCTCTTTCCACCGCGTGACATCACGTGTGGCCCCCAGGCGGCACCGCTCTCACCAGTCGGTCTCGTTTCTCGTCTCCGGCGGTGATCCGCGGCGTGGACGCACTTGCACGATCACGCACGTGTGCAAGGGCGCTTCACGCAGTCGGGAATTACAAACGAACCCCGTTTTTTTCCCGGGTCCGCACAACCCTTTCCTATTGCGTTACGTAACACGAAGGGAGCGCTCACCCCCCACCCTTCGTGCGCTTTAGGTGGGCGGTCAATTGATTACTCGCTTCCCTTCGAATTTCTGCATTCGCTCGGAGAGTTTCCCCAACTTTCCCAACTTTTCGACTACCCGGTGGGCAAAAGGTGGTTCGTTGTACAACCTTTTAGTCCGACAGAGTATTTGAACATTGGTTTTGGTAATTCGGTAATTAAAAGCTTTTGTCTCAACCCTCGTTCGAACCGATGTAATTTAACGATTTTACCGCTTGATTAAATTACAACCGTCTAATCAAATCCACCAAAGAAAATGAGCAATAATCAACCGTTCACGCTCATAATTTCATTTCAACATTCAAGTTTTCTTCTCAGGATAAGGCTTCTCCTCACCATTGCTTCGACAATATTGATGAAATACGTCAATAAACAATTCTGACCTTTTTTTGCGGTTAACCGTAGATTATTGATTAAAAGACGCTGGGCTTTCCGACCCGCTGACACGACCTAATTAAAACTAATAAACGATATTCAGAACATTGATAGTTCCAGAACACAGTGGCTCTCTAGGCCTTAATGGCAGCAAATTCATCCTGGATAGACAATAAATTGACGTTTATTCCAAATACTATCAGGTTGAGTAAGGGCGTTCCGCAATATTTGGAACATATTATCTGAACTAGACTTCTGCTCAACTAAGTACATTTACATGGTGAGTTGGACTGTTGAACATTGCAGAGAAGTGGAGTGATTCAAAATAGATTTCCATTCATGACTTAAGACGTTAAGGAAGGAAAAACACAGCATTTTCTTTTACAGGGGTTTATTGTTCCTCGAACCAGCTGCATGGAGACTCATTCGAATTGATTCAGCGGCCAAAATTGTGGGAAATGATACCCCACACTCCTAGGTACCAGAAATTTCGAAAACGCATAATCAAAACGGGTAGATAGATACACATTTTCACCCATAACCTCTTCTGGTGGGCGCCAAACGTTTCGGGACCCGTTTCATTGGATGAAGCGTCCAAAATTTAATCGAAAATAATACCCCACACCCCTAGGTTGCCAAAAATCTCGAAAATCTATTTTTCAAAATACACATTTTAACCATTAATCACCTCCTCCCCCCAATTTGGTTCGATCGGGCTTAGAAATTTTGATGACGAACTAGAGCCAGAAACTGGTCCCTGACCCAAATTTCAGATTTATAGAAAATTGTCCACTATCAAAATCGGCGTGGACGACGTACGGCGGACGGACATTTGCTTGTTTTGATCTTGACACCTTGAAACGCCCAGAAAAAATTTTGGGCCGAATCGGAGAGATTGACTTTTGCATGAAGACAAAGGTTGATTATTCAAGGAATTACCAACCAAAAGCTCGCACTTGATCTCGATTAACTTGCTACAGATTTAGTTCACAGTGAAATAGCTCCTCAGTAAGCTTGTTGTTGCGAATGAGTCAACATCAATGACATTAGGGTTAGGCTGGTTCCTCTGATGGCCAAAAGATGTCAGCACATGAGAGGGTGGGTTACGAAAAGTGTCAAGAAGTAGGTGTAAGCAACTCACCCTCTGGGCAACTGGACGAACGCCAACGGTCCGGCGGTGTGTCTGATTCCACAGCAGCAGATCTGTCAAAAGCCACCGATGTGACGGGGGTGGGAGTCGGAGGAGCGTCGGCGGAGCTAGTTTCGTAGCGCGGCGACTGATAGGGCGGAGGTTGAGGGGACGCCGAAGGGTGATAAGACAGGGACAACGGCGACTCTCGTTCGGGCTTACTACCGTCGCGCAACACCGAAGCGCGAAGCCCGCCGCTCAGAGTCGAAGAATTTCTCATCGGGTCACTAGGCGACCGATGATGCCGTTTCCGCGGCCCGCTTTCCGCGTAGCTCCCCGAAGGCGGGACCCTCTGCTCGTAGGCGGCTACCATGTACGCGTGGTGCATGTACGGCGACATGACGGGCGGGGTGTAGGGGGAGGATGTGGACGGAGGTAACATTTCGCCTCTATCGCGCTCGCTGCTTTCCCGCTCCGAGCCGTCTTTCACCGATCCGTTGCTCGTTGGGACCGACGAACCCGACTTCGACGACTTCCCACCCCTCGGTGATTCGCTTCCTGGGAGTTCACGCTCGCTGCTTCCTGGCGCATGCTGGCCTTGCTGCTGCTGTTGCTGTTGAGTTTGCGCAGCTGCCAGTTTCTCGTGTTCGATTGACAGCCCCTTCACCTGGGAAAGAACAAAACAATGCCATTTAATTCCTTCAAATCTTGATTATAAATTTTTACATTTTCCGCAATAATTCAACTGTGAAGCCCAAATTCTTAAAAATTTATTCACTACATTGCTAAAAATATAGTTCAAAAGTAAGCCTTAAGATCAAAAATTTTGAATTTCAAAAGCGATTTGCTGTGATTTTGGCTCTAACATTATCTAGGCCTTTATTGTGAGGCTCAAATTGAAATCTAAAACTTAAATTAATCAAAACCAGTTCCAATGAAAATTCACTCACTTGTAAGCATTCCGCTGCTTTGAGGAAACTCGACAAGCTCTCGTGAGACACATGCACTTCGCCTTTGTACATGAACTCGAGAAGAGCGGACATATTGCTTGAAGAAGTTCCATCGAGTATAACTAGAACGCTTGGACAGTGAGGAGCTGCCTCGAAGAGATCTTGAAAATGTTTACTACATGCGGCCAGGATCAGCTTATGTGCTTTGAAGGTAACACCTGCAACAAAAAGAGGATGGAATTTAGAAAGAACGAAACTCGTTTTATCGTTAAATATAAAGTAGAGTAAATAATATCAGAAAAATTATTACCTTCGCAGAAAAGCGTGACATCAGTAAGGCTTTCGGATTTGAATAAGCTGTCGAATGTTGTGACTAAATTACTCCCAAAACTGTTCCACTTAAGACAAAACTGCTGCTGTGGGTCCATTCCAGGGTTTCGTCTACACTATTACCCTAGCTGTAACAGATGAAAAATCAATTTTAATTTCGATATTTTTCGAAGAGAAGAGAATTCAAGGAAAGACAATGCAAAATGTAAAGCGGTGAAAAAAGACGGGTGAAAATGCTGGAGAAGACAAAAATTGTAAGCAGCGTGTAAACACCTCCGTTGGTATTTTTTAAAAAAGGGAGGGGGGGGGGGGGGTACTCTTGAGAATTGGACGATTTGATGGAGCTACAGTTTCCAAGTCAGATTCACGAGGGATAATCAGAGAACGAAGTAATTACGTCGTTTTAAAAGGGCGAACGGGTCATTTTCTCGATGGAAATCGTTTTTTTTTTTTCAAGTTCAGTTTAGAAGCGACTGTGCTTAAAAAGACCGATCCACGGGTTGAAGGTTTTCTGTTGTTCCTTTTTTTCTTTTACATCAGTTTTTTAAAAGCAAACGCACATTAAAAAAAATTGTTTGTTAAAAAAAATTCAAAAAAAAATTTTTTTTTTTTCAACTTGTTCTAATGACAAAAGACCCACCAACAAAATCTGATTCATCTTCACCAAATTCAAACCCAATCCATGTTGTCCATCATATCCTCCCAACAAACTGGGAATATTCCAACAATAACAAGGAACAGACTAGTCACCAACACATCTAGAACGCTTTCTAAGTGGTATGGCGTTTGGGGATAGAAGAATGGGGACTGTAGGGTTGCTGCCATTTTGAAGTACTTTCTTGAATAAACAGCTTTTTTGAAAGTGAAGAAAAGTTGCCATTATAGAATCTCTTTATTATATTTTCAAAATGTTACTCCTACACTACCTTAACCTGATTTTCACGAATTGTTTATTCTTGTACTCTAAGGTATCGATACTTGAATTAAGTAGTTATATAGTACCAGTATCTGTACTTAGCAATTATCGAATTTCCCAACTTGGAAGGTAAAAACTGCTGTTTTGGTAAAGATCTTCACTTTTTTATGGAATGTAGCAATCTCTTCACATTTCATGTATGTTGTGACGTCACTGTTGAACAGGTAGCTTTTTTAAGAAAAGCCACCATCCACACTATTTCTGATGTGTCTGACACCTTTTTCCCCTTTCATAGCTGTGGACATGATTGAAAAACTAAGATTGACCAATTTCAGACCCATGGGTTCAAGGAAGAGGACTCCAAAACCCAGTTTGGAACTGGTGGCAGCCATTTTCCAGAACCAGACACTTGGGAAAATATCGCATTAAGAACAAACCTAAAGAAATGTAGACAAATAGAAACAATTAAATATGGAATGCCGAGTTGAAACTCAATTTTGCAAAAGAATAAATCTATTTTATTCGTTGACACAGACATTGCTTTGCAAAATACAACAAACGAAGAAGGTAAACAAACTAATTCATGAAACAACGTTATACAATATCACGTTTTGGTCTTTTTAATCCATAAACCAAGTTGGACAAATGTACAGAGCTTGAAAACATGAATGGATGCATTGTTCAAACAATAATGGAGTTCTGAAAAATATTCAAAATTGACAAATGAATACCAAACTGAATTCACAGAGAACTGAGAACAGGAGCCAGAAATGAAAAATCTATCCTATAAACCAAGCTCTACACTTTTGCAGAATTGTTTGTGTTAAATGCCAAACTTGCATCATGGGAAGACCTAGACAGGGAAGAAGGTATAGACGGAGACCTGAGTTGAGTTTCAACTATAGTCAGGCAAAGAAGGCCCTTGGACCAGTCAACATCACAATGAGACACTATATTCAGCCAGAGATGGTCTGAGGTGAACATGAGGGATTGGAATGGGAGGAAGGTTCAACATCATAGCCATGTCAGTGAATTTTTATGCATGTTTTGTGAGATATGCGTGTTTTTCGATCAATTATGTCGATGTTGAAGCTCTACAAAATTGTTAGTTGCAGATTGTATGTGTAAAACATCTCTAATTAGAGGCCGCAGCCACACGCCCACGGGTGGTTGTGATATCGAAAATGCAAGGAGAATTTGATGGTGGATATTATCAGGTAAAACCTGTTGAAAGTAACTTAAGGTCACCATTCGCTCGATGAAGCGAGAATAGCACTCCCTCGATTTTACTCAAGTATTTATCGCCGGAGAGGAGCTCGAGCCATTTTATGAGGAGGTCATCGCACGTAATTGCCACTCTTCACGAAAACAAACTCAAAGCTTTCGTCAAGTAGCGAAAGGACGAGATCGATAACGAAGAACGAAAGGAAACGTCGAAAATAAACGGTGACTTGAAAGATTACGAGCTCAAATCTACACGATAATTAATCAATATGATACTTCCACTGGCGCAATATTGACCACAAAATCGACGATCTTTACTACTGTACACTAAAAAAAAAGTCAATTTTGGTTATGACTGGAATTTCTCCGATTTGCCCGAAAGTTCGACATTCCGTGTTTCCAGATTTCTACATTCCCAAAACAAAATGTCCGTCTAACGTAATTTCCGGTCGTGAAATTTTGATCAATAATTCCATTGAGGATTCCGTAGGCCTCCTATTCAGCCCGCAAACTTCGACAAAATGGAAATATTGAAAATAGTTTTTCGACATTTTGAGGGTGGCAAGTGTCGTTTCTACTGAATTTCGGACGCAAAATCTATTGAAATGGGTTTGAGAAAAATTGTTAAAAACGCTGCAATTTCATTCACAGGGGTTGATTATTCCTCGGACATGGAGGAAAACCGTGAGTGTGGAGTGTCTCAAACTCATTCTAATCGATTTAGCGTCCGAAAATTAGAGGAAAATAAAACCCCACACTCCTAGGTACCAGAAATCTCGAAAACCAAATTTTGAAATATGTAGATAGGTACCCATTTTGACCCATAACCATTTCCGGTGGGCACCAAACGTTCTGAGGCCCGTCCCATTGGATTTAGCGTCCAACATTATGTGGAAAATGATATTTCACACGCCTAAATCGCTAAAATTGCGAAAATCTATTGATCGAAATACACACTTTGACCCCTACCTCCCTCAAATTTGGTGCGATCGGGCTGAAAAGTTTCGAGGACTAACTATATGATACCCCACACGCCTAGGCACTAAAAAACTCGAAAACCCACTTTTGAAATAGGCAGGTAGTCAAACATTTTGACCTTACCGTCATCTTGTGGACTCCAATCGATTTGGGCTCGTCTCAATGTATTCAAAATTGAGTGCAAAATGATAATCCACATGCCTAGATCGCTAAAAATCTAGAAAATCCATTTTTGGTTGGTTCTGATCATAATTTCAAATTTTTAGAAATTGTCTACAACCGAAAATTGCGTGGACCAACTGCATTTTTGACGCTGAATTTATTGAGACGGGTCCCAGACCGATTGGTGCCCTATGGGGTTGGGTATGGCTCAAAATAGGTGCCTACCTACCTATTTCGAAATTGCATTTTTGAGACTTTTGGTTACCTAGGCGTGTGGGGTATCATTTTCCACTAAATGTTGGACGCTGAATCGATTGGAATGACTACAGGACACTCCACACTCATTATTCTTATACTCTTGTTCGAAGGAATAATCAACCATTGTAGAATAATTTGAATTAATAATTATCTATTTTTACTGTGGAATTGTGGGATACTTTTGAAGCGTTTTTGAACAGAAGTTTCTGTCCAAACGAAAGAAAAATTGAATCTATTCGAAATAAAAAGTTTTATTAGAGTCTAAGGTGATCATTTTGTAAGAAATGAACCCTGAGACGAAGCCACCATCAAATTTGACACCACAAGTTTAAAGATTAAAAATTAAATTGTGTTCTCTAAAATTAAAACACCACCGTGATAGTAATACATCAATCTCACCGTGCGTGTGCGTATTCTCAATTAAAACGAAAAATGGCATATGATACGCAGAACCAAAAATGAAATTCTACACTCGAAATACTGAGGACGCGAATAATTTTCGAGAAAAAACACGCAATAACGTGTAAACTGGTCCGAGTGAGCTCACTACCGCGATTCGGTTTCAATACTAATGAACAATAATAATTCGAGTTCTCAGAGGATCTCAAGCGATAAAACTCGTTCCCCGAGAGGGAAACGCGGACGAATAAAAAATTCTGACAACAAAAACGTGAATAAAACGAACTTTTTGGATCACTAATTCGTGATTATTGTCAAAATGAAATAAATTGGGTCATTTGGAAGGTTGAAAATTTTGACTCGAGACCCGTTAAGGGTAAACGTAACATTTATTTTGAATTTTTCAATAAAGTTTGGACGTTGAATTTATTTAAACTGGTTTTGAGATGAACACGTATGGTATTCTCGCTCTGGTGACCTCATAATACAATCTATACACGAACAAGATCCAAGATTTATTGCTATTAAGTCAAAATGTGCAATTTTTATTTTGGTACATGTATTTTTTGAGACCAAATTTGAGACGACAAAAATCGTCAGCACATTTCGTTTAATTTTGGTTGGTTATTCCTTGAATAATCTGGACGTTTTATGGTGTCTAGATCAAAAAGGGTCAATGTCCGTCCGCTGTCCGCCGTCCACGCCGTTTTCGGTAGTAGAAAATTTTCTAAAAATCTTAAATTTGGGTCAGAGGTCTGGTCCCGGCCTAGGACGGTCCTCGAAGTTTTCAGCCCGATCAGGACCAAATTTGGGCGGGGTAGGGGTCAAAATGTGTTTTTTGAAAAATGGATTTTCGAGATTTTGGGCGATCTAGGCGAGTGGGGTATCATTTTCCCCTAAATTTAGGACGCTGAATTCAATGAAGTGGGTCGCAGAACGATTGGCGCCCACTGGAAGAAGTTATGGGTCAAAATGGGTATGTATCTACCCATTTTGTACATGTGTTTTCAAGATCTCCGGTACCTAGGCGTGTGGGGTATCATTTTCCACTAAATTTTGGACCCTGAATCGATTGGAATGGGTCCGGGACCCACCACACCCACTGTTTCCCCCATTTTCCTCATGTTGAAGAAATTAATCTCCATGCCCTGGTCTGAGGCTCAAATTCGTCTCCATGCACCTGATTCGAGAAATAACCAACCCGTGTGTAAGAAATGGCAGATTTTTTTATAGTACAGGGTGGGGCAATAGACATGAATCGGTTTTGAAAGGCAATAGAATGGAAACTACTCAAATTAGAGAAATGGGCCTTACTTCATTTGAATCAGTAGGTAATCCTGTTTTCAGTATCAAGTTTTGAAAATTACATCCCCAGGATGGCAGCCTTCAGCAGCAATTCACTGATGAAGGCGATTTCGGAAACTCAACGACGAGATCCAGTTCATCTTTCTGGAGCCACAAACAAACAGGATTTCCCTAACTGGGCAGCTAAAAACCCTAGAAAAGTTCACTAGAGACCTCAGCAGTCTCCAAAAGCGACAGTTTCTTAATCCGGTGTCTTTGGGCTACAAATTTTGTGAAAGGGACGGCCAAACAGCAACGGTGAAGAATGCAGCACGCTATGTTTCAATGCTAACAACTTTTTGAACCCAAACTGGAAGGACCAAGTGAGGAAACTTATTTGATAGACTTCTGGTTTCAATAGGACAAAGCAAAGGCAAAGGGGTTTTATTGCACTGAGGCAAATGTTCCCGAATTGTCTCTCTTTACGGGGTGGCCAGCGCGCTCACCCCTTTTTGAACATTTGTGACTTTTTCCTGGGGGCTACCTAAAGGATAATGTTTTTAAACAAAACCACATAACCATCCATTACACTCTGGATAAGTTAGAGGTGAGAAACAGGAAGGAAATCAAGGTAATACCCACACAAATGTGCCGAAAAGCAAAGGAAACTTCCCGAAATCGCCTTCATCAGTGTATTGCTGCTGAAGGCCGACATCTTGGTGATGTAATTTTCAAAATTTGATGTAAAAAACGGAATTACTTTCTGACTCAAATAAATTAAGGTTCATTTTTCTGTAATGACTAGTTTTCTTTCTATTTCCTTTTGAAAACCCATTCATAACTCTAGCCCCACCCTGCATGAACATAATTATTCAAATGAAATTAATTGAGATCTACCTCAGAATAATGGGCTGCAATCAAACATTTCACAGAGTTGTTATCAACTTTTATTTTTGTAATTTTTTTTTTCATTTATTTAATTTAAATTATGTCTATGCGCCTTCTCAAGTTTGGTAGACGAATTAAACTATTCTATGCCTATCTATAATTTATTACAAATTCTACAAAATTCATAATTAAAACTCTCAACATTTAAATGACTTTTGAGACACTTCAAGACGACGGTAAGGTTCTTCGACCCATCTCCGAGAAACCCCATCAATGCCAACAACAATCCCATCAGTCGAAAGTCGGTAAACCTAGTTATCACGAGCTGGATCCGTTAGAATAAAGACTTCCATCCTCGCCGCGACAGTATCGTATTTCGCTCAAGTCGGTTTCTTAGTTAATGTTTTATTTATTTTTATAAATAATTATTACAAGACGAGCGCAGTTTTTGATCGTACCTGAGACAATACGATCAAGTAGTGGCAAATTGTAACTAGATAGCAAAACTACATGGGTCAGAACTAACGTCCTGCGCTTGACAAAGATGACAATAGAACTTCAACTGATTTGTTTTAGTCAAAAGTGATCAATTCATTCAATGTTGGAACGCGTCAGACGGCAATAAGAAGGGAAATACAAATATTGTAGCGCAAAAGAGTTAATTTTCGTTTATCGGGGGGTAAATTTGCTTCTGATTTGTTACGAATGTTTATTTAATATTTGCATTTGATTTCGGTAGAGTTAATTTTCTGAACAACCAGTTTAAAGCAGTATGACCGCATTACTACAGTACAATAGTGTTGTAAAATTAGGTTTAAATGTCTCATTGTACTACTTGTACTCATTGTGATAGGCTATTCGCGTTACAAACTTCGAGATCTTGTAGCAAATTAGATGCTGAACAAAAAAGTTCCTCTTCAACATGGTCCGATTCCCAACCATTTTTCAGATATTCCGATTATAAAGGGTTTTTTAGAAACTCACTACTTACTGACGTGTGGGGTATCGTTTTCCTCAAAAACCCACTTTCAAAATAGTTAGGTAGGTACCCATTTTCAACCTAACCCCCCTTCAGGATGCTAATCGGTCTAAGACCCATCAATGGATTCAGCGTACATGATTTAGTAAAAAATAATAACCCCACACGCCTTCATCGCCAAAAATCTACTTTTCCAAAAATCCATTTTGACCCCAAACCTCCTCAAATTTGGTCCAATCGGGCGTAAATGTTTCAACGTCCAAATACAATTTTGGGGCAAATCGGGGAAATTGAACTTCTGCATGAAAACACTGTTTGATTATTCAAAAAATAACCAACCAAAATACCAAACGTAAATGTATTGTTTGAGCCTATGAATGTTTGCTCGTACTCCATCCTCTATTTCTGCCTTTATTTTTTCACTTTCTAAGTACAATTTCTCGACTTTTTAAAGAAGTAAAAAAAAAAAAATGATGGTATCGTTGTAAAGCTCATGTAAAGGAACAGTTTTTAGGAAATTTGCCGGTGTCTACGTAAAGAATCTTGTTTAAGATGCAACATAATAAATTACCCAAACTTCGTAAATTTTGAATTTGTTCAATTTGTGGATGATGCTGCTTTGATATGCGTTTTTTCATGGCGACTGAGGTCGTGATTAGAAGGAAATTTCACGTAGATTCCAATGGTGCCCCCATATTTGAGGTGGAATTCATTTTTCAGAGATTTATGGGGTCTTTTCGTCAGTGAGTTGTGAATTTCATAAAGAACCTTTATAATCGGAATATTTGGAAAACGGTTAGGAATCGGACCATGTTGAAGAGGAACTTTTTTGTTCAGCATCTAATTTGCTACCAGATCTCAACGTTTTTAACGTAAGTAGCCAGTCACCCTGTATTGATTGGTTTCCTCGCATTTTGTTATTTTTAAAAAAAAAAAAAGTTGTGTAGTCTTTCTATGTTTTTCAAACTAGCTAATGAAAATGTAATTAATAAAAAATTGATAATGCGCTTGAAATTAATTTTGATAAAATTAATTTTGAACGTAAAATCACCTTTAATTCCTCGTCCCTTCAATTGTTTTCACCTGCCAGGAAACCGGTCTGCCCCGGAGTGCATTGCCGCTTCGCGAAGACGCTTCGGGTGGGTGAGAGGGCGACATCGAGGACGGGGTGAAAACGTAGAGGACGCATCGAGGACGGGAAAAAACTGTGACACCGCCGGACGGCGACTCCGATGATAACCCGCGAGTGGCGCTTCAACCCCCCGGTTCTGCCTGTGCCACGGGAACTGCACTTTCGTTTATGGGGGGAGAGCTTTGAATACTGAATTAAAAAACTCTTCCAACATGCGCTTTGAACGACCGCTCTTTCCCTCCCTTTCGGCGTCATTTTCGCCCAACTCGCCAGACGCTGTACGGCTCCGGTAAAAAATGAGGGGGAATCGAAGTAGACAGAAATGAAGGGAGCTACACGACATGACGGATTTTGATGGGAAGAGGAGGATTAAATTAAACCTCGAACCAGGAGCATTATCACATTCCAATCGATTTAGCGTTCAAAATATAGTGGAAAATGATACCCTATACGCCTAGGTACCAAAAATTTCGAAAACCCACATTCGAAATGGGTAGAGAGATAACCATTTTGACCCATAACCTCTCCCGGTGTATGCCAATCGTTCCGGACCCGTCTCACTGGATTCAGCGTCCAAAATTTAGTGGATAATGATACCCCACTAGATCGCCAAAAATATCGAAAATTCATTTTTCAAAAAACACACTTTGACCCCTACCACTCCCCTTCCCCCCAATTTGGTCCAATCGTGCTGAAAAGTTGCGAGGACCAACTAGAGCCGGAAACGGGTCCCTGACTAAACTCTGAGATTTTTTAGAAAATTTTCGACTACCAAAATTGGTGTGGACGGCGGACGGCACCTGTCCTTGAATACTGGGACAACTCAAAAAATACCAATTTTACCAAGGGTAGCTTGGGTTCGGACCACACAACGTTAAACAGATAGTACGTCGATCTAACTACTGGTAACATCTGGAGATGGCGAAGAGCAAAGCAGAAACTTCAAACGTGATTTCCCAACAATTGCGAATTGTGAGTGGTCCCAGTATTTGGGAACGGGTGTGATTTGCTTAATTTGATCTAGACACCTTGAAACGCCCAGAAAAAATTGAGCATTTTGAATTTAGAGAGGGAAAAGTGCTGGAAGACTGGTGTCTGACGTCATGGATGTGAGCAGCTTTTCAGCTCTTCCAAAGAAAAGTATAAAACAAACACGAATTTAAGAAAAAATCACAGTTGAAACAATACATAATAAGATATTTGAACTGCAAATGTAATTTTTACTACTGACCATGAGTATTTATTTACAAAACCTCCTCAAGAACATTCGACCTCAACGCGCTCTGCCGAGGATACGCACAACGTCACAGGTCCAATCTCCCACGCTGTTGTCTTATCAGTCAAGTCCCTTGTTGATCAAAAATTTGACTCATTTCAAATTGATTTCTTTCTTTTTCTACGGGTAACGGCTACATTTAGACGCCCTGAAGGGCTATCATAGAGGTATCTCAATGCGCTCATGATTACTAGCAAGTTGGATGACAAATTTACTTGTCATTGAATAATTTTTCAACACCCAGAATTGATTCTAAAATTTTGAAAATTACTTCGATTTCCATTTCTACATTTACGATATCGACTTCGTCGCAGAACCTATCAATAAGTGGATAGTATACACCCTGTTCGCCAAACAGACTGAATTCTGTCGTACATATTTTCAAATAAGTACGTTGCCTAGCTACTTCGATTAATGTTTTACATTTATATCACTTTCAATTAACTACTAACAGGAACAGGGTCAATTTTCCGTGGGACCCCTAGGTTTTGGCAAATGAGAATGGAAAAAACGTGGATTAACGAAGGGATTTGTTCAGCTCTGATGTTAAGCTTTCTCTTAACTAACCTAGGTTGTATCTTTGACCGTGTGATTTTCCACTGATGACAGCCAATAGCTTTTTTTAGACATAGAACATTTTTTTTTCAAGTTACAGAATTGTGTGAAGACAGTAGAGGAGTAACGAAGTGATAATGGAATGAACTGTAAGATACGATAATAGGCCAGTAAACTACGCAGATAACACAATTATATTCATTTAAAAAGCAGTACCTGCACCGCTTGTTGTACTTATGTTTAATTTACTGGAGTTGAACGATTTGTGCTCGTAAAGTAAACAGATTGTTTGTTTGCCTCTTCAACCAGACGATCGTTAGGAGCAGAACAAGATCTTCAATTCTCCAAAAATTTTGTACCTACTCCAGAGTAGAGAGCGATACGTATGTGAAGTAACTGCGCATTAGGCCAGATGATCACGAAATATACTGTTCACCGTAAAAAATGTTTTTGTTAGCGACTGATAGTCGATTCTAGAAGAAAATCGTCACAACTGTGTAACCTCTTGTTTATTGAGCTGAGATAATTAATCTAAAAAAAATTAATTATTTATATTTAGATAGTTGAGCCTGTACAAGGCTCCTTCGTTTGGGTGTACGTCTCTCAAATCTGATATTGGGACGGTTTAGTATTCATAATACAACTTGTGGGCTTATATAGTATCTCATCACCAAGATGGGGTGGGTAAGCCGAGGTATGTAACAACGTTGAGAACCAAATGAAGTAATTAAACGGAGTCTTCATGTATGAAACTGACTAGTTTCGTTCCACGGGACGCAAGCGTAAACAGAACAAACTGCGATAGAGATTCCTCTTTAATTAGGTCAATGACCAACGTCAATACACGAGTGGGGTATCACTTGCTGCAACGATAGCCAGCCATACGTGAGATCAGAATTTTTTTCCGGATTCCAGGTTTAAACTTTAAAGAAACCTGTTGACTTTGATAGTTGATAGATGAAGCATAGATAATTTTAGAGCGGGAAATGAATAGAGCGAACAACAAGCCTAGCAAGGCTAGTCCACAAGTTTCACCTTGAAATTACATTGCACTTCTATTGCGACCTCAACACAACAACCGTGTCCTAGTTTTTCGACTCGTGCCTTCATCACAGGCTGATATCGAGCATCCGACCAATGCGAGCCAGACAAACTCTAAAAATACAGCAGTCGCGGACGACGAGGATGTGGCAATAATGCAAGGGGGATGTGCATTCGGGACGCACACCTAAAAGGGAAAGGGTGGACGATTGAGCGAATAACAATAAACAAGGTCAACACGGCATGAAGGGGTCGGGAAAGGGTTGAACGCCACGAAAATGAAGGGAAAAGCGAAAGAAATGAAAAGGAAATGAACGCGGGGAGGCCAAATAGTTGATATTTATATATCTTCAAGGTCGTCAAAAGGCCTAACGCGAAAAATATTCGCATGCAACCATCTTGACACGAATCGTGCACCATTATCTACTTTATACAACATTACACACTTTACTTACATACACCAACGTACTTTTCCATCAAACACGCTGCGGACACTTCAACTAAACATATAAACACACTATTATTTACCTTGCGACCTTCCCTTTGACTAATATAAATAACTTTTAATTTTCGTAACCCGTGCATAAAAAGAAATTTTGTTCTACTGACGGAAACAGTGCTGATAACCGACGATCATCAAGTCGATACGCGAATTCAGAAATATTTTCAAATTGAACAAACCGACCGGCCGAAAAATGTAAATATATTTTTTAAACGTAAAAAAACTCAATTCATGGGGTCTAAAGCGTATTTTAAGTATAAATTTTGACAGAAAACATTTTGTGAAATATGGCGAGCCCCTAGTGGCAAACTCGTGAAGTTTGCACGTACGGAGTCCGCGAGGGATTTTTTGTTTTTTAATGGTGAGTGCGGAAAAAATTTCCCTACAAACTGAGAAAAGGTAAATCGATATAAAATATTTGGTCATTAAATTAGTACAAGTTATTCTTATCAATTTATAAATTGCTATTAGTTTTCTATCTTCGTATTTTGGTTGATACCAGTTGTAAATGGTCTTGATATTGGAGAAATATGAGTTGTGAAATACATTAAAAGATGGTATGAACGACTAGTTTTCAATTGAAAGTCATTTTGGTTTTGGCCAATTATTATTTGAATACATTTTCTGACCAAAATTATAGCTCAAGAGGGTAAACGGAAATTGTGATTTTGTCGTTTTTACGTTTACTTTGTTGGCAACACTGTACAAGTTTCCCTCTTCCGAGCGTACGATTATTTGTCCACCCTGGTCACATTCCATTCGAACATCACTGAAAAGTGTGGAAGTGGGTTTTGCGAATCAGCTGATAATTTTCTTGACTGACCCAGGATTTCGGGATTCGGGCTCGTGTCAGTTTTTCGTTGGTTATTTCTCGCGATTTAAGAATGATCAACGCCGTCGCGAAATCTTCGAATTTGGCCCCTTTATTACGAGGGGTCAGTCAATCGGTTCCTACATCGGTTAAATCCCTCGCTCCAGCGGTAGTTTTGAGCAAACCCCAAGTCGTTCTGTCGACGCCCGATCGAGTGAAAAATATCGCTCCCGCTGGTGATATTCGTATTAGGAGCGGCCCTGCAGGTGGTTTTTTATTTTTATTTCTATATAAGCCAATTATTGAGTCTAAATTGTGCTGTAGGTACTCCATCTGGGAGTTTGTTTTGGTCTTCAAATTTATTGCTGCCTGGCGATGAGACTTCTCCAAACTTTACTAAACTACGTACTGGTCCTAACAAATTCGAAGATTCTTCCTTTTCCTCACAAATCACTGCCTTGTTGGACTATGCCGATTGTTGTACACATAATAATAGTGTTGTTTGAATCAACATCGACACACTATCCTCCTCGTCATATCCAAGAAGTCAACCTTGAAATCATAAGCTTGCGCTGCACTTCAAGAGCTGCTCTGAGATAAATATTCACTTTCTACTTATAATTAGAACGGCTGTTATTTCATTGAAGTCTCTGTAGCTCGCGCTGTTATTGCGCCATACTTGTACACAACAGCTACTTTTGGCTTCACGTTTCTTTCTCATAAACAAAGTATTTTTGTTGCAGTAACGACGCAAGTACGGTACGCCCACACGGATCTTTCTGTTCCCGATTTCTCCAACTATCGGCGCTCAAGTACCTTGGACCCCTCAGCTAAGTCCAACACCGATGAATCCCGAAAAGCTTTCAGCTACTTGGTTGTCGGAGGTTTGTAATGAATTTATTGCTATTTACTATATTTATCTTAGGCTAGTAGGCTTATCGGTAAAACCCAAGAATAGGGACCGTTGTCGCGTTATCAACTGATATCGATAGTACGCTCTATCGATATACGCGAAGTATTTATCCCTGTCGCCATATTTGTTTTTATAAAAACGAGAGAAAATACTAAATTGAAATAAAATAAATAAATTGTATTGAACTTACCTCGTACTTTTAGACACAGAAAAGGTATCTCAACACATGCGTAAAATAAAAATCGAATAAATAATTATCGGAACAAGTTTACGTAATGAAAAACATTCAAATTGAAATTGACTCGATCTTTTAGAAAATATCAAGCTTCACTGAGCCTCTCACTCCCGCCATCTGGCCGATATACATTTGCCACATCCTTGAGAAATTCTCTCATCAGATCACCACTTTCACTTCTCGTTCTCCTCCAAATATATTCGGAGAGGTACGAATCGAAATGAATACGCATGCAGGAACACTAGACACGCACAAGTAAGGATGGAGGGAAAATATACACCGACTGAAATAGCAAGAGGAGGCAAAAAAAAAACACTCGAAGTAAGGATGGAGGGAAAATGTACACTGACTGAAATTGCAGGAGTCAAAAAGGAGGCAAAAACAAAAACACTCGATTATCGATAGTCACCGTATGCGCGATATCATTGCTATCAGTTGATAACGCGACAACGGTCCATATTCTTGGGTTTAGCCATCTTAGGATAGTAGGCTTATCATTATAATGAACACAGTGCAATGTTCACAATGTAATCTTTTCAATATTCCAGGTGGAGCTGTCGCTTCAGCTTATGCCGCCAAAACAGTTGTCACACAGTTTGTTTCTTCTATGAGCGCCTCAGCTGATGTGTTGGCTCTTGCTTCAATTGAAGTCAAACTCGGGGATATCCCAGAAGGCAAAAGTGTCTCGTTCAAATGGAGGGGTAAACCGCTGTTCATCCGACACAGGTAAAATGGGGACGATTGATGGACGTGTCCAGTTTATCGTAATTCGATCAAATTATTTCTTCAGCGCTTCGCAAGAACAACTACTTGTTAATGATCAGGGCATTGTTTTAGAACGAGCGAAGAAATCAACACAGAACGTAGCACTGCGTTGTCAGAATTGAGAGATCCCCAAAAAGATGAAGAACGTGTCCAAAAACCCGAGTGGCTCGTCCTAATCGGAGTCTGCACACATTTGGGCTGTGTCCCTATTGCTAACGCTGGTAAACTCTTATACTCTGTGCTGTAACACATTTCCAAACTACACAATATAACACATGAATTGTTCATGCAGGTGACTATGGCGGTTATTACTGCCCTTGCCATGGTTCTCATTATGACAACTCCGGCCGAATCAGGAAAGGACCCGCTCCGTTAAACCTGGAAGTTCCACCTTACCAATTCGCCGATGAAAATTTATTGGTCGTCGGCTAAACCGGTTACCCTTGTAGACGAATCCTAGATAGGTATCTTACAATCTTGTACATTTAACATGAATACAGTAAACAGCCCGTTGTTGGTTGAATAATTTAAATCAATCTCCCCTAGCCTCACGATACTTTGGTTTTGCGAATGAATTGTACATTTTGTCAGTTGTACAATATAAAATGTTCTGCTGTTCGGAATCGATTCTTTAAGTACCCTAATCGAGAGAAATACACATAATACCTCAATTTCGAGTGGTCGCTCCAAGTCGTATTATATAATTATTCATAATGAACAATCTAAATAGTTCCATTTACGCCCTCATGTATGTGTAATCTCCCTTTTCTTACGAAGGCAGTTTTGCTCAAATCTGGGGCAAATGGAAGAACCTGTGGTGCCCATAAGGCCAGGACACATGTAAAGGCTCTTCGGTTGTCAGACAATTCATTGTCGTTTTTCACTACACAAAAAATAACCTAGCTTGCAACGTGCTCTTACCGATTAATAATCTGTAAGAATATAAATATGTTCTCCGTTTTGCACTAAGCATATGAATAAAAAGTGGTTCTACTGACTCCATATCTCATCAGATACCCCATAAGAACTACAAACCTAATTTCTGCTAAAATATACCTAAATCGAAAGAACCTGCTGTGAGTGGATAGTGCTATTTTGTCAATTGACCATTACACAATACCTCCTACGACCTAACTTAAATTGGGGACTTGAAGGATGCAGCTATCGAGTGTTTTAGTTTTGAAATTTTGGGAAATCAGTCGTTTTATCACCAATTCCCTCGTTTCGAAGTATCCTTTCCTTCCTCAAACAAAATAAAATCATTCAAATGGAACTGAAATACAACTGGTTTTGTTATCATTGCTGTTCGTTGGTCTTGTAGCAAAACTTGCAGCGATTTCCTGTATATAAAGTTGTTAATAAATTCATTATCGAAATCATGCCGTTTTGTTAGTCTTGAACACAACACAAGTAGTTCTATTCATAAGCAGTTTTCTGCAAGACACAAAAATTAGTTCTTATTCTTCTTCAGAGTTGATAAACCTGGAAGTTTTGTTTGGGTGATATCATTTTCGTTGTGTTGTGGAGAGGCCGTTCAATGTCTATGAGGAAGTGGAAAATTTAATTTTTCTGCATCAATCTATGGAATGTATTGGATGACAAACATTGTCTACACGTGGGTGGATATAACTTGATTTGTTGCTGAAAATTAAATGGTACGTAATCTTGTTCCTGCTATAACGCTCAACAGTCACGTAGTGTGGTCCCTAATATTGAAAATTTATGAAAAATACTGAAGGAAGCTACGTTACAACCGATTTTCACGACTTACGCTTCTTGTTTCTTGTTCATCAGACAGAAATGCTGCGGAGAATGTTCTCAGCTTTTCGGGGACTGAAACAAGTTTCATCCACAAAATGTTTCGTCTCTGGTCTAAGCAAGCAATGGAAAGATTTCGACGAAAAAGACGTGAAGAATCACGTGGCAAACATATTCCGATGCAGCCTTCCAGATGCCTCCTCCTTGATCGATTCGGCTAAAAATCGTTTTGTCGAAGATCGCGACGGGCGAATAGAAATTCTACGAGCCTTGAGAAAGAAGGGGTTGAATATACAGCATGTTTCGACTTGCAGAAACGTATTGCACCTGCCACTTGGTAATTAGTTCGTTTTTGGAAAGCCGTCCGCATTATCGCAGTTTTGTTTTGTTGTAGGCCTCGTTAATAGAAATATATACCTACATAAACAAAGGTTGTCATGGTCAAATGATGGAATTTTACTATTTATTACTAAATACCTTATTGTTTACCTTTTTCTAAAGATTTGGTCCGCAAAAGGATTGAATTCAGCTCAAGCGTTTTACAAGATGAAACCCCGTCAACGATCATGGCTATCATCCGGTTGAACGATAAGGATTATAACATGATGAATAGATTAGTAACTACAAACCATCCGAAATTGGAAGGAATGTCGAAAGTTCTCAAGGTACAAATTACAACAAGCGCTTCTTATTATAAACGCTGCAAATTCTTACACACGGGTTGGTTATTCCTCGAACCAGGCGCATGGGGATTCATTTCTTCAAAATGGGGGAAACAGTGGATGTGGCGGGTGCCGGACCCATTCCAATCGATTCAGGGTCCAAAATTTAGTGGAAAATGATACCCTACACGCCTAGGCACCAGAGATCTCGAAAACAGACATTCGAAATGGGTAGATAGGTACCCATTTTGACTTAACCTCATCCAGAGGGCGCCAATCGTTCTGGAATTCATTTAGTTGGATTCCGTGTCCAAAATTTAGTGGAAAATGATACCCCACACACCTAGGTACCAGAAAGCTTGAAAACACACAATCAAGGTGGGTAAATAGGCACCCAATTTGACCCATAACCTATTCCAGTGGGTGCCAATCGTTCTGGGACCCTTTTCATTGGATTCAGCGTCCCGAATTTAGTGAAAAATGATGACCCACACACCTAGATTGCAAAAAAATCTCTTCCACTAAATTTTGGACGCTGAATCCAATGAAACGGGTCCCAGAACGATTGGCACCCACTGGAGGAAGTTATGGGTCAAATTGGGTATCTGTTATCCATTTTGAATAAGTGTTTTCGGGATTCCTGAAACCTAGGCGGGTGGGGTATCATTTCCACTAAATTTTGGACCCTGAATCGATTGGAATTGGTCTAGGACCCGCTACTCCCACTGTTTCCTCCATTTTCTCAATGTTGAAGAAATGAGTCTCCATGCGCCTGGTCCGAGGAATAACCAACCCGTGTGTAAGAATTTGCAACTTTTTTTTATCCGGCACTTTTCATTATTCATTTAATTTTATTCATTTTTAGCTTTCCACATTGGAAACGTGCCAGTTATTCGTCAAATATCCTTTTCTGATACGATCGAAAGTGTCTACCGTCCAGAGTAAATTGGATCTTCTCTCAGGTAAGTCAACTCCTACGTTAGGAAAAATTATCCTCAATTTCAGAACCAATTTGTCTACCAAGTCTTCTTTACATCATAGAAAAAGGCATGACTTTGGATAACTTGAAAAAAGATTTATGGGTTCTGACCTACACTGAAGCTAGACTTACGGAACGAATAAAAGAAATTCAAAAAATGGACATACACCCAATCAAGCCGTGGATGTTGCGGTGCCTTCCAAAAGTCATCATGAGGTTAGTTGTGTTCTTATGATTTATGATATGAAGACTACCAAGTACATAGGTGAAACACGCAGCCTATGTATGTATGTATTTTTTTTTTTTTATTTTTTTTTTCAGAACTTACAATTATCGACTTGAAAATCAAAAAGCATTAGCTCCGTATCCCAGTCTCAACGCTTTTCTAGCCAACCGGCTCAATGTGCCCGAAGATGAAATAGAAAAGTTTGCCAAAAAGTACCCACCCGTTATGAAGGTTCAAGTATCCAAAATGAAGGAAATCATTGATTACTTAACTGCGGAAGGATACTCCGCGCCTTTGATCCTTCGAACTCCTAGAATTCTCTGCCACAGTTTGACAACTATTCAGGTGAGCAGCGATCCGGTACTTGATTTTTATCCATTATCTCGCTCAAGTGTTGATAAAGGGAGGAAATACTTGGCGTAGCTATTCCTTAACGTTTGAGGGATCTGAAGTGATGCGGCCGTAAGCCTTAATAATTGATTAATATAACGTAAATTATTTGCTTTACGTACAGGACCAGCCAATATTTCAGCGTCCAAACTCTTTCTACCTCATAATTCTTACACCCTGAGTCGCTCCTTGAAAGTAATATGACACAACATACAGAAAACAGACAATTTTGGTCATTTTTGAAAATAATAAATTAGAAATTGAAGGTAACGATTGAACATACATAATTGTCCAAAAAGACAAGTAGTTGCTCTCTCAAGGTTGGCATTGAGCAAACCCTGACACGGATTATGTTTTTATTTAGATGAATCATGGGGAGATAAAGTAATTATTTAACGTACATTTCAATAAGATCTGATTTTTTTCGACCTACTAGTCATTGTGAGGGGCAAGAGCAGGTATAGATTTACTCCTTATAACCCTTGTATCAGAACAAGGCCTTGAAGCCTGCAAGAACTAAATAATATTTTAAAAAAGCTATCTAATCATGCTGGCGTCAATGTAGTCTTCCACAATGTTGGGACTGCATTGAAATTTGTGGTTTTGTCTTTTCACAAGATTGAAATATGATTTCCGTTAAATATTTGACCACTGGGGGCAGCTCAAATTGCTCCCTGCACCAACTACCTACCTAGCGGGAGGAGAATCAACTACTGAACCAGTCATATCCTTACTTCGTTGAGATATGATCTACCTGTCTTGATAGAAGAGAAACCTCAAGAATATATAGAAGAAATATTACTCTCACATAAACAACAAGCAATACTATTTTATAATGTCATATCAAAATAATGAAGTTCACCTCGCAGTTGTCAACACTGCGAGGCCTCCTTGTTTATTCTCTATTGACGCTTGGCGTCGTCTTTCTGGTCATGGCGGTCCTAGAGCTTGTTGAGATCCAAGAATATAATTGTTCAAGTGACTAAGTGTTGTTCAATTATCAAATCCAGTATTATTCATATTCGTGTAATCAATGGATAAATAAGAAGTGGTTCATTTCATGTGTATGAAATTCAGTGAAGAAACACCGATAATTTGGCAATTTCCAACATTAAATTCTCTCCTTTCCATTCATGCTAGGCCATATTTTCAATAATTGCAATAATTCTCAACTTGTACTAACTACATTTTCTTTATTACAGAACAGGATAGACGAGTTGAGAAGTAAGAATTATAAACCAAAGGTACTCTCAGTGCTATGCAAATCCGCACGAAGGTTCAATGATTTCGTTCAACAAGTGAATGAGTTCAAAGAGCGCGAAGGAAAACTATCTTGAAGCGTGACTCAACCATAACCTCTTATGGTGATGAGGAATCACTGAGGGAAGGAATCATCAATTACTCTCAAAAAAGAGACATTTGCTATTGGGCTGGATTTTTTCTATTTTTCTATGAAATAGCAAATAATTTACCGTAATTTGGAAGAAAGAACAGATTTAGTTTCTTCGGACATTGAGTTAATGTGAATAAACATTACGGCGGCTGCAACTCGAGCTTGAAGATCTACTTGGGCAATGTCGTGGGCCCATTCTACTCTCCCCCATCGACCCGTCTGAAAAACAAATTTCAAGCGTAGCAATTTTTCACCGATAATAAACGGAATATCGCAAAGTGAACGATGCCGAAATTGTATATCAAAACCCGACACTTACTTGGTATTCTTCTTCCAGCCTTGATAATAAAACAACTTGATTGACGTTCAGTTTTCTATCGACACAGCATAGAGTAAGAATGACAGATTTCAAACTTTCAACAGCGAATAGGAAACCTGAAAAGTATATGAAGTCATTCAAAAAACGTGTACTTTCGTTGTGAAACAAATTGAATCAAGTTCGGCAGTAAATTTACCGTGTAACGAAGCCAAGTCGTACGATAGAAGGTGTTTTCTGATGATTTCTCGAGTTTTTACAGAAATATCTAAACCTCCCAGTTCCCTGGTTGGTCGTAACTCGACATTATAGCGTTCGCAGAACCAATCTATGACCGGATCCCACTCTTTTTTCTGTAGTTTGTGCATTTCATCCTCCTACGGGAAGAAGGGTTGAGTAATAGTAAGCATTTTCTAGAATACTTATTAGGGTGGCACAAAAATCTGTACCAAGTTGGATCTTAATTCACTGGCACAATCTGAGCCAAGAAGGTCCCAGTTGCTCTCCAAGTTAGCTTTAACGGCACTTTTTCATTATAATAAGATTTTTCAGGGATGACGTTTGTGCAGATTGACATCCTGTCCCTGTTGGTTTTGAGTGGAAGGTGCCTAAACCTGAAGAAATCGAGTTTCCTGAGTATTTTTCGGGCAATTTAGATTTTCTATCAGGACAAATGGTTTCGGATTTTGCGTGTTGAAATACAGTGTACATCTCGTGATTTAACAATCAATCATTTTTCGGCTTTTTCTGGAAACCCAATCAGGTCAACATGCACACCCACACTGAATTCTTAGGACTCTACAGACGCCTAACTAGTAATTTACAACTGTCACTACTCGCTATGTCTACATAATTGTCCCGACATCTTATTTTAGTGATGTTATTGTAGTAAAAGAGGTGATTTGCATACTCACATGAGAATAAAATAAAATCGCATCGTTTTCGAGGTAACTCAGCATTGTTTCGACGGCAGCAGGTTTAGTGATGTTATTAGGATTGTCCAACGCTGTGTTGCACAAAGAAGACTGAAATAGAACAACTGCTCATTTCTGGATGACATTTGAGACTAGAATAAATTAATAAAATACCAAAAGGTGCTCCTTACTATGTGCATGGTACTTTGCTGAATTTCTCCTTTTTGAGCATCCCACTCTGCGGCGACGGCCAATGCCAACATTTCTTTATCAAGTTTTACGACAGATCCTCGAGGTGTTTTCAGCTTTCGGTGATCCAACGTTATTTCGTACGTGCCGTCTGAGTATATTATACCTGTTTTCTTGTAGAAACGCTTCGGTGGGGCTAGAAGCAGAAAAATGCTTTATCAACCCTTGACAATCTAACGTTCCAATCTGGGACCTGAGCAGAAGAGAATGGCACTTGTATGCCAGAAGAGTTCCTTGTAGAGGTCCATTTTATTGATATAAAATTAGACTCATTACCGATTAATATCCAAACCTCTTGGTTGCCGTCTTAACTCTCATCAGGGCGTCAACGAAGAACAACCATGAAATTACCTCAAGAATAAGTTTCTACAAGTACAGTAAGATTTTACCTGGGTAGAACCTTACAAGGGGCTGAGCATATTTAGCAGATACCTGCAACAGCCCATTCTTTCCTAAGACAGCGGTCAGTGTTCTGATGGATTGCATGGTATAAATGAAAAGAAGAATTTCTTTTTCTAAAGAACGTGAATAATTCAAGTAGCGAGCGAGTCGTTGAAATGTTTGGTTGAACTGTGCTATTAGGTGCGCACCCCCTGTTATCACTTATGACCTTCCTACACGTTTCGATATATCGTTTTTTATCTATATATCGATGTTTTTTTCTTTCCAAATACGCCCCCGAGTTAAATACACAACAGGGATGTTTTTTTCTTTCCAAATATGCCCCCGAGTTAAATACACAACAAAATGTTCAAATATGTTGCAGAAAAAATGTTTTAGGTTATGTAACCTCCATTCCTAAATTCGAAGTATCGAGGGAACTAAGTTCTTTCTTTCGATATATCGAATTTAGTGATAAGAGGGGGTGCGCACCTAATTCGACAGTTTTACCAAATGTTTTGATTTCATTCCGAATTATAAAAAAAGTTACTACGGTTTTGATAGGGTAAAGATAACGTTGATTGTGGTTCAACCTTTTTAAAGATCTTGAACCAATCCCATGGTAGACCCACTTTGCACATTCAACTTACAATATTCATTGAATTCGTTGATTCAGAAATATTATTTTTATTGTGAGGAAATTTCTATAATCTCAATTGAATTATTTATGTAATGTTATCCTCCGCGTGATAGGAAAAAACTGTTTTCGTTGTTTTTAATACGCAGTTAAATGCATGCGGAAATCTGATAAAAATGTCTGCAGGTCTTACACCTTTCAAATTCAATGTTCATGTTCACATTTTGTGCCATTTGATATCTAGGTAGGTATATAATTTGATTAAATTTATTCAGTTGGTGACCTCCCTGTAGAGTTGGCACAACTATTCAAAAAGAACCGCTTCAGTTCAGATAAATCACCAACTTTTTAAATTTAATCAAATAATATTTCAGGAAACGTTGGGTTGTGTACAGTCAGGAAATTAATACATTTATGTAGCTATGGATGCAATGATCTTTATTGTCGTAAATGGTGGGGGTTATACCTATTACGGTCGTAAATATATCATTAAGATACTATTACTATAGTTCACACAGTTTACTAAAAATTTTAAAAATTTAAAAATAGTAGGAAACCATGGTCCGTGGTCCCTGTCTTTTCTTGACTTAAGATCGCCAGTGTTGAATCCGCAAATGTCCGTAGAAAGTCTGTTGTATTTCTGTGAATCCACCGTCCGGTAATCTGTAGTTCCCCTTTGTTGTGTTGGCCGGTTGTGGTGGCTGTATTTGACTGTACTGTATGTGTCCTCTGTCTTTTGCTGTAGCTTTGTGTACGCCTCACCACCCCCTGACGTGTCATTGCTGTTGGAATTTTATCTGAGTGTATTTTCAATTATTGAGTGAAATGCTGTGGAAAAAGATGGATTGCAGGTTAATTGCTTCCATTCTTTTAACATTTATCATAAGTTTGAGTGCCGCTAATGAATTGATTGTGAAAGAATTGGTCGTAAAGAACGTAGACCGGACGATCGACGTATCTACTCAACTGGTGAAAGTAGTCTGCAAAATACAACTTGAAAACACCGGTAAATCTCCTTTGAGTAAGTTTTTGTTCAGCATTGAGCCAAGTTTGGCGAAACACGTCTCCTTCATCAGCGCTCAAACTTCCGACAGCAGCAAAACTCCGCTGAGTGCCATCAAAACCAACGTGCAAAGCCGGCCGGAGGATAGTTTCTGGAAAATTGATTTGAAGGAACCGTTATCAGCTGGAAATGTTGCTTCTATTCAGGTTGACTACGTGCTCACTGACGCATTAAAACCATATCCAACTCGAATTACTCAAAAGGAGAAACAACTGGTGAAATACATCGGGAACTACTACGCGTACCTTCCTTATCAGAGTCATAAGCAATCAACCACAGTGAATGTGGGCACTAAAAATGTGGAATCGTACTCTAAACTGTCTCCAACTACCCTCTCGGGAACTAACATTGTTCACGGCCCTTACAACAATATCGCTCCCTTCACGAACGAAGCCTTATTCGTGCATTATGAAAATAATAATCCGTTCTTAAAGGTGAGTAGAATCGAGAGGACGATCGAAGTATCTCACTGGGGAAACATAGCCATTGAAGAGACTGTAGACCTTGAACATACTGGAGCAGTGCTCAAAGGACCTTTCTCACGATATGATTTCCAGCGTGAAATGAACAACGGGTTGTCCGCTGTCAAATCCTTCAAAACTATTCTACCGGCGTCTGCGAGTGATGCTTATTATCGCGACGAAATCGGAAACATATCCACATCCCACATGAGAGTACTCAGTGACTCCGTTGAACTGGACCTTCGACCGAGATTCCCCTTGTTCGGTGGCTGGAGAACTCACTACGTCCTCGGTTACAACGTGCCCAGTTATGAGTACCTGTACCACTCAGGAGACAACTACAAATTGAGAATTCGCGTATTGGACCACATTTTCGACGATATGGTTGTCGATGAACTCGTTACGAAAATTACGCTTCCAGAGGGATCAGAAAACATCAATCTCGTCACGCCATTCTCTATGGTTAGGCACCCTGACACTAGATTCAGCACTTACTTGGACACTAAAGGCCGGCCTGTGATCACTGTCAGCAAGAGGAACCTAGTTGAAAATCACATTCAGTCTCTTGAGTTAGATTACGTATTCCCGAGAATCCTCATGTTGCAGGAGCCTCTCATCGTCGCACTCGCTTTCTTCATCCTATTTATTATGGTCACCATATACGTCAGGCTGGATTTCTCCATAAGTAAAGACGAGGCTGGGGAAAGCCGACTGAGAGTTTCCGGAATTTTAGACAAACTATTAGGCCACCTCGATAAAAGGGCTACAACTTACTCCACTTTCGACGACCAATTTGCCAAAGTGAAAACTTCCAAAGACGTCAACAGCTTTAACGCAGTCGCCAAGAACATCAACCAAGAATACAAAAATGTCACTGCCGTGATTGGAGAATTGGTGGCCAAATTGAAACCCGACGCGTCTGAAGTAAGTGAGAAGGTGTTAGAAATCCAAAAACTGGACAAAACTCTGAAGGAAATTTATAACCAAAAACAAGCCTTGTACGTCGATAAGCTAATTCCTGGAAAAATTGGAAGAGGCGCGTTTGTTGAAGCAGAAAACTCTTTGAACAAGAAGAAAGATGAGACTGTTGAAAAAATTAATGCCATCATCAAGAATCTTCATTAGAGCGCCGCGTATTTAGCAAATTCTCTTCATTTTCATTCCGTTGTATTGATGTTCATCTAGTAGGCAAATCACAACATTGATAGTTTCGCGGATTCCTTGTTTTGTGTTTTATTTTCCTCTTCCAACTGGGATATCTTGTAATTCAGTCATTTTGTTCTTTATATAATATATATTTTTCATCCGTTTTCCGTTTGTTTTGTATGATTGTGCTGCATTAAAATGTTTCTAGTAAAAAGTTGTCATTGTGTCTTCCGTGATTCAACGTCATCGGGTGTTATTAATTTGAAGTTTACATTTTATATTATCGCCTTTCTCTAAGTAATATGGAATTTAAAAAAAATCGTTTTTCGTTTTTATTGAAATTATGAAAAATTTCATTATATCAACGAACAGTAGTCATCTAGATCAGAATATAATTTAGTAATCAAAAGGAATTTAGATGATTTGCTGGTTCACTGGGAACTTAGTTTTTAGTTTAGTTCAATAAAACGTTGATTATGAAACAGATACCGAAGCATCTGTTTGAATAAAATATTTCCCAGAACAATAAACTTGTTGCGAGCTCGCACCGGCGCCGGTCAAATGGGCTGCTGGCGTCGCAAGGTCAACGACCTGTGGAGGATTAAGGGTCTCGAACATTTGGGAACTCCCCGTTCGTTCCAGAACGTTCTGGCTAGCCAGCAGGTATAAAACGGGCCCAGAAACGCCGCGGAGTTCAGTTCAATTCGGAGTCCGGATAGACGCTTCGGGTTATAAATCGTTCCGTGCCGCGTTATAAATAGTGCGACAACCGCTACAATCGTGTATTGTGATTCTGTCATTGTGTAAGTGGAATAAAATATTTCCCAGAACAATAAACTATTTCTTTTTATTCTGTGGACATCGGAGCATAATTTTTGGTTGGTTTTCATGCTAAAGGTCAACCTCCCGATTCGGCTCAAAATTTTTTTCATGGGCGTTTAGGTGTCTAGATAAAAAATCTGCTAATCTTACACACGGGTTGGTAATTCTAGAATGGCGAGAAACAGTGGATGTGGAGGGTCCCGGACCCATTCAATCGATTCAGGGTCCAAAATTTAGTGGAATATGATACCCCACACGCCTAGGCACCAGAAATCCTGACACATACAAAATGGGTGGATACATGCCCATTTTGACCCATAACTTCTTCCGGTGGTTGCCAAGCGTTCTGGGGACCCATTTTATGGATTGAGCGTCCAAAATTTAGTGGAAAACTATACCCCACACGCCTAGGTAGCAGAAATCCCGAAAACACATATTCAAAATGGGTAATAAATACCCAATTTGACCCATTACTTCTTCCAGTGGGTGCCAATCGTTCTGGGACCAATTTCATTGGATTGAGCGTCCAAAATTTTGGGAAAATGATACCCTACTCGCCTAGATCGCCCAAAATCCCGAAAAATCCATTTTTCAAAAAACATATTTTGACCCCTACCCCGCCCAAATTTGGTCCGATCGGGCTGAGAAGTTTCGAGGACCCGTCTCGGTCGGGAACAGACTTCTGACCCAAATTTCAGATGTTTAGAAAATTTTCTACTACCGAAACCGACGGACATTGACCTTTTTTGATCTAGACACCATGAAACGTCCAGAAAAAAAATTTTGAGCCGAATCGGAGAGGTTGACCTTTTGCATGAAATCATAGGTTGATTATTCAAGGAATATCCAACCAAAAACCAAAATGTCCGTCCGCCGTCCGCACCGCTTTTGGTAGTAGACAATTTTCTAAAAATCTGAAATTTGGAGCCTAGGACGGTTCTCGAAACTTTTCAGCCCGATCGGACCAAATTTGGGCGGGGTAGGGGTCAAAATGTGTTTTTTGAAAAATGGATTTTCGGGATTTTGGTCGATCTAGGCGAGTGGGGTATCATTTTCCACTAAATTTTGGACGCTGAATCGATTGGAATGGGTCCAGGACCCACCACACCCACTGTTTCCCCCATTTTCCCAATGTCGAAGAAATCAATGCGCCTGGTTCGAGGAATAAACAACCCGTGTAAAAGAATTTGCAGTGTTTTTAAAACGTTATCCTTGATCCCCTGGAGGTGGCATTGACTGTCAAAAGCCTAGAAGGGTATCAAATAGTCACATATTTTCCTTATTATTTGTTTAAATAACGATTGATCTTACATTTCAACTTGTGGGCTCGACAAAGGTAAACAAAATGTTGGCGACACGGCTGTTCAAAACTATGCTGACGCATATTACTTTTTCAAATCACGCAAGGAAAGGAGGGAGGCAGCGCGCACAGTGGGCCAACGACGAACTAACCACTGAACAAACGCCAATCAAAACTTTTCATTCCGCAGTGACAAATAAGAAATGACCATGGCCTCCGCTAGGAAGAAGTTAGACGAAAAACATTTAAAAACTTTACGTGAATTGCTCTCAAATCCGGGTAACAAGCATTGTTTCGACTGTAGCCAGAGAGGACCTACCTACGTCAACGTAACAATTGGATCTTTCGTTTGTACAACATGTTCCGGAATGCTGTGAGTACACTTGTCTTGGCTGAGCTGCCTGTGTAACCTATTTAGCTCAAAATATAAATTAATATTAACATTTTGAAGCCAATTTGTGGGTCGTTTCTCACGTAACTTGAACTTGTGCAATTTGGAAAAGCTCAAGTGATAGTGGGTTGATTTAGGAACTCAACTTTTCTTTGTGACAGTGACATTATTGCAGTATGAGTCATCAAACGTTTCTTGCAACGGGTCGATTGTCCTTTCCCTTACTCACTTTATTGATTTAAATAATACAGTTATTGTAATTGCCGTTTAAAAACCATGAAATTCTGAAGAATGAACCACTAAACAAATTGGTTGTTATTCTTGCGGCCTTCGGCAGGTTTATTTTCAGATGTTTTTCAATTGTTGGCGTGAGATCAAAAAACTGCGTCTACTGAGCTTGCCCTTTAACATTAAGAGGGAGTACCTACTTATGTCATTTACTTGTTAACAAGATGATGCGTGGAGAAATGTCCGATTCAACTTGAAAGGATCAACTCGTTCCTCAGTACCTTCAAACTATCAACATGATATCGTCGACGTTGTGAAACGTCGGCAATCTTTTATCGTGTTGATAACTACTGAATCCATACGTCAGTAACACGACAGTCATCCTACTTGGATTACTCATCTGTTTCAACTTGTGGCACAAACTCTTCTGAATTGTTTCTCTTACGTTTTACCACTTGGAACGACCATTTGCTGCTTACTCGAAAAACTGCTATCACAATCATTTCTCGAATAGACGATTACTGTCGTGACAAAAGTGCGTAGAATCCCCTTAAAAACTTGCACGCCTACCCACTGCCTAATGAGTCCGCGTTGAATGTACATGAATTATGTATGGATCGACGAAGAAATACTCTGAGCACAACAATCCAAATTAGCCAGTGCCCTTGTCCAATTAATATTCAAGTTTCCTTCTTCATTGTGGAAGACATTCCAAGCTGCCTATTCGTTGTTTAGTTCTTCTACTTACATCGGTAGTAGCAGATTGTTCGCCAAATACTATTTTTGTGAAAGAAAACAGTATTTTTTGGCAGAAGGATAAATGTTTAAGTTTTCGGCCTTGAAGACCTCGATGATTTACATAAAAATAACGAGCCTATTGAACATACCGCTCACCCCATATAGCCAATTGTGGTGTGATTTTTACGCCGGTTAGGCGATCTAGACCATTTTACTTTTCTGTCATTCCATGTTGAAATCGTTGAAAATAATATAACAGATATACTTAGTTTATTCGTAGGTATTTTCGTTTCTTTGAAGGCTTGAATCGTGGAATTAATTGTCATTATTTCTTCGCAGGCGCGGTTTGACTCCACCTCATCGAGTAAAATCTATATCTATGGCAGCATTTACTCAGGAAGAAATCGATTTCATTTCCGCTCGAGGAAACGAGGTATGTAATAAAGCTCAAAAGTTTAATTCTTAGGCGGTTTCTTTAAAAACGCTGAAAATTCCTACACACGGGTTGGTTATTCCTCGGACCAGGCGCAAGGAGACTAATTTCTTCAACATGGGGAAAATGGAGGAAATAGTGGTGTAGTGGGTCACGGATCCATTCCAATCGATTCAGGGTCCAAAATTTAGTGGAAAATGACACCCCACACGCCTAGGTATTAGAGATCTCGAAAACACACTATCAAGATGGGTAAATAGGCACCCATTTTGACCTATAGCCTCATCCAGAGGGCACCGATCGTTCCAAGACTCGTCTTATTGGATTCAGCGTCCAAAATTTAGTGGAAAATGATACCCCACACACCTAGATTGCTACAAATCCATTTTTCGAAATAGGTACACATTTTGACCCTACCCTGCCCAAATTTGATCCGATCGGACTGAAAAGTTTCGAGGACCAACTAGAGCCAGAAACGGGTCTCTGACCAAAATTTCAGATTTTTAGAAAATTTTCTACTACCAAAATCGGCGTGGACGGCGGACGGACATTTGCTAATTTTGATCAAGACACCTTGAAACGTCCAAAAACAAATTTTGGGCCGAATTATAAAGATTGACTTTTTGCATGAAAACATTACTAAAAATCAAGTATATGTGTGTCATTCGATCTTTTCCTTTTTCACAGTATTGCAAAAAGGTGTGGCTAGGGCTGCGCGATGCCCATAACGTGCCTGGAGGGGGAGCCACACTTGGAAATAAAGATGAACAGGCTCTCAAAGATTACATGGTCTCCGTGTACGAAAGGAAGAGGTAACACACTACTACCCAACACGCTACTATCCACTTTTAACTCAACATTTTTGATACTTATGTGGTAAATAATTATGTAGATATTACGTGAACCCGTCTGACGTTGAACGATTGAATGGAACCGCCAAGGGTGTGAGATCCCAACCAACTTCAACTGTTTCTTCTCCTACGGTTCAACCTCCCTCGGTGAGTAGATTTCTTCTCTAAATAATATTCCAATATAATTACGCATACAGAATAGTCACTACTTTATAAGATTCTATTCAACTCCAAATAAAAACGCTACAAATTCTTACGCACGGGTTGGTTATTCCTCGGACCAGGCGCATGGAGATTCATTTCTTCAAAATGGGGGAAACAGTGGGTGTGGCGAGTCCCGGACCCATTCCAATCGATTCAGGGTCCAAAATTTTGTGGAAAATGATACCCCACACGCCTAGGTACCAGAGATCTCGAAAACAGACATTCGAAATGGGTAGATAGGTACCCATTTTGACTCATAACCTCATCCAGAGGGCGCCAATCGTTTTGGGATTCATATAATTGGATTCAGCGTCCAAAATTTAGTGGGAAATGATACCCCACAGGCTTAGGTTCCAGAAATCTCGAAAACACATTCAAAATGGGTAAGTTGTGAAACTTCGGCAATCTTTTATCGTGTTGATAATTATTGAGTCCATACGTCAGTAACACGACAGTCATCTTACTTGGATTACTCATAATGTTCCAACTTGTGGCACGAACTCTTCTGAATTGTTTCTCTTAAGTTTCTTAAGGCGCATGGAGATTCATTTCTTCGACCTGAGGAAAATGGGGGAAACAGTGGGACTCCGGACTTATTCCAATCGATCGAGGGTCCAAAATTTAGTGTAAAATGATACCCCACACGCCTAGGTTACAGAAATCTCAAAAACGCACATTCGAAATGGGTAGATAGGTACCCATTTTGACCCATAACCTCATCCAGAGGGCACCAATCGTTCCGGGACCCGTCTCATTGGAATCAGCGTCCAAAATTTAGTGAAAATGATACCCCACACGCCTAGTTACCAGAAATCCCGAAAATCCATATTCAAAACTCTGACCAGGCGTATGGAGATTCATTTCTTCAACATGGGGAAAATTGGAGAAACAGTGGGTCTGGCGGGTCCCGGACCCATTTAAATCGATTCAGGGTCCAAAATTTAATGGAAAATAATACCCCACTCGCCTTGATCGTCCAAAATATCGAAAATCCATTTTTCAAAAAACACATTTTGACCCCTACTATTTGGTCCGATCGGGCTGAAACGTTTTGAGGACCGCCCTAGGCCGGGAACAGACCCCTGTTGCGGACGAACATTTTGGTTTTTTGATCTAGACACCTTAAAACGCCCAGAAAAAATTTTTGAGCCGAATCGGAGAGGTTGACCTTTTGCATGAAAATAACCAACCATAAGAGCTAGATTTAAACTGTTGCTGTAAATTTTTATTTTTCAGACTTCGTTCTCTTCCTCAAACTACAACAATAATAATAATTTGAGGAGTCATAAAAACAACAACAGCATACTAGCTCCACCAACGCCCATTCCGCCGAAACCCGTCAGCCAGGACACGGACCCTTTTGGTTCCCTGAATTTCGTTTCGTCAGACGCCGCTTCCTCACAAACCGTCGATAATTTTCGCCAATTTTGATAACAATCCGGTTTTTGCCAGTAGCAGTCAACAATCAAATCAGGGTGAGTCTTTCAGGATATCCAAACTTTATCAAGTTGAAAAGAAGAAGTATTTATTGGTGTTTCTTTCCTTTATCTCTGAACGTTCCTTCTCGTTCAACGGTAATATAACTTGTCAATATTGCTTGTATTACTGCAATTATTGATCATCTTCCTTCAATTTGAGTCTAGTCTTGAAAGAAATAAGTTAGAACAGCCCATTTTGAAGCATGTTTCCGATTGATACTCGTACCTACCACCGCCTTATCAAACTTCGAGTTATCTATTTAGGGTGTTTTCCGTCGGCCTTTTTATAGATGTAGTTGACATTGGGTGTAGCGCGGTATCCGACTTATCAGGCATTGATTTCAATCCTTGGGGGCACAGTTATCAACGCCTGGACCCCTTCCTTCCTCCCACGAGTGCCTCAAACTGCAGCGAACTCACTTTAGCTGACACCTCTCTAAACGTCACGTCGCCCTTTCAGTCAATAGGTTCCATTTTCGACTGTGAGTTTCCGTTGTGAGTGTATTGGTAATTTTAACAAATTTGTCGAATTGTGTTTTTCCCACTAAAATTCGCATGTAATTACTTAGTTATCATTTCAGCCGAAAGTTGTTCAAAAAAGCATCATCCATGTTCTAGATCTAACATACTAACAACTAATTCAAAAAAAAATCTTTCAAATGGCAAATGGGAAAGAGCTTGCGCGGAGATGAGCCGTTAAAATACCAATACGTTTTCAGTATTATTATTTGAATATGACATAATTTGTTCCAACACTAAAAATCATCAAGTTTGGGTCTCAATTCTTCGCTATATTTCCTTCATCTGAGATTTCCGTTAAATTCCATGCTGTTGCCCAATGAGCGATACATTTTCAATTTAATCATTTCAACATGAACACTTCCTTTGATTGCCGTATGGGTGGTTTAGAGGATTTTGCGTACGTGGCGCCTTCCACACGAATCAAGGCTAATTCGAATTTGACGTCATTGTGGACGCGTCATTTGCAGTGCTTTTACTTACTTTTGAGTCCGATATCTTCACTTACACCGCTGCGAAAATTCTAATGAAGTAGAAGAACAATTTTTGAGATTCATGATTCTCCCAGATCAAAATTAACACACTCCTTATCTTCCTGGCTATGACAGACGTGAGGAAACGACGGATTTGTTTTTAGCCTGATAATATAACGTTTGGTTTTCTCTTTAATTTTATTCACACCTTTCAACCGTGCGGATAACTTATTATACAACGTTGGGTTTCATTTCATAGGCAATATGAGCACGTTCGAAAAAGTTCCTCCTCCACCAAGTGAAGATCGCTACGCAGCGTTGAAAGATTTGGACTCTTTGATGAAATCACAGCTTACTTCTTCCGACACTCCGGTTCCTGCCAACTCCCAACAACCAGAGTGGGGTATGATTTTTTATTTCTTTTTATTAGGTGGGGTAGAAGATTTGGGGTATTTTCTGTTTAGAAACACGTGATGTCGCTTGAGCCGAATGAATGGAATCCCGTTTTAAATCGAAGAGACTGTACATTTGATGCTTTTTACAGGCCAGCCAGCCTGGGCCACCAACTTCGACGAGGCCCCACTCGCGGCAGAAAACAATTTTGAGAAGTCTTCTAATCCGTTTTCTACGAGTGAGTTATATTACCATCCAAATCTTGGTCTTTCTGTATCAATCTATTTCATAGCAAGAGTCAAACCAAAACTGAGATTCTCTATTTTCCTAAACAAGAATAATAACAGTGGTAATGCTGGCGATCACAACAACCTTTTTTTTCCACGTACTGGTCACAGTGTATCAATCACAGGTAGGTATTTGCATATCGTTCAAATCCCAAGGGTTGCGCGGGGCTTCGATTTTAACAAGCCAGTAAATTGGCACATTGAATGTTGTAGGATTTCTTTAGTTCATCTAGTGCTCCCTATAACTCGTAAATCGCAAATTATCACGCATTTTTGGGGTTGGAAACGTTTTTAATAAAGATTTGGAAATCTTTGAAGATTGCTTGCGTATTTTGAACCCTCAGTGTTATTTATTCTAATGTTTCAGCTACAGAAAATGGTTGGGCTAGAAGCTCTTCATTCGGTATGAATCCTTTTCAAACTGGTAAGCATCACCGCTCTTCATGAACTCGCCTCTATTAATAAGGACCAACGATTTACTAATCAATTTTTCAATTGTTTTTCAGAGGTTAATTGGCCTTCAAGTAACGGTGGGGTGTCCAACGGTCTACCAGTCAGCCAGTCTCTTCATTTTAATCAAACCAAATTCGTGTGGGACAATAATCAAACGCCAAATCCGTTCGCCGTAAGTACTTTATCATCTTGTTGCTATGTTCTTCTTCCTTTTTGTTTGGTTATTCCTTGAATAATCAATCTTACGTTGCCGATCTAGGCGTGTGGGGTATCATTTTTCCATAAATTTTGAACGCTGAATACATTGAGATGAGTCTCGAATCGATTGGCGCCCACCGGAAGTCAGCATAGGTCCAAATTTGTACTCACCTATTTCTTTCAAAAGTGGGTTTTTGGAAATTTTCGGTACCTAGGCGTCTGGGGTATCATTACAGTTGGTCCTCAAAACTTTTCAGCCCGATCGACCGAATTTGGGAAGATAGGGGTCAAAATGTGTATTTTGGTGAATCGATTTTCGGCGATCTAGGCGTGTTGGGTATCATTTTCGATTAAATTTTAGATGCTGAATCCAATGAGACGGGTCCCAAAACGATTGGCGCCCACCGGGAGAGGTTATGGGTCAAAATGGTTATCTCTCTACCTATTTCGAAAGTGGGTTTTCGAGATTTCTGGTACCTAGGCGTGTGGGGTATCATTTTCCACTTAATTTTGAACGCTGAATTGATTGGAATGAGTCTACATGCCCCTGGTTCGAGGAATAACCAACCTTCTTATTATTCTAATTCGTGGATGGCTCTTCTGTACAAAAGCGCGTGCGTTCGTCCTCTTCCCTGCTGCTTAGATTATTTTTTGTAATATATGTTCAAGGTAGTTGCATTTTAATGCTTAATTGAGACCGGGATGAATAAATTTACACCTTGGGGCCTACCATATTTTTCTTGTTTTCAGATGAACGGCTCAGGTCAACTACCCAACCACCACTCGAGCAACCCTTTCTTATAAACCTTCTGATATTTCAAAAATCCATCGTGTTTGTAAATTGTTTACGTTAGCATAGAGTATTAAGGTACCTAGGTATCCAGATATTATTTTTTACTACCCATTTTATCGGTATGAATTCGTTTTTCAACGCAGCATATCTACCCTTAACAACCTCTTTTGGTCGTTGTTCGCGAAGGGGTTTTCATCGTTTCCATGTGTGTTTACGACATACATAGTTCATTAGCGCAACTTAAGTTCAGGTTTCGGGTGTCCACTTAACGGTGTCTCTGGGTTTCTTAGTAAGCGTTTGACTGACTCTTCACCTCGCACATTATTTCACTTGGTGACGAACCTGGTAGGCAGTCGGGGGTGTATTATACGTAGAAGGGCGCACATCTCTCAATCTATTTGCATGGTGAGGAAGCAGAAAATGAAATCAATATAGGGTGTATAACTGTGGGTATTTATAATTATTGGGTTTTTGAAAAAAGCGTTACGAATCCCATTTAGCCCGAGTAAGTTTTGATAACAGGAATTGTTCCAACACTATTAAAATTAGATCTACCCGTTCCTACCTTACACGGAACGTTGTTATCGGCTGTACAAGGAATTGTTCTTGTAGCGAAGATCACTTTTATAGCTAACTCACGACACGGGTTGGGGTTGTTATTAGCTTTTCAAGTTGGGTACAGTTATTTCTATCTTCAGAAGGCAGTTGTTGAGCAATTAGGTATTTGAGCGTGTCACAATGACTGCACAAAGGGCTTTAGTGCAGTTATGTTTGAAACGCAGGACTACCACCACAGTAGGTACGTAACGAATATTCAATATTCATGCGTTGAACTTGCGCAACATATCTCATGAATGCTTGTTATTTGCTAATCGGATGTGGTACTTTTTCAACTATGAACAAATGGGGATGGTAACGCAGAAATAGACCGAAAAAGATCTCGTGAGAATTGGATCAAATAGCCAACTAAAAATTGAAATTACAAAGGACTGTTCAACATGACAAAAATTCAAAGGAATTTTAATACTTTGTGCAGGTAGCTCTTAAATATGACGAACAAATTTATTTCCAGCTTAACCTACTCCCCGCCTTCGACTAAATGTTCTTCGTTTCGGAAAGTATTCAGTCTTCCTCTTAGTTGAAATGAGACTCTCATTCTTACGTGATTTTGTCACTGTATAAAATATGCCCGAAGACTCTTCGTTTTTATATCTAGTCAGAGTCGCATTGAATCACCTCGTTCTTCAGAATCTCTTTTATACTTGGGCTAATTTTCTACTGTTACACCATGATGATCAATACCCGACAGTCCGCTAAATTAATTGGACTGATTGCTGCTTATCTTGGGCATGGTATTTATTTGATTTCAACATCACTTACACCCTCGCTATCAACTAAAATAATGCGTTTTATCAAAGCTGAACAGAACGACCCTTTTGCATTGTCACTATCCCAAACCCTTCTAACAACCATGGGTGAAGATTGTTGCTGAAAAAATGCGTTCTAAATAGGTTTTCATTTTATAATATTGATCTATTTGCTCTTTTTTGTATGGTTTGTTATTGTAGTCGTACCAAAGTTGTTAGTCTTTTTTAAAAAAATCATATTACATAATATTAATTCAATTCCCACCAATCGCTACGAAAAATGCAGTGCCTTTCGTTGACGTAAATTGTTAATATTATTTTATACTACAAGATATTATTCAATTTCAATGCCCACGTATGCTCGCAGTTTACCTACGTACGTGGCGTATTATTTGTTGTCTGTACTCAATTATTACTCCTATACTAAGAAAAGTTGGTCACCATTATTGCCGTCCAAAATGTATCGCACACTGCTCTTCATTAACGTACATCCATACGTTTGAATATATTTTTGGAGAGAAAAGTGATAGCCAAAATAATTTATGTTTTGCTTGAGGTTATTGGCTCTGTAATCAGAGCTATGTCGTAGGGTTTTTGAACAATTTTGCTTGATTCTCAATTGCTTGTTATAGAACAGAAAAATGAATAGGTACTGTAAACGCATTGAGAGAGCAATATTATCCATCATTGAACGTAAAACATACCGGTCCTATTCATCAAATTTGTAAACTGTAAAACTACCTACGTTTTAGTAATTATATGGTCAGCTTGTCGAGTTAGAGTGCCTTTTGGAGTGTGGAAAGTTGATTTATGAAACCTCTACACACTATACTTTTGCGTAACATATTTACATATCCATCTTATACATTTACTACCTTGATGTTTTATGGGGAATATGAACCTCAGGTACCTTCCGTCTAGTGTCAAAAGTGTTGTATTATACCGTCAATTGGGGCGTTTGGATTGTAACTATGATACTGTATTGAAACTTATCGTGGACCTTTATCTTCAACAAGTATTTTTGACAACACATTTCTCTTTCTGTTGCGTCGTCAATGAATATCATAAGCTTTCCATATCACCCAACTCTTGTTTTGGCTCTTTTGCTTTGAGAGCGTGCTGAATAGCTGAGTACTACATTAATTCTGTTGAGCTCGATTACCCATAGCATTGTCGGTCTTCCGTCTTCCTTTCGTCTCTCTTCAGCTCGCTATCTCAGCGGATAACTCTTCGGAATGAGGATCATCATCATGTTATCATCTCCTTGATGTGTCTTTGAACTTCATTTCTCTCGTTTTAACTCTGGGCGAGAAAAGACACAATTACATGTTACTGCTGCCGTTGGTTTTTTATTCATTCATGCTATCAATGTTCAAAAGGATTGATCACCCTCGAATTTCTCGGAGTATTCAAGTTTTCGGTATTTCAAAGAAGCTCTAAATATCTGTCGATATATTTCTGTGATATTACAGTAATTATTTAAGAAGAACAAAACTAATGAAATTGAAATAAATAGTATTTTACAACTTGTGTTGAATTTGCATTGTTTTCTTCCTTTCCTTCCAACCATACTGTGAGTACTGCTGCATCATCCAGCAGCTCTCAGCTTTTCACTCTTCAGGCAGTAGAAGAATGCAATTTTCATGTCCTCCTAGCAAAGAAGGTAGGTATCGCCATTCCCAGAGCTGAAGAAGAACGTTGAATGAGTCAAGTATTCATTTGAAGGTGGGAATTGAAAAATTAGGAATGAATCGCAACATCAGGTTGCGTCAAATTTGGTCCAATTTTCACACTGGTATTATCCCTGTGTTTTAAACAATTGGTAACTCTTGTGCCCACACTGGCCAGTACTCCTTTCAAACACTTCTTATTGGTTCATTATTCCAACTGGAATATTACACCCTTGTATTATTCAATACCAAATGAACAATTCTCCCCAAACAACCGTATTTAACGCTTGAAATCTTGTAGATTGAATATGGGGGAGTTTTTATGAATTTTTTCTCTTAATTACTTTTTTTTAAATCATTTTTTTTTTTCTAGTTAGGCATTATTATGGATACCATAACACGCATTAGCGAAATCTGTGTAGAACAGTGAACATTTATTCAATACTTTTTCATTCTGTAATGATAGTTGAGCTTGATCAGGGATCTTCTTGGTGACGTAAGTAAGCAGGGTTGCCAACTCCACAGTTTTATTTGGGAGGATGGTTTCAAAAGTGTTGGTGGGCATCACAAAGGAGGAAGGGAATCATCATCATCAAGGTAAATGTTTCCAATATTAACAATAAAATGGAAATGAGGATAACTTTGACCCGTACGATGGCTCCGCATACATTTAAAATTCAGATTTTGGAATATTCAATCAAATATTTTTAGGAGGAAATATCAATCCTGATGCAATTGTAGAAATGTGGACATTTTTGAGCATCCTCCCAGGTTGGAACTTAGGACCGTCCAACTATTTGGCAACCCTTCCCGAGTAGGAAGAACAACGGACTCACTATGGCTATCTATTGATTCAAAAGTCGTATCGCCTACAGGTTCTTCTTGGATCGATAGCTCAGAAACTTAGTTTGAATTAATATTACTATTATTATCGACTCACCCTTGGTATTAGTTGAAGGAAAACACTTCGGACTTCTTATGACACGTTTTAATGTACAATAAGTAGACACTTGATCAGAGAGAAAGGGAAACAGAACGTGAGATTCATAAGAGACTTTAGAGGCGTTCACAGCAAGGGAGTTGGAATACAACTGGGGTGAGGAGTGGGGCAGGATGCCCATGTGAGTCTTATCCACAGCCTTCTAAATGAAGCTACAAGAGCGAAACAGTTCACCCTACTTTTGACATTCTGATGCATATTATCAATTCAGATAATGAATACAAAAAAGAGACATTAAAGTAAAATATCATTCAATACATTTTGGTAGGAAATGAACGCAGAACGAAGAGCCTCTTTTGGCCTCTTTTGAGGAAATACATCGAGTCATAACAATCGATATCATTCAAATGTCGATTCTTGTATTGAGTATTTTCACACTATCTATATGGGCCAAAGTAAGAACCACGTACCACGTAACTCCTTTATTTTATCAGGTACTGCCTAAGGACAAGTACTCCCCCTCGTCCCAATTCCTGCCGACAGTCAACCTCTTGCTGACAGCAAGTGGGTACTTTTCATGCAGAAGGTCCGATTCGGCACAACATTTTTTTCTGGACGGTTCATGGTGTCTAGATCAAAAAAGTCCGTCCGCGCCGTTTTCGGTAGTAGAATTTTCTAAATCTCTAAATTTTCTAAAAATCTGAAATTTGGGTCAGGGGTCTGTTCTCGGCCTAGGTCGGTCCACGAAACTGTTCAGCCCGATCGGACCAAATCTGGGTGGGGTAGGGGTCAAAATGTGTTTTTTGAAAAATGGATTTTCGAGATTTTGGGATTTTAGGCAAGTGGGGTATAATTTTCCACTAAATTTTGGACGCTGAATCCAATAAAATGGGCCTCAGAACGTTTGGCACCCACTGGAAGAAGTTATGGGTCAAATTGGGCATCTATTACCCAATTTGGAATATGTGTTTTTGGGACTCTGGTGCCTAGTCGTGTTGGGTAGAATTTTCCACTAAATAGAGAGTTCCTAAGAGATAAGTCCAGCTGTGCTAGGGCCATCGTTTTTGGTCTTATCGGGGCTTCGCTAGAGCGAGCTAATTTGGATGCTAACGGATAGAAGAGGCCACCTCGAAGTGTCCTCATCTGAAAGTGACGTCGAATTTAGAGCAACGTAAAATGGCGTCTTATACCCTGTTTGTCAACATCAGCATACGGCATTTTGTTTTCTCCACCGATTTCGTGCTCCTGTGTTTTGTGAATTTTCTTCAACCTCGCCCGTCATCGAAAATGTCGCTCGACTATTTTTATCGGTCCTACGTGAATGGACACCTGTCAAGCAGCGATCTTCCATGGCTTTTCGAACTTTATTTACAAAGCCGAGATCGTCCTACACCTCGTCGACTGGTGCCGCTTGGTCCATTTTCCCTAGGTTTGTACAAATATGCCTTAATTATTATTGCCCGGTACTCAATCAATATGGTATCTACCGACCATTCATTGGTTCAGTATGCTATCTACCGACCCATCCTTCTTTCTTCATCTGCCCACTGCACACTACGCCGTCTTGAACTTTTTCACAAACACCTATTTCACCTGGCAGCTCTTCAAAAATTGCTCACATGTAGCATCGTCGTAGATAATTTTCCTGTAAAAGTGACCCGCACTCATCGTGGCTACGTGAAGAAACAACCGAACTGGACTGAACATTAAGAAATTAATGCGTGTTAGATGAGCAAGCCGATTCATTTGTTCGCGTTTTTCGAGGCGGTAGATAGCATATTGTAAGACGCAATGCACACGATAGATACGCCCGGTCAGCGGTAGATATCGGTTTCAAGGTAGATAGCATATTGATCGAGTACCTTATTGCCCTGCTCAACCAATTTATTGCGAATTCCCACAAAGAATGTGCAATTTAATGCCCTCAGTTGTAAATTTTAGATCTCATGACTGACGACGAGGTGGAGCAGCAGTTCCGATTCAGCAGAGACCAGTTGGTACAGCTCCAAACCTGTTTCCGACTCTCTGACGTCCTATGAGCAGATGGATATCGAGTTGCAGAGGATGTCCACATTGTGCCTGTATCACGTGCACCATATTGGTCTGGCTAATATTTAACATTATTAATATAAAAGTAGTTCAAACATCAAATTGAAGTTCGTAATCATTACAATCAAGTATATGAGATTAACATTCTCTCTACCCTCTATGCGTCCTCCTCATTATCTCATTTATGCCCACAGGCAGTGGCTGCTAAAGGAGCTCCCCTGAGCAACGTTTGGACTTTTATCGATGGAACGGGTAGAAAAATGTGTCGCCCTTCAGAAGTGCAGCAATAATATTATTCTGGCCACAAAAGATTCCACAACCTTGTCAGTCTAAAAGGACCCTACGAGGGAAGGAAGCACGACGCTGGTAAGTGGGTTTGGATATTCGCCTAATTACATGTATTTGGGAAGGTTCCGTTAAAAAAAAAAAAACTAAAAAATCATGGTTTTCGTTTCAGGTATTTGGACAGGATGTGGTGTTCAGGAGCAGATTAGCAGGTTGTGCGTTCGTCGAGACCGAACTTACGTCATTTACAGGGACCCATCATACCCTGTCTCAGACATCCTATTACTCCATACCACGGCACCCAAACCGCCTTAATCACCATGAGGGCGAACAACTGGATAGAGAGGAAAGAAAAATAACTACAATAAACATGAACAATGTATATATCAAACGTACATAAAATTCATTGGTAAGCAGGAATCGGACTGACATGTCCGTAACACAACATAACGAACTAGGGAGTTCAAGTAACACTTTATATGTAAATACCTAATATCACAATCCAGTTTCAAAAACAGTAGGTAACAATAACCCAGAAAACAATAAAAACAAGGAGAACGCCGAAAGTATAAGTTTTAATTTGGTTTCCGAACTAATTTTTCGACCATCTCCATACTTTGTATAGTATTGGCTTGAAAAATTTGGTTCTGCTCCAAAATGGTGCTCATGAAGCGCCGCGTGTGTACAATGGGTTTTGATTAGATTGACATGTTCATTCTCCCAACCCTCTTCAAAATGGAAGTTCATAATTCAATATTTGAATGGAGTCAATTTTTTTGTTATTTCTTGAATAATTAACCTATGTAATCATGCCCGAGTTCATGGGCCTACTCCAATTATTGGCCTCAGCCTTTTTTAAAAAACATTTCATGATGCCTAGGTCAAAACGCTGCAAATTCTTTTACAGGGGTTGGCTATACCTCGGACTTTTCTTGGTCCGACTCATTCCAATCAATTCAGCGTCAAAAATTTACTGTAAAATGATATCCCACACGCCTAGGTACATGTAATCTCAAAATGGGTGAATAGATACCCATAGCTTCATTCGGTAGGCGCCAACCGCATACCTGTTCAACCTCCAGCTCGTCCCACCCTGAAAAGTACATTTATAGTTTATTAAAATTTGAGCAAGGAGTAAGCAATGTAAACTGTGGTATAAGAAACGTAAAATTGTGGTTTGTTTCTAATAAATTAATAGATGCAGTACAACAATACATTCTTCTTTCCCCCAAAGCACTTTGCGCCGTCCTATCGCGCACTTTGAAATTATTGAGCAGCAGGGTCACCCTCTGTCTCACGCTTTTAGGCGCAAAATTCTTTCCTCTTCTATTCTTCAAAACATCGGCAATGTAAATCCATCTAAGGATACAGAAAAAAAAATATTGTCATTGAAAATTTTTGCAGAGCCATTGGAAGATGTCGTGAGACCAGCTTGACACGTTAAAGCCCATTGTGGTATCCGCATTATTCACAGAATATTATTAAACTAGAGGGTCAAAACCTACAATTCTGAGCATACCACAAAGATGGCTGAAAAAACATTTGTTCGTGTTACAACGAGAAAAGAAACACCTCTGAGCAGTAGGTGATTTTGAAGCGATGAATTAGACCGTGGACAACCTCCAGGCCTTCTACAGAGGCGATCAGAGCGAACTCATCTACGTTTGCCTTCAACGTTGGAAATTTACAATGTCCGAGACCAAATTAGGGCCCCCAAATACGCAACTAAGTATTCATTTGCAAATTTCGGAAACCAACCTGCCAATGTGTTCATAGGTGTTTTTGACCACGACGAGTCCGAGCATCTCCACGTCTTCCCTCGTGAACCACTATCTCCTGTTCGGCACACCATCATTTGTCGACGCCTTCCATAACCTAAGAGAATATTAATTGTACACACAAATTAATGCAAACATTCATGTCGCCAAATGCATGTCACTACAGATTAAGTTAACGAATACAGCTGAAAGAAACTGGATGCCGACAATAATATATTAATTGTGTCATCCAGATTCTGTAAGGTTTTAGACTGAACAATTTCTAGACTTTCTCCAGTCCTATTCCTTTTATCATATACAGTAGTACCTCGCAATACGATGTTTTCAAGATACGAAGTGGAATATCGCAAAAATTTGTGCTCGCGAAACGATACGTTTTTCGCGATACCATCCTCTTGCCACATCTTGGCCAGATACTTGCCAGTACCTCATGCCACAAGTTGGCGCGCTACGGGCAAACCATCGGTTGGTTTGAAAACTTAAACAGTTTTATTTTAAAAAAGCACTCAGAAAAAATGCGTATGGACATTGTATGAATGACATTTGTATGAGTCAACATTTTGAGGAGTCGTCAGAAACAGGGTTCTTTAGATAGATATTTTTGGAATAGAAATGCCCCAGAAAGTTAAGAAGCGAGTGTTTCTAGTTAGAAAACTAGAAAAGAAAGTGAAGACGATGATGTATCACCTCAAATTTAGGTTTAAATTAAATCATCATCGCTCATCATTCATTATAAGATTTTTTCAAGATACGATCCCGGTCCAGGAACATATCGCGAGGTACCATTGTAGTTGCTCTACTTCAAACATACTAAATAACTTCATCAATCAGTTAACTTACTTTATGCTGAAAACAATCGAAGAAAGCGCAACGACAACACAGATGACAGTTCTACGTTGAAGAAATAAAACTCAAAACACGCACGACGCGGTGAAGACGAGCGGCAGACATTTTTAAAATTACGATCAAAACAAACCACAGCAGTGTTATCTCAGCGTCAGGTTAAAGAAATTCGTAAAGTTCGCAGTGGTCTTTTCTCTCTGTCCGTATCTTTCCGGCCAATAAGTCAACTCAACAACGAACCTAGCACGGTTCAGCCGAAGTTAGTACACGCGCATGCGCAGATGAGACACGTTAAGTTCGGATGAGGACGTTAAGTTCGGTCTTTTCTCTTTAGGAACTCCCTATTGGCCGGAAAGATACGGACAGAGAGAAAAGACCACTGCGAACTTTACGAATTTCTTTAACCTGACGCTGAGATAACACTGCTGTGGTTTGTTTTGATCGTAATTTTAAAAATGTCTGCCGCTCGTCTTCACCGCGTCGTGCGTGTTTTGAGTTTTATTTCTTCAACGTAGAACTGTCATCTGTGTTGTCGTTGCGCTTTCTTCGATTGTTTTCAGCATAAAGTAAGTTAACTGATTGATGAAGTTATTTAGTATGTTTGAAGTAGAGCAACTACAATGGTACCTCGCGATATGTTCCTGGACCGGGATCGTATCTTGAAAAAATCTTATAATGAATGATGAGCGATGATGATTTAATTTAAACCTAAATTTGAGGTGATACATCATCGTCTTCACTTTCTTTTCTAGTTTTCTAACTAGAAACACTCGCTTCTTAACTTTCTGGGGCATTTCTATTCCAAAAATATCTATCTAAAGAACCCTGTTTCTGACGACTCCTCAAAATGTTGACTCATACAAATGTCATTCATACAATGTCCATACGCATTTTTTCTGAGTGCTTTTTTAAAATAAAACTGTTTAAGTTTTCAAACCAACCGATGGTTTGCCCGTAGCGCGCCAACTTGTGGCATGAGGTACTGGCAAGTATCTGGCCAAGATGTGGCAAGAGGATGGTATCGCGAAAAACGTATCGTTTCGCGAGCACAAATTTTTGCGATATTCCACTTCGTATCTTGAAAACATCGTATTGCGAGGTACTACTGTATATGATAAAAGGAATAGGACTGGAGAAAGTCTAGAAATTGTTCAGTCTAAAACCTTACAGAATCTGGATGACACAATTAATATATTATTGTCGGCATCCAGTTTCTTTCAGCTGTATTCGTTAACTTAATCTGTAGTGACATGCATTTGGCGACATGAATGTTTGCATTAATTTGTGTGTACAATTAATATTCTCTTAGGTTATGGAAGGCGTCGACAAATGATGGTGTGCCGAACAGGAGATAGTGGTTCACGAGGGAAGACGTGGAGATGCTCGGACTCGTCGTGGTCAAAAACACCTATGAACACATTGGCAGGTTGGTTTCCGAAATTTGCAAATGAATACTTAGTTGCGTATTTGGGGGCCCTAATTTGGTCTCGGACATTGTAAATTTCCAACGTTGAAGGCAAACGTAGATGAGTTCGCTCTGATCGCCTCTGTAGAAGGCCTGGAGGTTGTCCACGGTCTAATTCATCGCTTCAAAATCACCTACTGCTCAGAGGTGTTTCTTTTCTCGTTGTAACACGAACAAATGTTTTTTCAGCCATCTTTGTGGTATGCTCAGAATTGTAGGTTTTGACCCTCTAGTTTAATAATATTCTGTGAATAATGCGGATACCACAATGGGCTTTAACGTGTCAAGCTGGTCTCACGACATCTTCCAATGGCTCTGCAAAAATTTTCAATGACAATATTTTTTTTTCTGTATCCTTAGATGGATTTACATTGCCGATGTTTTGAAGAATAGAAGAGGAAAGAATTTTGCGCCTAAAAGCGTGAGACAGAGGGTGACCCTGCTGCTCAATAATTTCAAAGTGCGCGATAGGACGGCGCAAAGTGCTTTGGGGGAAAGAAGAATGTATTGTTGTACTGCATCTATTAATTTATTAGAAACAAACCACAATTTTACGTTTCTTATACCACAGTTTACATTGCTTACTCCTTGCTCAAATTTTAATAAACTATAAATGTACTTTTCAGGGTGGGACGAGCTGGAGGTTGAACAGGTATGCGGTTGGCGCCTACCGAATGAAGCTATGGGTATCTATTCACCCATTTTGAGATTACATGTACCTAGGCGTGTGGGATATCATTTTACAGTAAATTTTTGACGCTGAATTGATTGGAATGAGTCGGACCAAGAAAAGTCCGAGGTATAGCCAACCCCTGTAAAAGAATTTGCAGCGTTTTGACCTAGGCATCATGAAATGTTTTTTAAAAAAGGCTGAGGCCAATAATTGGAGTAGGCCCATGAACTCGGGCATGATTACATAGGTTAATTATTCAAGAAATAACAAAAAAATTGACTCCATTCAAATATTGAATTATGAACTTCCATTTTGAAGAGGGTTGGGAGAATGAACATGTCAATCTAATCAAAACCCATTGTACACACGCGGCGCTTCATGAGCAACATTTTGGAGCAGAACCAAATTTTTCAAGCCAATACTATACAAAGTATGGAGATGGTCGAAAAATTAGTTCGGAAACCAAATTAAAACTTATACTTTCGGCGTTCTCCTTGTTTTTATTGTTTTCTGGGTTATTGTTACCTACTGTTTTTGAAACTGGATTGTGATATTAGGTATTTACATATAAAGTGTTACTTGAACTCCCTAGTTCGTTATGTTGTGTTACGGACATGTCAGTCCGATTCCTGCTTACCAATGAATTTTATGTACGTTTGATATATACATTGTTCATGTTTATTGTAGTTATTTTTCTTTCCTCTCTATCCAGTTGTTCGCCCTCATGGTGATTAAGGCGGTTTGGGTGCCGTGGTATGGAGTAATAGGATGTCTGAGACAGGGTATGATGGGTCCCTGTAAATGACGTAAGTTCGGTCTCGACGAACGCACAACCTGCTAATCTGCTCCTGAACACCACATCCTGTCCAAATACCTGAAACGAAAACCATGATTTTTTAGTTTTTTTTTTTTTAACGGAACCTTCCCAAATACATGTAATTAGGCGAATATCCAAACCCACTTACCAGCGTCGTGCTTCCTTCCCTCGTAGGGTCCTTTTAGACTGACAAGGTTGTGGAATCTTTTGTGGCCAGAATAATATATTGCTGCACTTCTGAAGGGCGACACATTTTTCTACCCGTTCCATCGATAAAAGTCCAAACGTTGCTCAGGGGAGCTCCTTTAGCAGCCACTGCCTGTGGGCATAAATGAGATAATGAGGAGGACGCATAGAGGGTAGAGAGAATGTTAATCTCATATACTTGATTGTAATGATTACGAACTTCAATTTGATGTTTGAACTACTTTTATATTAATAATGTTAAATATTAGCCAGACCAATATGGTGCACGTGATACAGGCACAATGTGGACATCCTCTGCAACTCGATATCCATCTGCTCATAGGACGTCAGAGAGTCGGAAACAGGTTTGGAGCTGTACCAACTGGTCTCTGCTGAATCGGAACTGCTGCTCCACCTCGTCGTCAGTCATGAGATCTAAAATTTACAACTGAGGGCATTAAATTGCACATTCTTTGTGGGAATTCGCAATAAATTGGTTGAGCAGGGCAATAAGGTACTCGATCAATATGCTATCTACCTTGAAACCGATATCTACCGCTGACCGGGCGTATCTATCGTGTGCATTGCGTCTTACAATATGCTATCTACCGCCTCGAAAAACGCGAACAAATGAATCGGCTTGCTCATCTAACACGCATTAATTTCTTAATGTTCAGTCCAGTTCGGTTGTTTCTTCACGTAGCCACGATGAGTGCGGGTCACTTTTACAGGAAAATTATCTACGACGATGCTACATGTGAGCAATTTTTGAAGAGCTGCCAGGTGAAATAGGTGTTTGTGAAAAAGTTCAAGACGGCGTAGTGTGCAGTGGGCAGATGAAGAAAGAAGGATGGGTCGGTAGATAGCATACTGAACCAATGAATGGTCGGTAGATACCATATTGATTGAGTACCGGGCAATAATAATTAAGGCATATTTGTACAAACCTAGGGAAAATGGACCAAGCGGCACCAGTCGACGAGGTGTAGGACGATCTCGGCTTTGTAAATAAAGTTCGAAAAGCCATGGAAGATCGCTGCTTGACAGGTGTCCATTCACGTAGGACCGATAAAAATAGTCGAGCGACATTTTCGATGACGGGCGAGGTTGAAGAAAATTCACAAAACACAGGAGCACGAAATCGGTGGAGAAAACAAAATGTCGTATGCTGATGTTGACAAACAGGGTAGAAGACGCCATTTTACGTTGCTCTAAATTCGACGTCACTTTCAGATGAGGACACTTCGAGGTGGCCTCTTCTATCCGTTAGCATCCAAATTAGCTCGCTCTAGCGAAGCCCCGATAAGACCAAAAACGATGGACCTAGCACAGCTGGACTTATCTCTTAGGAACTCTCTAACAACGAACCTAGCACGGTTCAGCCGAAGTTAGTACACGCGCATGCGCAGATGAGACACGTTAAGTTCGGATGAGGACGTTAAGTTCGGTCTTTTTCTCTTTAGGAACTCCCTATTTAGGGGGCTTAAACGTGGATGGGCGAACTGATATATTGCTTCTCATGTTTGCGGATGATATTGTCATCTTTGGTGATAGTAAGAGGAACATTGAAAACAAGATGCAGGCCTTAGACGAATATTCAAGGTCAATGGGTCTCTTTATAAATCAGGACAAGACAATAATAGTGTGTTTCCAAAGAGGTAAACGAAAAAGGCAAGATGATTTCATAATTTTACCATGTGGGAAAATAGAATTCGTTAAGGAGTACATCTACCTTGGAGTAAATTTCTCTTCGTCAGGATTGTACTATAAAGCTAAGGAGCAATTTAAAGCCAAAAGTTTACGAGCTTGGGGTAGTGTACGGGAAATTTTGGTAAAGGGTAAATGTGTAAGTTGGGAAGCCACTTGTCGGCTTATTGATTCGATGGTCTGTTCGGTACTGCTCTACAGCTCAGAGATGCTGAACATGAAAAAAGTATTGAAATCATACACGGGACAAACCGCTTTAAGAAGCGCGGGTTCGAGGATTTTTGAAAATTGGCGCGTCGTCCCATGAGCCCCCAGCGGCGGATTCCCTTCTCCGATTGGACGTCGGTTCAGCTTGTTTTTTAATCCTCGTTTGTAAGAAGGTTCCCCATTGGCCCGCCGTAATGACAAGCGAGGATAACATTGGCTGACGGCATTATTCTAACCAATTAGATCGCAGCTCTCCCAAGTAATTCCAGTGTTTTACAAGATACTGTACGTGAAGATGTGGGAAGAAGGATTTTGATAATTTTGCAATTTCAATTCTACTCTTCTTAAATAGAAATGTGTGAGTACTTTTATATTGTTCAATGCATGCTAATGTAGCAGTTAGAGTGAGACACAACGGGAGTTTCCATGCGGTTCGAGTTTGAGTGGTCTACTACGGAAGTATTGAGCGGACCGTTCACCCAAGCCGAAAGAGGAGATTTCGAATGGCGTTCGCAAAGTTCATTGTTCTCTCAGCCGTAGCGTAATTATTGTTCGACTCGAGTTTATTTGCGTTTTTCATGTGTTATCCATCCGTTATTTCAGTTATTTCCTCGTCAATTTATCAATCGCGAAAGTGTTTCTAGTGTTCAAACGGCCCGTTCCCGCAGTTCGACGGTGTGAAATCGCTTAGCCTATAGTAATTAACCCTGGTCAATAATGCTGATTGTTATAGGCTTCGAGCACGGACTTCAAAGCATCTATGTTCTGTCTTTCCTTATTTCGGTAAGCTATCTTATCGTGTTTATTCAAATTCCGGAGTTACTTAGAGCTGTTTTTAGTGGCATTTTGAGCTTTCGCTCTCTCCGATCCGTCTCCTTTCTGTCACTTCTTCCGCACTGGATGTCTGTAAAAGTCTCTTTTCGAAATACCTGGTGGTTTTTACTTTGGTACAGGCATATTGTTTGATTGGTTTAATATTTGATTCGTGTTTGAATCTACCGTTGAAGAATCAGCCGTGAATATCATCGTTCAACAATATTGCCGAGCTACCCGCTACGTATTGTTTTCATTCTGTTCATCCTTCCTAGTTTATTTCACGAAGGGATCACAAATTTTCTCGCATTTTCGAATGCATGACGGGATTTCATTACGCCCGTGGTAACGCCCTGCTCGCGATATTCCCGTTAATTAGGATGCTGTTGGAATAACAAATTACCGCTTCGTCGTATAACCTTATTTTCCGGTGCAGTTTATCGATTTCCGAACACTTTGGTTCAATTTTGAGACGAAATCTACTTCGGAGGTTGGAGCTAGAGTTCAGTTACCTTTCAAATGGGATGTTGGATTGCGCGATATTTCGTTACGTGGTCAAGGAATGCGAAGTAACTCGTTTGTTTTACAAGCGCACCTAGTAGACGGCTGCCATTTCTTTTCATTTGCAATGATTGGACTTCATTTTTCTACCACTTGTTTCTTCTCCTGACTTTATTCATCCTCTTTATTTAAAGTTTGCAATTCTCATAAAACTCCAGTTTTGCATTTTCCCTTGCTTTGTCAACCCTCCCTCATCTGCTGTCCTGAAATTCTCCAAGTCAGCTCCATTTCTTCACTTCTAAACACGTTCGTGGTCAATGATGCGGCTGTGCGACGTGGAATTGCCCTGTGTTTTCCCGAGGAAAAGAGTGCGATAGAGGTTATTGATTGCCATGTCATTACGGAGTCAGGCCTCTTAAGAGGTGACATCCTTGTGTGTTTCGTTGCTACACACGGAGACAGGGCTGAACCACCTCCCGACATTGCTTCCTCCTCCCAGTTCCCATTACAATTTTATTGCTTTCTTTCATCTCGTGCCCTTTCACTCTTCTAATCCTTCACCCCCGTCTTTGCCTACGTACGCAATACGTTTTAATGATGCTTATTAACTTGAAGGGGTTTCCTTCTTTTTGAGTCGATCTTTTCACTGGCTTTCTAGAGTCGATGTTATCCCAACTTCTTCGTGTTTGCCTCAAACCTTTGAAAGTGGTTTCTACACCCCTGAAGGGAGGGATGTTTCGCTCATATTAAAATCCCAACGGCATATGTGTAATGTGAGGAAAAACAACGAAGTACCTACTACCAACCCTCTTTCAGCACTCGCCATCAATGCTGATTCAAGCTCACTAACTCACCCTTGTCAATCTCAACTTGCATTACCTGTAAAAAGCCTGCCTAACAAGTTGTTCCTGAAATTTCTCCAATGGCTAATTTAAAACTTATCGTCAAACATGGGCTATCAGCTTGTCTTGAACCTCAAGATTTTGAGCCATTTTGTTTTGTTGAATCATTCGTTATTGACAGCTATGGGGCTGACAACCTTCAAGGCAATTTTTCCTAATGATATCCATTCGTCTGTGTTCAATAGTATCACATCTAGCTGCTGTGTGCTCAGCAAAACTCGAAGATACCCGCGTTATTCCAGGAAAGAAACGCTGTAAATTCTATCACAGAAGTTGTTTATTTTTTGCAGGAGAAAATGTGGGAAAACAGTGAGGTTGTAGTGTCCCGGACTCGATCCAATCGATTCAGCGTCCAAAATTTAGTGGAAAATGATACCCCACACGCCAAGGTACTAGAAATTTCGAAAACCCACTTATGAAATGGGTAGATGGAAACCTATTTTGACCCATAACCTCTCCCGCTGGGCGTCAATTGTTCTGGGACCCGTCTCATTGGATTCAGCGTCAAAAATTTAGAGAGAAACGATACCCCACAATCCTTGATCGCCAAAAAACTAGAAAATTTCCCAAAAAACGCATTTTGACCCCTCCCCCCTTCAAATTGTGAACAGTGGGGAACATGAAACAGTGGGTGTAGCGGGTCCTGGACCAATTCTAATCGATTCAGGGTCCAAAATTTAGTGGAAAATGATACCCCACACGCCTAGGTTCCAGAAATCTCGAAAACACATTCGAAATGGGTAGATAGGTACCCACCTTGACCCATAAACTCATCCAGAGGGCGCCAATCGTTCCGGGACCCGTCCCATTGGATTCAGAGTCCAAAATATAGTGGAAAATTATACCCCACACGCCTAGGTACCAGATATCCCAAAATCACAAAAAAAGGGTAATAGAAACAAAATTTGACCCGTAACTTCTTCCAGTGAGTGCCAATCGTTTTGGGACCCGTCTCAATGGATTCAGCGTTAAAAATTTAGTGGAAAATGATACCCCACTCGCCTAGATCGCCCAAAATCTCGAAAACCCATTTTTCAAAAAACATTTTGACCCCCTTCCCCCCATTCAAATTTGGTCCGATCGGGTTGATTACTTTTGAGGACTAACTAGAGCCGGAAACGGGTTCCTGACCAAAATTTAAAATTTTTAGAAAATTTTCTGCTACCAAAAACGGCGTGGACGGCGTACAGTGGACAGTGGATCTAGGTAGACACCCTGAAACGCCCATAAAAATTTTGGGGCTAAACCGGGGAGATTAACTTTCTGCATGAAAACAGGTTGATTATACAAGCCAACCAAAATGAAAAAAAAAAAAAAAAAAAAAAAAATCCGCACGCCATTTTTATTTAATTTTAATATGATCTAGGTGTCACTTCCTCCTGGTCAATTGCTAATAAATGATTGGAGTAAGAAATACAAACCAACCTAACATTCTTTGAACGGCAAGTGAAGGTCGTCGATGCAACGTAATATGGAAATTATTCTGTGGTCTTGGTAGGTGAAGGTCATGAGAGAATTTGTTTCAGGAATATCCTCGTATTGAATATTCCTTCGTTATCATGAATATACTGGTGCATTTTACTTGGGAAATTTGAGCTGCTAGCCTATTTTTTGTAAGACGATTTCCTTACTTGCCTTCTTTCTGTTTGTGGATTGATGTTTGGACAAAGGGTCAAAAAAGACTAAGAAAATTATAAGCAAAAGTTAGGCTGATCTGCGTAAATATTGAGTTTTGTCTGTCTTGAGACATAGTTTCACCTTTCAGGGTAATTTGGGCTACCAATTTTGTACCATTGGGCTAATTTCCTTAAAAGTTAGAGTTTCGTTTGGTAACTTGAATATATGGTATTCCTTTCTCGTTCTTGAACAACTATTTCACAATAGTTGATTGTTAAATTGATGAGTAAATCACATTTCAAGTGCACTTCGTGACCCGGACCTTTCTCTGATGTTGGGTCCAAAACGAATTCAGCGTCCAACATTGGGAACCCAAAACGCGCAAGACCCAAAAAAAATCGACAACCCCATTGCTAAAATAACCTTTTTGTCTCATACCCTACTCCTATGTGGAGTGATTGGGCTAAAATTGGGAATCGTCATTGTAAATCTGCTTGTAAGACTAATTTTATTTTAATATATTATTGTCATAATTTTGTAAGGTATGAGTATCACGTTTGCAGCCAAGAGCACTCTGATTAGAACTCATGTCAAAATATTTTGATTTTTCTCGACTAATTTGCTTTCTTAATATTATTGTAGTAAGGATTAACGTCAAATGTTGCTGGTAGGCTGCGGTGTTTCGAATTTATCTTAATATTGATTCTGTGATCGTCGTTGATTGCATCCTTGCACCAACCAGCAGGGTTTACATTTCTTCTTCCTTATCGTACAATCGCACTTGATTCATGATCTTCAGATACTGTACGGCTGGGGGGAAAGGGGTAAGGTTGTTTCGCTTGTGTTTTAAAAAAAAATTCTCATAAGCGTATAGCTTTTCCCCTTTTTCCTCAACTGACTGATCGCAATCGTTCATGAAATCGCCGCTTCATCAGTACATCATGGAAAGAAAACTACGTTGTTGAATTATTCGACGAATAAAGTTAAATTTCTACTGTATTTAGTATCATAATGCTGTACGTAGGTACGCTATACTTGATGTGGTGACTTCACTCCACTTTGGCAAATTGAAATTGCCAGAACTTTCAAGTGTGAATCCCGAAAATGCTTCAAATCACATTTTTTCTTATTTCCTTATATCATAAGGTAATGCTACTATCAAACATTTATTCAGGCAACGCTTATGGTATGAGTTCATTGAGATTTCATTGTTTTCTTACTCCAATGTTACTTGTTTTCCTCGGCCTCTACGGTCGTTTTCCACTTTTAATTTGACTGTGGCTCAAATTGTGAATACAAAAATGAATGAGCAATTTTCAAAGTGTAGATTTGCCCTTTTGTGGTTCAATATTTGTTGATTTTTTTTCTTTTTGTAAGAAGTAGTGCGTAGGACAATTCCGCAAGAGCTTTTTGTGGTTTTTAGGAGTCTTACTTTGACAAATTCAGGCTCTGGACCAGTAAAGACGTATTTAAAGCTTAAGCTAAGGTCTTATTAAGCAAGAAATGAGGGAAGAAAAAATGATGAATTGATTAAATGAGAACAAATCAACCGAGGACGTATGAAATTCAACTAGAATTAAGGGAGATCTATTTCCCAACTTGTCTGAGGAGGTGCTCTACTTGTATTCCTATTTCTCTTTACTCTTATTCATAGTTGTGTAGTTGGTGTATGTTATTGGGTGTATTATTTGAAGTGGTTACGCCTCTCTCAAATCAGGTTTTGTCTCCAAGGAGACCTTGAATGTGCTCAACAAGGAAATAGACTTCAGATTAAATTATTGATGAACCATTATTGGGTAGGTTCTTGTTTTTGCTCTTCATCAATCCAAAAAGCCAAACGAGTTCTGTATTGGTTTTGATCTTATAATAACGTGTAAGTGGCAAGTACGGACATGAATCTACAATGTCCCCAAGAAGAATGACATTTTTGTGGAAATAGACTCTTTTGGTGAGAGGGAATTTGGATAGCACCAACAACATCACAATTTTGTACTATGATTGATAATACTAGCGCTATACTTCTTGTGTCGCCATAATTATCCTTATGGCCACCTCTTCCACTTTTGGTTGATTATTCCTTAATATGCAAGAGGCCAACTTCTCATTCAGATTTAAAAAAAACTGCAAATTCAATCACAGGGGCTGGTTATTCCTCGGACCAGTAGCTTGGAGAAAATGGGAGAAATGAGTAGACATATACCCATTTTGACCCATACCCACTTGCGGTGGACGCCAATCGGTCTGGGACCCATCTCAGTGGATTCAGCATTCAAAATTTAGTGAAAAATAATACCCCACACGCCTATATCGCCGAAAATCTTGAAAATCCACTTTTCAAAAAACATTTTGACCCTCATCAACCCCTAAATTTGGTCCGATCGGGCTGAAATGTTTCGAGGACCATCCAAGGCCAGAAAGTGAATTTTGAAAGATGGGTTTACGAGATTTTTGGAGATCTAGTTTAGTAAGGTATTATTTTCGACTAAATTATGGACGCTGAATCCAATGAAATGGGTCCGGAAACGATTGGTGCCCTCTGGATGAGGTTATGGGTCAAAATGGGTACCTATCTACCTATTTCGAATGTGTTTTTGAGATTTCTGGTACTTAGGCATGTGGGGTATCATTTTCCTCTAAATTTTGGACGCTGAACCGATTCGAATGAGTCCATGCTCCTGGTCCGAGGAATAGGAAACCCCTGTGAAAGAATTTGCAGTGTTTTTGGTTGGTTATTCTTTGAATAATTCGTCCGCCGTCCACGCCGATTTTGGTAGTAGACAATTGTCAAAAAAAAATCTAAAATTTTGGTCTGGGGTCCGTTTATGGCTCTAGTTGGTCCTCGAAACTTTTCAACCCGATCGGACCAAATTTGGGTGGGGTAGGGGTCAAAATGTGTATTTCGAAAAATGGATTTTTGAGATTTTTTGCAATCTTGGTATGTGGGGTATCATTTTCCACCAAATTCTAGACGCTGAATCCAATGAAATGGGTTCGGGAATGTTTGGCGCCCTCTGGATGAGGTTATGGGTCTAAATGGGTGCCTATCTATCCATTTCGAATGGTTTCGAGATTTTTGGTACCTAGGCGTGTGGGGTATCATTTTCCACTAAATTTTGGACCCTTAATCGATTGAAATGGGTTCGAAACCCGCCACACCCACTATTTTTCCCATGTTAAAGAAATGAATCTATATGCGCCTGGTCCGAGGAATAACCAAACCGTGTGTAAGAATTTGCAGCGTTTTTACCTGTATCTCCTCAGGCAAATGTTTCTATCGTGTTGCTATTATCTGTGCATCAAATGGCAACATGATTGTCACTAGTTAAGTATATTCCATATATTTTTTAATTAAGTTGTATGGCATTAGTTTTTCTTGTACTTTGCTGATTCCTCTTTGAGGCAGGCTGTCTAGTGGCTAATTTCCCTTCAGTTTTTAATCCTGAAGGATGAAGTCGATATTGTCTGTTCCTGAGGATAGAATTACCATTGCACTTGAAGTGTAGAAATTCTCTATAACTAACTCTCATCTATTCACGTTTCGTGTTCGAGTAATAGTCGAGATTATAGAGAAGCTTGCTAGGAGTACGTACTGTTTACAGAATAGTATCGTCAATTCTAACCTGAACCTCCCTCTTGAACGCCTAATACCCTTTTTGAGCTAAATCTCTCGAATTACTTTCGAAACAAATAATTTCATTTTCATGAACGTCCGTCGTTAAGTTGGAACGAAACTGTGACTTGCACCGAGTTGAATAAGTTGAACGAGTTTGAGGGGAGGAATCAACCTTCAGGATGAGGCGCCCTCGAGGGGGAATCAATAACTTATCTTTGTTAATTAATGTGAAGCCTTACGCGACCCTACATTAAATTCATCATAAATCAGTCACTTTTGTGAGTGATGTTTTGAAGAAATCAATTTCGTAAAATTTTTCTTGGTTCGGCGTTTGTGATGTAGAGTCAATCTAAGACCTAATGTTGTTTGTACAGTTAGTTTCCGCGTGAAAGAACTGTTTGGAATGACCGATCGTGTGAAAATTCAGGCTTTCGTCTAAACAATTAGTTCGCGAAACGCTTTTTACTTCGATTTTCCCCTTGTGGTGCATTTTTATTCGAAGCACCTCAGAACCTCATGTTAGGTGAAATCTTATTCATATTTGATTGTTTCAACCCACTCGCGGCCGACGGATGAGCATAAAAATCGATGTATTCCATCGTACGCTTTCCTCACCTTTCGTATCTTTATTTATGAAACTTCGTTGATTCCGTGTCGCGTCGACACTCAGGCAAATCTTGCTGCGACTTGTCGTCGTCTGATTTTAAAGAAAAAACTGCGCTTGAATTTACGTCGATGTGCGACGAGGATTCAGTGAAGTTTACTAGAAATGCCAACTATCGGTGTCCTCGCGCTCGATCTCACAGTGGCTCCCTTTCACCTCATTGTTCAGGTCAATGATCCGTTTTGATCAATTGCTTGAAGGAAATGATCGAGCTGGAATGATTGGATCGCGGTTTTCAAACCCAAAGTTTCTTCATTTCTTCAACAATTTTCTAAAATGGCTATTGGACGTCGTATTTCTACTCTGAGGCATTTTGAACGAGTTGTCGTCGAAATTTTTTTGACTTTTCCTCTGCTAACGCTGTCTTGGTGTTGTACGAGTCCATCATATAAGCCAACATGCGGCTCAGTTTTCTTATGATCAGCTTGAAACCTAACCGGCTTTTCCAATTTCTATTTTCCTCATTCTACGAGGTCATGCGACAACGTAACCTCCACCTATTTATTAATAATCGCTCGGGCCTTTTAGAAAACGTCAGTTTCGCGTAACAATCAAACCATTAGGGTACAATCTTCTCACATTTCTCCGTCGTATATTATGTCTAACTTCACCAGTACGTAATTATATGAGTATCTATCGTAATATTACCTCAAACTATCTTTTTTGTTCACCTTTTGAACAAAGGGCCCTATGATGACCTTTAATTCATGAATAATTGTTCTATTCTTCTAAATCGATACATATCAGAATTATTTATTCGGTTTAACACTTAGCTGAATGCTTCAGTGAGGCGGGAAGGGAATAAGAATGGAAGGGGATTTTGACAACGAGAGCTATTGTGTTGTTTTTAATGAATTGTGAAAGAATTTGAATTCCTTTGGAATGACCAAGTTTTACCTATGTATTCGAAAACCATTAAAAGCTAAGTTAGTTTGCAGATTGTGTTTGCTTGTGGCTTTTTACAAACATTAAAATTTTTTATTGCGCAAAGTTGAACTCATTAACGATATCAATCTGGCTTATTTAACTACGCATAATAATTATGAGGACTTACGATCCACCGGACCAAATTTGGGCGGGGTAGGGGTCAAAATGTGTTTTTTGAAAAATGTATTTTCGAGATTTTTGCCGATCTAGGCGTGTGGGGTATAATTTTCCACTAAATTTTGGACTGGAGGAATAACCAACCCGTTTTTAAGAATTCGCAGCGTTTTTGGTTGGTTATTCCTTGAATAATCAACCTATGTTTTCATGATAATGGTCAACCTCTCCGATTCGGCTCAAAATTTTTTTCTGGACGTTTCATGATGTCCTGATCAAAAAAGGTCAATGTCCGTCCGCCGTACGCCGTCCATCGTCCGCGCCGTTTTTGGTAGCAGAAAATTTTCTAAAAATCTGAAATTTGGGTCAGGGGTCTGTTCCCGGCCGAGACGGGTCCTCGAAACTTTTCAGCCCGATCGGACCAAATTGGGGGGGGGGGGGGGGTCAAAATGTGTTTATTGAAAAATGGATTTTCGAGATTTTAGGCGATCTAGGCGAGTAGGGTGTCATTTTCCACTAAATTTTGGACGCTGAATCCAATGAAACGGGTCCCAGAACGATTGGCACCCACTGGAAGAAGTTATGGGTCAAATTGGGTATATATTACCCATTTTGAATATGTGTTTTCGGGATTTCTGCTACCTAGGCGTGTGGGGTATAGTTTTCCACTAAATTTTGGACGCTGAATCCAATGAAATGGGTCCCAGAACGATCGGCACCCACTGGAAGAAGTTATGGGTCAAAATGGGTATGTATCCACCCATTTTGTATGTGTCAGGATTTCTGGTGCCTTGGCGTGTGGGGTATCATATTCCACTAAATTTTGGACCCTGAATCGATTGGAATGGGTCTGGGACCGTCCACACCCACTGTTTCCCCCATTCGAGGAATAACCAACCCGTGTGTAAGAATTTGCAGGTTTTTTTTCAATATCACGTTCACTCTTCTAATCAGTCCTCAATGAATCTACTTTACCCTGTTTTTTACTTAGATATGAGATGAATTCTGTCACTCCTTAGGCATTGTGTGCTGCTATAGGCTTCAACTTAGAAACACTCACAACTATCATGGTAATGCGTTGTGGAGAGGGTTGACTTTTTACGTAGAGTTCGCTCTGTTTGAGTGGCGTAAGATCCTTAAATAGTGGATGTTTTAAACACAATTTCAACCGAATGTTTTCAACACTAGTTGCGAAAATACCAACCCTGTACATACGCAAGTTCATGTGGCTTTTTGGTAACAGATATCGAGTTTCTTTGTTTGAAAAGATGCGATTCGTAGGGAAATACGAATTGGAACGGGAGTTGTTTGATGAGCTTGTACAGAGGATCATCGAAATTCAAGAAGTATTTTTCCTGTTTCTTGTTGAATTTATGTTTAATTTCGACAAACGATTTTCCTGTGAAGTTGCGGGTTTTATTTCATCGGTTGGCGCGAGAGAAGCTACCTACGTAGGCGGTGAGGAGTATTCGATCGGAATCGGAGAGGTTAGTCGGCTGGGTTGCGAGCTGTACAGAGGGAACTCTCGATCACAAGGGGTCGTGTTTCTTGTGATGGCTGAGTGACATGGCCGCTCGAATGTCTCCTCATCCCGTGGGCTTAGTGTTTTCCCTTTCCTCGCGTAATAGTTCGAAACGATCTCCTGCGCCCGACTTGAACTGTCCCCTCCTAAAGCTCTCAGCGCTAGATGCGGTGGAAGTTGTGGCCGAAGACGAGGAAGAATGCATCGAGGGTTGACTAGGTCGCGACCAAGTATCTCTAACCTTTCAACCGCAAAATAAACTTGATAGTGCATAAATGACTTGGCGATGACGTCTAAAACTCGCCCACTGCACCAAATATGTTAGGTAAGACGGATGCTTCCTCCATTTCTGTTGGTTATTCCTTGAATAATCAACTTAGTATGTTTTCATGCAAAAAATCAATCTCTCCGATTCATCCCAAAATATTTTTCTGGACGTTTCAAGGTGTCTAGATCAAAATTAGAAATGTCCGTCCGCCGTCCACGCTGACTTTGATAGTAGAAATTTTTCTAAAAAATCGGAAATTTTGGTCAGGGATCATATATGTTCATGGCTCTAGTTGGTCCTCGAAAAATGGATTTTTGGCGATCCAGGCGTGTGGGGTATCATTTTCTACTAAATTTTGGACGCTGAATCCAATGAAATGGGTCCCGGAACGATTGGTGCCCTCTCGATGTGGCTATGGGTCAAAATTGGCGCCTATTTATCCATTTCGAATGTGTTTTCCAGATTTCTGGTACCTAGGCGTGTGGGGTATCATTTTCCACTAAATTTTGGAACCTTAATCGATTGAAATGGGTTCGAAAACCGCCAAACCCACTGTTTCCCCCATGTTGAAGGGAGTCTCCATGCGCCTGATTCGAGGAATAACCAACCCATGTGTAAGAATAAGCAGCGTTTTGTTAATAGTTTCAAGCCGCATTCGCTCTGTCCTCTTCCATACGTACAATATCTAGCAAACAAATTTGTCCGCGAAGTTGATGACAAATCTACAGCACAATCCCAACAATTTTTCTCCAAAATTTCACTTCAAAACACTAGTAAGTAGGCAAAAAAGTTGTGATAACGGCTTTGATAGGTGTTTTGCAAACAGCACATCGTACAAGTCCGACTCGTAAGTACACAATTTCAAAAAGTTTTCTCAAAAATTCGTAAAAGCCTAAACGCAGAACATGAGGGAAGCGACGTAAAGTAATCTGAAAAATTGGCCAAAAATATAAGTAAGAAACGCCGGCCGCGACAAACAATTATTGCAACTATTTATATTATTGATTGATCAATATGAAGAAGGTTGAGGGGATTAATGGTCAGTGGTTCGAAGAAATATTTCTTAAGCCGGATTTGGAATATCCTTGACGTCACAGCTTTAGTTCAAGCTGGTTCGAACTGATTCGGTGGCTTCTTGGTGGCGACCAAATAAACAGGGTTTCAACCAATTAGGTTAGCAGCCTTCAAGGGATAGATTCTACGACTCATTTACAACAAAAATTTATCTGAAGGACTTTTTATAAAGATGCTTCGTTTCCCAGTTATTCACGATTTAAGATTTTGCTCGTGTTTTCGACCTGACGTGACTAAATCGGCAATAAAGCCCTCAATTTACGATATAATCTCAAATCTGAGTATACCGTTAGAAAGAACATTAAATTTCCCGTCTGATGAGCCCCTCAATGTCTCCAATATTGAATACTGGTATTCACAAATTTAGTCTAAAGTTGAAAAACTATTTAAAACGCGTAAAATATTTCTGTAGTCAGCATTTTGAACTTCGTGGAATTCCGAACTTCTTACAAAACCACGATTCCGATGAAAATGTCTCATTTTTTCGACTTAAAATGTCATGTTTACCATTAAATGATGTCACAAAGTAAATTTGAATATACCGCTGGTATTCTAGGGTGGGTTTTCCACTAATTAACGAGGGAATTTTTTAGGAGTGTTTCTTTTACCCGGCTGAATGTTGATATTGTTTCGCGTTTTCATTCATTTTTCAATTTTAGGCTGGATTGGTGAATACCAGTATTCAATATTGGAGACATTGAGGGGCTCATCAGACGGGAAATTTGACGTTCCTTCCAACGGTATATTCAAATTTGAGATTATCTAGTCAATTAAGGGCGATTTAGTGACGTCATGTCGAAAACACGGAACAAATCTTGAATTGCGAATAACTCGGAAACGAAGCTTCTATAAATAAAGTCCTTCAGACATTTTTTTGGTTGCAAATGAGTCGTAGAATTGATCCCTTGAAGGCTGCTAACTTGATTGGTTAACACCCTGTATAACTGCGTGGTTGATTACTGACTGATATGTGGAAAAATCATAGGATGATTATTATAGGAATAAACCAAAAAGACCCTCATATTCCACTCAAATCAACCACGACGCTGAGTTCGAAAAGAATGCCAAAATGTTTCCGGATTTCCTAATGGATGAAAACGCCCCTAAATTGTTTATTTGAAATCTATGAATAGAGGGCGGATATTGTGAAACGGAATTATTTTGGAATCGCACGTGACAACGTAGGACCTTAAAATCGTCCCGATCTGGAGTTTTGTAGCCAGCTCGACCTTCACTGATGGTATTTTGGAAATATTATGATTACTATTACTTGCTGGAATGCGGAGTGACGTTTTTTCATGCTATATCAGACGCTGAATCGATTAATCAATGTTGATCGGCACTGTACATGATGGCATCAATGTTTTACTCTGATTTCCGCCTTTTTATGATGAGTAGATGAATTCTACTTGCTAGTGATCCAATATTCTTCAAGTTATTCATCAAAACTGCATAGTGTAATCCTCTTGTGGTTTCTGCTATATGTCCACGTCATTGAAATGCTTGACTGACCAAGTCGTTTTATGTATTTCCACTTCAAAACTCTGCTGGCGTCACAGGGTCTAATTAATGTTTCGTCTCAATACAAGTGTCAGTAGAGATGCAGAGAGAAGCGATGAGGGTATAAATCCGCGTTTGGTCCCAAAACGATTGGCGCCCACTAGAAGAGGTTATGGATCAAAATGAGTACCTACCTACCTATTAGGAAGTGCGTTTTTGAGATTTCTGGTACCATTTTTCACTAGATATTGGGCGCTGAATCCATTGGAATAAGTTTCCCTGCTGCTGGTCAGAGAATAATCAACCCCTGTGAAAGAATTGGCAGCGTTTTTTTAATCTGAATGCAATACAAACGCTATAAACAGGTCCCCACTGGGGCATCTTTTATATTGTTGTTGCATGTGTGCCTACTTGAAAGTTTTTGCAGATGCGAGTAAATTTTTTGCCGTTAGTTTCCACTATAAGTTGTTTCTTGATTGGCGAATAATCAAGTTTTTCTACGCAGGCGGTGATGTCCATTTTGCGTGTAACTGCTCTTCAAGGGCAGTTGGTGGGAATGCTGCAACTATTATGAGTAAATATTAATTATATGCAGTTGAGTTAGAAGGTTCCTTGAGATGATTTTTTCCGAGGCTATCGAAGCGGTTACGAGTAATTATTTTACCGCACAAGAGAGTTTTCAGTTTATCGATCGATCGCCGTATGGTGTCTGTCGATTATCGAACTTAATCGATGTATCGCCCGTGGTCATGTGCTGTCCTAATGAGCGGGGGTCCGCCTGATTGACTCGCCAACTCACCGTGGGTTGAGATCCGGCGTGAAAAGGACTCGGGTTAGTAGTGCTTTCGAGCTCAAACGGCGACACCGCTTTCGAGGGCGGAGGGCTTCGGAGTTCGGAGGAATTGGTCGCGAGTTCCTCCAAGGCGCATCCCCGTAAAGAGTGTCGGGGTTGAGGCGAGAGGAAGCTTTGGTCGGTGGACGCGGGACGAGATCCGACGGTGCGACCCCCACCCCGTCAATACGTTTGGGCCAAGCCCCGCCCCATCAATGTAAATGCAAGGTGGAGTAATGAGCTCAAACCCGACACTGGGGGGTTAGATTGATCATTCTTTGTCTCTCTCTTCTCTTCTATCCCTTCCGCCCTCTTTCTCTGTTCGTTCCTCTCCTCTCCCTTCTCGATCCGCTTAGCTTGATGTAACGTAGGCAGGCAGAACAGTTATATATATCTGAAGTCCCCGACACCTCTAGTGTAACCTATTCTACATTTTCGCCAAAATACTTGCAGACAATCTACTTGCACCCTCAATAGTTTCGAATCATTTCAAGTTTCTACATCGTAGCATCAACCCTCCAAATCTATACAAACTCCTAACTTTGATAGACCTTACTCCTCCCAGAATTTTGGGTTTTCTCTTTTCAACGACCGCAAAATTCTATGATCAAGGCGAATTTGCTTTGTTGTTATTCCGTCTGTGTCCAATTTCCCTCTGTATTTGGGGGTTTGTTGCACACTTCGACGCTTTTATATATTATTGTGTAAATAAACATGTTCTTCATTCAATCATCAGCCACGGTAAATGATTGAGTAGTAATTTTTTGAAGAAAAAAAAAACAAGATTAACATCAACTTGGTGGATTAGGGTTTTTAGTTGAGTTGTTACTGAAGCCTCTACAAATGAAGTAGAAGGGAAATGCCCGAATTTCCCCGCCTCCTCAACACTTGTGGAGATTCCCTCTTCTCTTTATTTCCTCCAAGTTCACGGAGTTCCTCATATCAGGTGATCTCAGGAGCCGCTGCACGGAATTCTCCCTCCGCTCTACCTCCTCTCCGGGGGCCGCCAACCCAGCTGTTCCAAGTCGCCTCTTGTGATGTCAGCTTGATCCCGTTTCCTATCTCCGCCGGAGTTCCTTCCGTTCTTGTTCTCTTCTGAAGAATGAGAAAGTTTTGTCCTTGTCCGTTTCAAATAAACTTATCATCGGATTGTTCGGGTAAAAAGGAAATAATTCATAACAAATCATACGTAAGAGGAGAAATTGGAAAAAAAATTGATGATTTTTGATGAAAAAGATCTGATGATAAACAAAAGATCATGAAGCACATTAGTCACTTGGGTTCGGACAATTTTCGGTTCGTTTCAGCCCTTATCTGGTTATTAGGCATATTAAAATGCAAGTTCCCAAAATTTTATCAAAAAGTTTTTTTTCTTTCATTTTGATGAGTCTCAATAGGGATTGTCAAGTATTCACGATTTTCTCATTTTCAATGTCGCCAAATATTCTGGCATCATGCCCACTGGGGCCACAAGTGTCCGACCCCTCATATACAATGCATTCTAAACGAATGAATAATTCGACCAGCGAATACGCCACAAAGCGGAATTAATCTATATTTTATTTTTACGAAGTTTTCAGTTCAATATCTTCAGCAATGAAGTAGTTTTGGCCTTATTTCTGATTAGTGAATTTGTCATAGATATATCTGTTGATGGTGGTCTCAATCATGATATGTTTTTCTTTTGGTTGGTTATTCTTTGAATAAATCAACCTGTTTTCATGCAAAAAGATTCGGCCCAAACGTTTTTTCTGGACGTTTCATGGTGTCTTGATCAAAAAACGCAATGTCCGTCCGCCGTCCACGCTGAAATTTCGGTCAGGGACTCGTTTCTGGGTCTAGTTGGTCCTCGACACTTTTCAGCCCGATCGGACCAAATGGATTTTCGGCGATCCAGGCGTGTTGGGTATTGCTTTCGACTAAATTTTGGACCCTGAATCCGATGAGACGGGTCCCGGAACGATTGGCGCCCACTGGAAGAGGTTATGGGTCAAAATGGATATCTACCTACCAATTTCGAGCGTGTTTTCAAGATTTCTTGTACTTAGGCGTGTGAGGTATCATTTTCCACAAAGACTGCTGAATCTATTGGAATGGGACTGGGACACGCCACTGTTTTCCCATTTTCTCCATGTTCAATATTCTTGGCGATTCTTTCTTGTTCTTATTGATGACATGGTATAAAATGGGTTTTGATGGAGTGTCTCGGGGTCTTCTACGGGTTTCACATTTTTATTTAATCCAAATAGGTAGGTACTTGTGTACTCTGTAGATCCGAGGTTATTTTTGCGTCGTGTGCAAGTTCAATTTTTGGAATAATAAACCGTTATTGAGTAACTTGATAAGTGGGTGGCTTAAATTGTCATGTTCTTAAGGGTTTGCCTGGCGTTTTAAGGGTGGTCGAGACTGATTCGTTGTGCCAAGTCTGTCCTGGTCCTCCCAGTTTCGGGCGGGCTGTCGGGATGCCAGTAGTTTGAATCGATTTGAACATCTTACCAGATCGACTATTAATTTACCCCGCTCGGGGGTCCCCCTCTCGCCCGGAGCTCACACGTGCCTCTTGTGATTCACAATGGCCGACTGTGGCTGCCGAGCCCCGGGTTCCCTCGTCCTTGTCAGCTCCGGCGCCCCCTCCCACCCGCGGGGTACCGCGCAGGAGTGTTTTGGTTCCCCGCCGTCCTCCCCCCCTGTCCCGGGATTTTCTTCAAGAGCCGGCGGTGAACTCTAGCGGCTTCTCAAAGAACTATGTTGTAATACTCTATTGATACTCGAGGGGAAGGGCTGAGGAGGTCTCGTGTCCCCGATGTGTTGTGGGAGAAGCCAGACTCGGCTGTTCCTCCTCGCAGTCTCTCTGGATCCAACGCCTCGCCGCGGTGGGAGCGGCGGGTCGGCGGGGGAGTCATCGCGTCTATGCGGCCGGCTCGGCAGTCGGTCCTGCAATCCCTTTCCCCCTGCCCGCCTCCGACGTTGAGGCCTGCTGCACCGCTTCACGTCACAGGCCACTTTCCCACTTCTACGATTCCATTCGGTTTGGCACGAATTCGCTTCAGTGCGAACAAATAACAGAAACCGCTTGGTACAGAATTTAGGCTTATTTACCTCAATGCACCAGCTAGCAGTTAAAATGGTTATAGTCTTTTCCATCAATCGGAAGAATATTTGGGTAAAGGAGGAACACTGGACATTGCAAACGCTCAAACTTGTTGATGTCTCGTTTTCATTTGCCTCATCGCTTGTAACGATTTACTCTGGTCCGCGTATTCGAATACGTAAATATAGATTTGACCATTACAACCGCTAATATCATCTTTATTGTTGCAGGTGTGAAGAGTTAAGTCCAAACAAGTGCAATGTGGGAGACTGAGTTGAGTGGGACTCAGCTCAGTAGCGCACCACTGGTAGCAGAGTAACTGCAAGATGGACTCTTACGACTTATTCGGTGAAGATGTTGGCGGAGCAATGCTTGACGGCCTCTCAGACTTGGGCTCGGACAATTTTGGCGAGCTTGCTGTCCCACAGTCTCGCGAGACGGCAGCACCAGCTCCCAGCCAATACCCTCCGTATTCGCACCAAATGGGAGAGCTTCACCAAGAGTCGCCTCTTCAGAAACTAGCCTCGTTCGGTAGTGAATATGCTTCGAATCACATCGACTCGGGTGGTTCAATGTACCACGGGAATCACGCTGGATATCCTGGGGAGGCCCCACGCCCCATGCATCCGACAACGTCCCAAACTCCAACATACAACCGAGGTATGATGTCCCAGCACGACATGAGGAGGCCAACAGGGCCTCAGTATACATCTTATAATATGACGCCGGACAATATGTACTCCATGGAACAAAATCAAGGACTGTCAGAATGGTCAGGGAGTCATTTCCCCTCTTCTGTAAGGCATTACAACATGCAACCTAACCCGTCTCAGTACAGACAAACAGTTAATTATCCTCATCAACAGGAAAACGTAAACGCGCAAAAACTCGGGCAATCGTACGGTTCCAGCCAACAAAACATGATGAATCCAATGATGCACCAAACTATGCCAGGGAATACTTATCAGAGAAGCCAGCAACAACACTACCCCCAAGGAATGGTTTATCCTGGGAGTACAGGTTATTCTGGCTATGGCGGAACTATGCATCAGCAACCTTCATCTAGGATGCCCCATCACATGCCTTATCAAACGCAGCAACAACCTATGATGACTGATCTCAACCAACCTACTGCCAGTGGTTATAACATGCAATCTCACGGGCCAAACATGACCCCATCTCATCAGGGGTTTCAACAAAATGTACCCCGACCTATTGGAGTGGAGGTTGCTAGTGCGCAACAGGGTTCTCAACAGTACCCTGGCAAAGGTCACACTCAGCCTGGGAGCAGTCCTCAATACCGAGCCCCCTTCCCTCAGTTATCCCCCCAAATGTCTCCGAGACAACAAATGTCCCCCAGGCCTCAAATGTCGCCTAGACCAGTGATGTCACCTGCGAAACCTTCAACGTTATCACCTCACCCTCATTCGCAGCAACCCACAGTTTCTCCGAGACCAGCCACATCGCTGACGCCCAAAGGAAGTGGGCAGTCTCCGGCTGCATATCCCCAGCAAAGCACCCTGCAGCAGCTGGAACAAATGGTCATGCCTCAACCGAACACCACGACGAATTCGGATTACTCTCCTTACCGAACACCTCAGTCGTCTCAACCTCAATGGCCACCTCAAAGACAACCCCCCATCAATGGTGGGATTTCCATGTCCGATCCAATGGGTCCGTATTCGTCTAGTTTACCTCCAGTGGCAGATGATAGGACATTAGATACTAATAAATCTCTTACGGGATTATCTAGTAAAGGTAATGCGCTTCCTCCTCAGGATGTCAGATTACCATCTTCCCAGCCTGAACAATCTGTACCAAGTACTAACGGTTCAATGGATTTTCCAAATACATCTAAATTGACTGATAGGTATGCAGCGTCACCTCTAGTACCAACAAGTTCTTCTAGTATGGAGCAGCTTGGTCAGTCTAGTCTCCAATCTCTGGATTCCCAACCAGTGCCCTCACAACAGGCCAAACCGCACTCGACACTTGACAGTGGACCAATGGGGTACAGTGGAGATGGTATGAGCTTTCAAAATGGAGGAAAACGAGATGATATGATCTCTAGCCACAATGATTCTGTAAATGTTGGCTCATCTGAAAACACTCTTGGTCCGCCTTCAATCCGAAGGTCACCTGCTCATGTGTCTCAACATATGCAGGGTCCTTCTCATCAGCAATCTCCAGTTCAACCGTCGATGCATGTTCCTCACTCGTCACCTGCACAAATGACGCCTCCAACCCCTCCGGCTCCTCACCATCCTCAACAGTCTCCACATAGCGCTCAGGTGTCACCTCACAATCCCCCTCATTTGACTCCTCCATCACAACACACTCCACCCCACGTGACTCCACCTCAACACCAACCTCAGATGTCTTCACCACCACCAGCATCTCAAATACATTACCAACCTGGCCTGACGCAACATGGCATGATGGGTATGCAGTCACCGCATGGTGGTCAGCAGCAACCAACGACTCAACAACAGCAATCTCATCAGCCAGGGCAATTACCAACTCAACAACTTCATCAGCCTAGTTTTCCCGGTGGGATGTCAAAAATGCCCTCACCTAATCCATTAGGTCCAATGGGTTCCCCACAAATGGGAGGGAATCTTCCACCAACTCATGTCCCTCCAAAGAATTCTCCGCAACAAAATATGCCTCCACACTTTGGCCAACAATCGTCGTCGCTTCTCCCGCAATCTCAACCCTCCTTGCAGTCTCTACATCAGCCTCAGTTGAGTCCGGGTATGGGTATGATGAACCAATCATCATCGATACCATCGGCGATGAATCAATCGTTGGCTGCACCAATAAATACGTCCATGACGCAAATGGCGGGTGGGTCGTTGAGCCTCATGCCACCTTCAACGCCCCTCCAACAGGGCCACCAATCCCCACTTCCTCACCCCTCGTTACAACCGCTTCAGCCGCCTCAATATGCTTCTACCGGCCAACCTGAGCTGCCTCATCCGCCGGCTCTTCCCCAAGATAATCCGGCGGCCCGCCCTCCAGTGTTCCAACCCCCGTTGGTTCATCAGCAAGAAATGGCAGCGCTTCAGCAACAATTGCAAGAACTGTACTGCATGCCACCGGGAGGTGACCACCAAATTAAGGTAAGGAACTATTTGACATATTATTATTGTTGATTACGTCACAATAAATTTACTAGAGTACCATGGCGTCTCGAACCCTTCCGGTAACTGTCATTACAGCTATCAATCAACTAATTATTCTCCATACAAGTGAATAAATTATCAAATTATTTTGAATAGACTCCACACCTATCTCACTGATTTCAAACGAGATTTATAACAATCCGAAATTGAAGGAATTAGTGCTAAGTTGACGTAGCAGCCCCAAAATACAACAGCAATCCTCAAGGCATTCGAAAAATAGCGAAATTTTATTGATCTTTTTGTTGTTTGCCCTACACTTTGCTGTGCGTAAAACTATTCCCAATATGATCTCGTGAATGTGACGCCATGTCTTGTATAAAAATCATGAATCGTTGCCCATTTTTCTAACTTGTATGTAGATATTTCTGATGGTTTTCACTAACTTCGGTTTAGCCTCTTTCAATTAATTGAGCCTCCAAGCCTAACAAATTGAGAATGAGATATATTGGTTATCTATCCATTGTTAGCTGACAACGGCGTAGTTTGAGTGATTTCATAGATTTTATTGCGTTATAGTGAAACGCTTCAGTTGAATGAGAACATTGATTTTCTCGACACTTGGTAATACAGCTACAGTCGCCGTCTTACTTGAATTTTAATTTTTGCCTTCGATTTCAATAAAAATCATTGTTAAGATATTCGAGCCGAGAGAAAAATTTCTGTAGCTATAAACGTTTTCTTTTGGTTGATTGAACACAGTCGAGAAAAGTCTCAACTCAGCCCTGTAGATTAACAATTCCTACGCCCGTTCAAACTGAATACTTTTGTAGAATTGTATCCCGTTGTATTGTATCGTTTTGTATCGGCAACTTTTAACTTCAACTTTTAATGAGCGTTGTTGACCTCAGTTTTTGATGCGCAATGAACTCTCGACGTCCGTTTCGCAATTCTACTGATTATTATTTGTCACAGATTTCTCAGCTGCAAGAGAAGATCAATATGTTACAACACCATGATGTCAACGATCAGTGTGGCGGTGGTGGTGGTTGTCTTTTGCAAAGTCCGCTTTGGCAGTCGGCAAGCCCTTCATCGGATTCCATGGCCCCGGTAAGGCAACATGATTGTATTTATTTAGTTTTTGAGGGCATTGATATTGCGTCTGTTAAGAGTATCGTTTCATCGATACATTGTGTGGTGTTCGATAGTAACACAAATCGATCTTTACATCGAGCTAATTGTATCGTGACGTTCCTCCGCAGATGCCCCCTGAGAAACCCAGCCGAGGGAGAGGGCGAGGCCGAGGCGGCGGGACACCCGGCAGACCAAGGAAGAACAAGAAAAAAGCGGCCGAAGAGCCGCCGCCCCCTCAAATGGGTTTTACCGGCCCCGCTGCTCCGGATGTGCCGAGTCAAATGCTGATCCCACCGATGGGAGTGGCCCCCGTTCCTACGGAGGAGCCTCCTCCACCAGACCTCCCCATGGAAATGGCGACGACTCAGTCAACTCCTTCATCGTCGCAGGTAAATACAGTAAAAAGCAGATGACATGAAAATATTTTGTTTGTGGAATAACACATTCTTGTATTTGTATTGACTCCAAAAAACCGTACATCCTATTTTTTCTATCTGATCCTACAAATCATGATTTGTAAACCAGTCAATTGTGTGCGCCGTGATGACGGTGCTTGTAATAGTGTCTTCGTTGTAATCGATCTAAGAGCTATCTCGGTAGATTCAAAATTGTAAATTTTATGCAACGCTATTCTTCTTCCGCTCAGCTCAGCAAAAGTTGCTGGTTATAACGTTGTATTACCATCATTTTAAGGAACCTCCCGACATGCCTCCTCATTTGGTCGCTGAAGAGCCTATGCAAGCGACGGAGGGAACAACTCAACAGGACGGTAGCAGTAGCGAACCGGGATCAGTGCCACCTCCGACGTTAACATCCCCACCGCCGACAGCTGACGAGCAACCGCCTCCCGTTGAGGAAGAACCTCAAGAAGCGCCGGCCACGCCGCCTCCTGCTCCGCCTTCGTTGTCAGAACCTCACACACCGCAGTCGCCTCCGGCGGAAGAGGAAAGCAACGTCTTCAACTTCACCGAAGACGAAGAGCCGCCTCCACCTCTTCACCCTTCGGATTCCGAAAAGAAGAAAAGGTTCGTGTACGAATTTCTGTTTCAATTTTTTCTGGTACAGCATGGTAATGTCAATTATCTCTTGATTTTATAAGTTCAAGCGCTTATTCTCGATTTTCTATTATCAGGAAACCGAGGACGGTTAAAGAACCAAAACCACCTAAGCCGCCAAAAGAGCCGAAAGCTCCGAAGCCTCCCAAAGAGCCCAAAGCTCCTAAAACGCCTAAGACACCTAAAACTCCCAAAGAGAAGAAGAAAAAAGAAAAAGCCACGAGCGAATCCCCCGATGCTGACACATCCTCTGCTATATCACCGGAAGAGGTGCCAGCCCCAGTGGTTGAGAAAGTTGAGAAAAAGAAAGGACGAAAGTGAGTTTTCGGTATATTACGGATACAAATTCGTTCAATTGCCCGTTCCACCATGGTTAATATGCTTTGTTTCAATACATTTTTAGGAAGAAGAAGGTTATTGTTGAGGAAGAAACCCCCGCCCCGGCTCCTGAACCTGATGAGACTGAAGTTCCTCCCGAAACACCAGGTGAACAAGAAGAAATGGAAACGAACGAGGCAGACGAAAGTTCATTCGCTGTGAACACAACGCTCGACGACACGACCGGTGTTGAAACCGAAAAAGAGGAAAAAGTTGAAACTCGAGGCAGAAAAGCGAAAGAAAAGAAGAAATCCAAATCCAAAGCAAAGACTCCGTAAGTTGTCTGTGATTCATCTCATCTGATTCAAAATGTAGGAAACCTCTTGCAGATTTAATTGAGTGTCTATTTTGTACAGGAAACGCAGTAAAAAAGCGAAACCGATTACTCAAGAAGGTTCGGACGGTGAAGAGGAAGTGAGCGCCCGCGGAGCTTCCCCTGACGATGACAGCAATGTGAGTGAAATCCCTCCCTTTGTATTACGGTTAACCTGGAATCGACTAGCTCAACTAATCCTTGTTCGGCTTGTTGGCTCTGCAGAAACGAAGATCAGCTCGTAATACCCAACGGAAGAAGTACGTCGATGACATAATGCTCTCAATATCCGACGAGGAAAGCAGAAAGTCTGGTTCACCCAAACCCGAGGGCGCCAAGAACTCAGCGGACAACTCGGCGACTGATCCAGTGAAGCACAATTTTGTATATATCGTAAGATAGTAGATTTTTATTTTTTTATCGTAAGGTATTCATTTGATCACAATAATAACTTCTGTTCTTCCAGAATCCGACGGATGAAGACTCGATGGTCGTCCAGTACATCCTCGCGTCACGTAAGGCCACGCGAGAGATCAAATCGGAAGTCAAACCTACCGCGGAGCCAGTCGACCCCGTAAAAGATGAAGAAGGGGAAGTCAAAAAAGACAACGAAGAGGAAACCGCGGACAAAGTTGCTGTAGAAAAAGTAGAAGACGGCGTGGAATCCTCGTCGCAAGAAGTCAAACCGGAAGGCTCAGACACAATTAAGACTGAAGAGGGTGCCAAAGTAGAAGAAGTTGAAGAATATTACGTGAAATATAGAAATTTTTCGTATCTTCACTGCGAGTGGCGGACGGAGGAAGAGCTGCTCAAAGGCGACAGACGAATTCCAGCCAAACTCAAACGATTCAAGCAAAAACAAGCTAATCCAACCAACATATTTGAAAATGTAAGCTTTTTTTCCCCTCACGGTGGTGGTGGCGTTATTCAGGTTGGACACCGATGATGAATCAACTATGTTCTCACATTCCACGATGGTGACTCGTATTTTCAGTGTAGCTCTGAATTCCAAACCAAAATACAGGCTCGTCGTTATTATGTGTTCTCTTATGTTATTCGCAATAATAATTTTGTCTCGCACTCTCAGCTCGAAGAAGAACCGTTCAACCCAGATTACGTCGAAGTCGAACGAGTGTTGGACGTGGCTGAGCAGACTGATCCAAACAACGGGCAAACCGTTAAGCATTATCTCATCAAGTGGCGGTCTCTTCAGTACGAAGACAGCACGTGGGAGCTGCAAGATGACGTCGATCCGGCCAAAATCAAGCAGTTCGAATTATTTTCAAAACTACCACCGAAAGATCAATGGAAGGTAAAACATTCTTCTATTTATGGGGTAAACTAGTTGAAAAGCGAATGAGTTCGAATAATTAATAAAAAGTACTTCCTGTTTTCAAAAAATTGATTAGACAATTTTGCCTCGAATATTCAAAGAATAACCAGCTTATGTTTTCATGAAAAAATTCAATCCCTCCGATTTGGCCCAAACATTTTTTCTGTACGTTTCAAGGTGTCTAGATCAAAAAGTCCAATGTCCGTCCGCCGACTATGGTGTTAGAACATTTTTTTTAATATGAAATTTAGGCCAGGGACCCGTTTCCGAGTCTAGTTGGTCCTGGAAACTTTTCAACCCGATCGGATCAAATTTGAGGGCGATAGGGGTCGAAATGTTTTTTGAAAAGTGGATTTTCGAGATTTTAGGCGACTAAATTTTGGACGCCTAGTGTAATGAGACGGGTTCCGGAACGATTTGAGCCCACCGGAAGAGGTTATGGGTCAAAATGGTTATCTATATACCCATTTTGAAAGTATGTTTTCAAGATTTCCAGGACCTAGGAGTACTAGAGTTATGGGGTATCATTTTCCACTAAACGTTGGACGCTGAGTCGATTGGAATGAGTCACGATTCGCCTGATCAAAGGAATAACCAACCCCTGTGAAAGAATTTGCAGGGTTTTTCTTCTCGAGTTTCCTTTTCTCAGCTAACACCAGAACCATTCAATCCGATTCGGCGTCTAAAATTTAATGGGGAATGGTTCTCCCATTCGCCAGGGTCTTCAAAAATATCGAAAAACCATGTTCATCCATACTTTGCCTCTTTTTGAGAACACGGAACTAACCTTTCGAGGACTAGAGCCTAAAAGGAGTCTACAAATAAGATAATTATTGACCAAACCTCTTAACTTGGGTTCTTCTGTCCTTAATAATCTTGCATTTTTCGGTGCTTGAAATTTCTTGATATCTATTTGTACGATATTTTATTGTTCATATGTTCACAGCCGAGGAAGAAACCCACTGCAAAAGACTGGATCAAGCTTGATGAGTCGCCCGTGTACAAAAATGCCAATACCCTTCGAGCGTACCAATTAGAGGGCCTTAATTGGCTCTTGTTCTCTTGGTACAACGGGTAAGTGGCGATCGCAACAATCCATATTCAAAATAATCACTTATTTATTGCAATAATTTATGTGTGAACATTCTATTTTAAATATATGGTTTTCTTCCAGACGGAATTGCATCCTCGCTGACGAAATGGGTCTTGGCAAGACGATACAGTCGCTCACTTTCATCCACGCTGTGCACGAATACGGTATCAGAGGACCCTTTTTGGTCATCGCTCCCCTTTCGACCATTCCTAACTGGCAACGAGAATTCGAGGCGTGGACTGACTTGAACGTTATAGTGTACCACGGATCGTAAGTGTTGTGAAAGCTGCCTTAATAATTATCCTGAAAGATATTTTCATTCTCCAGCTTAATTGAAATATCCACTAAATTCTGATAAATTATCATTTTTACAGCGCTGCAAGTCGAAATATGCTTCAAGAGTACGAAATGTTCTTTCGTAACGATAAGGGAAACATCATGAAGGATTTGCCAAAATTCAACGTGCTCATAACAACTTTTGAAATTATCATCACCGATTTTCAAGATTTGAAAGACTTCAGCTGGAGAATTTGCGTTATTGACGAGGCTCATCGACTGAAAAACCGAAACTGTAAACTTCTAGAAGGCCTCCGATCGTTGACGCTGGTAAGCTTTGCAGTCATGAAATGAATGTTGTGAGGCAATTAGTCAAGGTCTCGATTCAAGGTGACTTCTCGTCCAAAATTACCTGAAATAATATGAAGACGTTAGACGTCCCCAAAAACCAGTAAAAAAATGAATCAATTTCCCTCTAAAAGCGTTTTAGATGAATTTGAAAAATTAGAAATTTTCAAGAAGAATTATTACCAAACAACGATTCAATTAATAGCTCAAAGTGAATTTTGAAAATTCAATCCGATTTTTTTTTTTCAGGAACATCGCGTCCTCCTATCTGGCACCCCTCTCCAGAACAACGTAAACGAACTATTCTCGCTACTGAATTTCCTAGAGCCCCAACAGTTCGCCTCGTCGGACGCCTTCCTCAACGAATTTGGAGCGCTCAAGTCCGAACAGGAAGTCCAAAAGCTGCAGATCATTTTAAAACCTATGATGCTCCGTAGGTTGAAAGAAGACGTCGAAAAATCCTTGGCGCCCAAAGAGGAGACCGTCGTTGAGGTAAGTTTACTGTCAGTGGTGATACGCTTGTAGGTAACTGAAATTAAATTTTCTCAATGAATGGAATGATGACCTGTCATGCTAATACTGAGAGTGCTTTAGGCACTTGCTGAGTTGACATTCTTCTCAAATCGCTGACCGTTCGCTGCTTCTTATTCTTGGTGTTATGCGTGAAAGCTCCCCAACTACACGTTATCTTCGTCGTTTCAGGTCGAATTGACAAATATTCAAAAGAAGTATTATCGAGGAATTTTGGAGAGAAACTTTTCGTTTTTATCGAAAGGAACGACATCCGCGAACGTGCCTAATCTCATGAATACTATGATGGAGCTCAGGAAGTGCTGTATTCATCCATATCTCCTCAACGGTAAGTTATCGTGTGTCCTCGATCACTGATTGCTTGTTGTTACAAGGGGCTTATAAAACGTTTACTCCTGCAGCTCTGAGAGAGTAAACGATAAAGCCCGGCTCAGAGCCAGGAGAGTGGATGAAACTATCGTTCACTTCACGTCAAAACTTGGTGATGGTATCGTTTATTCTCGTCATTTTCCCACTGAAAATGTTTTGGTGAAACGGGCGACTGCCGATTTGAGTTCAAAACAACCGTTGTTTGTCTAATCTCCGTTTTTCATCCCTTTCCATCTGGGGGTCTGTGGTCAGTAGCGAAAGGTTATTCTATTCGCTCCAAATCTCTAAAAATCATAGATTCTATAAAAGGTCGACTTGTAAGTCGGATATAGCGTAGAACTTTTGATAATTAATTTTCCGCAATCAAACAAATGATATCATATCTATATAACCCTCAAATTTCGAAATTTCGATAAATCAAATAACTCCATAATACCCCTTACAGTTCATTTTTGAGGCTTACGTTGCCTTTGCCCACAAAAGTAAACAGGAATTGGTCCCAAAGATCTTTTAGGTTTTTATAAATTTGTCCTTTAACTTCTTATGTGATTTATCCTTAGTTATGTGTGCAGTATTAAATAATTATGATATAATTACATTCTATCCATGTTGATAATATTCTAATGTTTATGACATTACTGGTAAACAAGTTGATAATTTTTTATTCCTGTATTTTAAAGTAATAAATAGTAAAAAAATAAATAAATAAATATAATTGTACATAATGATGCAGGAAGCGTGAGAAAGCGTTTAGTTTGAGCTTCCTTTATCGCAAAAGAAGGATACAGAATTGAAGGGAGTAAATAATGAATTTGAGTTACACCGCAAGTAGTAAATGCAACCCCTTATGAGAGTACCGTTTACACCGGCGAAAAAGTTTGGGGGTAAATGGTAGGCTCTCACTTGGCCTCGGTAGTAAAGGCAATGTCAGCGCTCCGAGCGGAAGGAACAGCAACGACAGCTGGCAAATAGCGTCGAGACCAGCATTTTCCACTTGTATTTCACATTACAATAATTGTTACAGGAGCTGAGGATCAAATTCAGCACGACTACAAGCAGTCAAACGGTGACGACCCCGACTCGTACTACAAAGCTCTGATCAGCTCTTCCGGTAAGATGGTGCTCATTGACAAGCTGCTTCCCAAATTGAAAAGCAGCGGTCACCGAGTTCTCATCTTCTCTCAGATGGTCCGCTGCCTTGACATCCTCGAGGACTACCTTATGTTTAGAAAGTACGTTGTTTGGTTAATATATTTCTAATGGTGACATAAACGTGATGAACTTCTTTTACCGACGTACTTCTCTTGAAGTCACAACTGATGACTACCATTTTCAGTGTAGCTCTGACTCCTCATTTACCTATTACCTTACTAAAGTGTCTTTTCGGACAGATATAATTCATTCTCCTTATTTTTCAGGTACCCCTTCGAAAGAATAGATGGCCGGATTCGTGGTAATTTAAGACAGGCCGCTATTGACAGGTTTTGCAAACCAGATTCCGATCGATTTGTTTTCTTGCTCTGCACGAAAGCTGGTGGCCTTGGCATCAATTTGACTGCCGCAGATACTGTGATAATTTACGATTCAGACTGGAATCCTCAAAACGATTTGCAGGTAAGCTGAAAGTTTGGTGGCTGAATTAAAGTTGACTTCGGTCAATGAAATGAATATTTAACCAACAAATTTTCACTTCTAGGCCCAAGCTAGGTGTCATCGAATTGGTCAGCAGAAAATGGTGAAAGTTTATCGTCTTCTCTGCCGGAACACCTACGAGCGGGAAATGTTTGACAAAGCTTCGCTGAAACTCGGTCTGGATAAAGCTGTTCTTCAAAGTATGAACACGTCCCAGGGTGGGAAGGAGATCAGCGGTAACAAGCAGTTGACCAAGAAGGAAATCGAAGATCTGTTGAAAAAGGGTGAGTTTGCTTTGTTGTTTCATAAGCTAGTTCTTGTTGTTAACTTCGATCGTTCAAATGAACGTTCGCCGTCTTGAGTTGTATTGAATTCGACTGGTACCCTCGTGGAATGCTTAATCAAATATCTCTGAATTGTTCAGAGATAGCGCATCATTTGAGCGTTAATTTGTTATGTAAGTCCCCAGTCGCCGCAAAATAAGGCAGGGTATGAGCCAAAATGGATATTTTGAACATGTTAATCCAAGATTTTTGTGGCCTGAGATGTGAAGAGTAAAATTTCCACCAAATTTCGGACGATGAATCGATTTAGATGGGTCTCGGACCTACTGCTGCTCTCCGAAAAGTAAATTCTATTCTAATGGCGTTCCAGTTTTAGTTTGTGTACCACCGAGGCGAGTACAACCTAAAAACCGTCTCTAGGAGATCCAGTTCCTAAAAACTAACTAAAAACAGGGACCTTTTTCAAAAGGCTCGATAAGCCAATAGGATTCCACAACTTGGGGCTCTAGTAATCCCTTTCCCAGTCAGAGAACCCACTACCAGCTACTATCTACCATTCACATGGCGAACAATGAGCCAAAGAGTGGGTACGTGAGAGCATTCAAGATCTTGTATTCTGTTCAAGATTGGGGAATCTTGATTTTTTTCACTTTCCGAAATGTTTCACCTGCCCTTAGCTGCCGTAATATTCCAATGATATAAACCGCAGCCTCGAAAGCTCCTCCGAAATCGATCAAATTTCGCTCTTAGATCTTCGACTCATCCTTTATCTTGTAATTACAGGAGCGTACGGAGCAATCATGGATGAAGATAATTCGGCTGATAAATTTTGCGAAGAGGACATAGATCAAATTTTAGAGAGACGAACCACCGTGATCACGCTGGAAAGCGAAAAAGGTTCGACTTTCTCAAAAGCGAGCTTCGCGTCGTCGGGCATTCGTTCGGACATTGACATTGATGATCCCGACTTCTGGAAAAAATGGGCCAAGAAAGCAGATATTGATACTTCAGAGCGAGACGAACAGGTAAATTGCATGTTCATTATTTATTCTTGAAATCCGACGAAACGAACAATTGTAATAGTCCGATATTTTCTAAAAATTGAAGAAACGTGTCTCATGGACATGCAAATGTCCAATTTATGGCGAAACCTGATGAATTTAATACACTGTTCACCCAACCTCCTTCTTGGCTCTATGTGGAATAAATGTTAAACTTGATTTCGACGCAGTTAACCAATTGACAATATCTTTGAAAAACTGACTATTTCTGTAATCAAGCGGGGGTTTCTACTTTTTAGTCATTTACCTCAGACTCATACATAAATTTTTTCAATTGTAATTGGAGTTCCTGTACATCACCACTTGTTTGTTCTACCTAATGACAACATTGGCGCACACTTCCCAACTGCAGTGTCACCACGACCACAACTAAGAGGCTATTTTGTTGAATTTCAAGGGAATTTCGCATTTTACTAAATATTGAGATGCAACTTTTGTTTGCAGAGCGAACTGCTCATGCATGAACCGAGGAGACGAACGCAGATCAAGAGGTACGGTCACGATGAAGCAGTAATGGACATGTCTGATTTGGAAAGCTCTTCGGGTGGTGAATCGGACAACGACAATGACACGTCGCTGGGTGTTGGCCGAGGTCGAGGTAAATCATTGTTGCTACCAGAATGAAAAATATTCTCTTACACTTCCTTAAAGTGGTTCACGGCTGCAATTTCGTGCTTCTGTAGGTCGTCGGGTCAAGAATAAGCTCCACAAAAAACACAAATTCCGTTTTGACGAGTATACGAACAAAGACGGCGAAATTACCTACGGTGCTTGGGCGAGGTCGGAATGTTTCAAAGTGGAAAGAGGTCTCCTCACGTTTGGGTAAGACGATATTGAGTTTTGTATTACTTGAAGTCACTCAATCGCCAGCCGGCTGTATGGCGATGTTCACAATTCCGTTTCCTGTACAGGTGGGGTAGATGGCAAGAAATCCTCAGTCACAACCAATTTCGTGAAGGCTGGAAAGAATGCGACATCGAAGATTGCGCTCGAGTCATTGTGCTCTACTGCCTCAGGTTTTACCGGGGAGATGACAAAATCCGAACATTCATTTGGGATTTGATAACTCCACCTGAGTTTGATTCGCGGAATCACACGAGTACGTTTTCTTCTTTATCAAGTTTTCCCCATTAACGCTGAGTTTTTAATTTTAATTTATTTTTCATTTTCCTTTTTTTTTTGTTCTGTAGAAATGGTTTATTCAAATGAGCTGTCCATCACAGCTGCTGCACAATCGTTTCCAGGCTCGACGCAAGGAATTCCGCGCGGGAGGAAAGCAACGAGGAAGCTGAAACATTGCGAGGGTATTGATTTCAGCGACCATTGGAGTCGGCATGAGAAATTCGATGGTGACATATTTTTGGAGAGTAACTACCGAAAACACCTTAGCCGCCATGCCAACAAGTGAGAGATCGATTTATTGGATAAAACTAAATCTTTTGTGGTACTCGAAGTGCGCTTGAGTGATGAAAGATTGAAATGAACAGAAACGTTTCTTTACTTTAAGAAAATAGATGATCAATCAGTCATTCTTTAGCGTTCCCAAGTCGAAGTGAATATTTACAGATTAAATGAGAACAGGAGGTTTCGAGGTTTCAACGCGGAATGACTTGAGTGTCATCTTTGATCGCCATAGGGAAGATATACTTTTGCTATTCCTTCTCTGTGTGTCTCGACACTCCTGAAAACCTCCCAAATCATATGTCTATAACATAATTATGGCCCGTCATATATTATGTTCTACGCGTATATTATATTAGGTTGTTCATTTGTCACCTATGGAGTAAATATGGCGAACCTGAGCCTGGAATGAAATCGTCACAACGAAGAGATGCATCTAATGTCTCCTCTGTGGATGCCATGGAATATATAAATCAAGGCATTGAGCTGTGTCTGGGTTTTTCGTTCTGTTCGTGGGAATGACTGTTCAACTCGTTTCAAGTGATGATAGAGGAGAGACAACATTTTTGTAGGGCAGTAATGCAGATGAAGATGATAATGTTCGATTCGATGCGGGAAGTGCGTTTGGAAACGGCGTATTTCTTTGCCCAGACACGTATCTGATCGTTGGTATTTGATTTATAGCTTCTGCGAACAGATCGGATACCCAATACCAATATAGTTGGACGGCATCACAATATTGGTTCTAAATGCATGAGTTGTGCTACAAATGGAATAGAAATGATAGCACCTACTGGTTGTGTAGGCTTTTCTACTGAGAAAAAGTAGAATTACCTCTTCTACTTGTACAATCTTTCAATCTGCTCGTTTTAATTATTGTTCTAAAATGTTTGAGATCTACACTAGAAAAATTGTGAATCCACGGCACTAAACAAACTTGTTCTGCCAGAATTGTTACAGATGCTCACAAATTTCAATTCCAGATTGCTCCTGAGAGTTCGAATGCTGCATTACATCAAGAATGAAATCATCGGTGATCTCGTGCAGCACATCTCTGAAGGCACTCACATAAGGTCAGTATATTTTCTCTATATAGTCTTAGAAGAGCGTCTCGGCTGCTGAGCTGAGTAAAAAGAGACATCTACTTCGCGCTTTTCGTTTTAGAACAGGGCGTGATTACCTAATTGCAGCCGTCGTTTGCCAAATAAGAATACATGATTCTAGCTCGCCCATGGAAAGCCCTGAAATATCAAAAACGATTCTGCATACGTTTTCCGAAAATTTAGTTTTTTTTAAATCGCGAACTATTTTCTTTCTCTATTATGTTGTATTTGGCGGAATCACGCGAAATAGGATTCGAAAATGATTTCCATAGTTCTACTAAGCTTACTCAGCGCTCAACTTACGGTGAAATCCTCTTCCGAATTTTCTACATCTTACGGACAACGGCTGCCGGTCAAAGGCAAGTAATTGTCGCTTATTTTGCATGCGTTGCGACCTACTAAAAACCCTGGTCACACACCGCACTCATCCACCCCCCTTCATATTCAAAACTTGAAAATTTAGACTAGTTGCCGTCGTATTAGTCGCATTCCATCGCCATTTTATGTAAAAACGTTTTTATTACATAATTTGTATACCCTCAGAAAGTATATTTACCATTCAATCGATTTTGTCTATCGTTTCATCTTAGTTTTATTTATTTATTTTTTTACTTATTATTTTTCAAATTAAACTTTGCAGTCTCTCATCAGCGTTCAATGCTCCAATTAGTCATGAAACTTTCACTTTGGAATATCAAAATTCCCTGTGTGCAGGTAAATGAAATCTGATTCAATTGACCTGATGTACAGGTTATTTGGTATTATTTTGTTTATAATGAGCATCAACGCTTTTGACGTGACTGGCTGGGAGGCTTTTTCTTGAAATTCGTTCCTTTGAATGTTATGTGTTATATTTTTATAAATAATTGTCCATCGTTAATTGGATATTTTTGTCAGCTTCAACTGTAATCCGATGCTGTAGAGTGCGGCTGATGATGGGGAATCTGCATCAATGTTCTACAATACTGTCCTAGTGTGCGCTAATCTCAAGAAAATCAATGAATCATTCGTTTATGATCATCAATCATTTTGAGGAAAAACAGCGAAACAGGAATAAGTTACAGAAGAAAAAGTAAAGTTGTTGAAAATGTTACAATCAAATATGTTCAGTTCTTCTTTGCTTTGTTTGTCTCTCAAATCAATGAATAATACGCTCATTTCTGATATTTGAGGCACAAGAAACCGAACCGGTTCTGACGTAGATACTGTTGCTTGTATAAAGCGTTTTGTATCCTTGGAATAAGTGTTTCTGAAACGTTAAAGTACGTATAATGGACATGCGCATAAGTTTACAGTCGCTTGCCTTTTATTTCATCCTGAAACAGCATATTGCCGTGTATATTGTAGGGTCTTGGTAATTCCTTGGTCATGATATAAAATCACAAGGTATTCGGTGTTCGAAATTGATGCAAATTCTCCATTTAAGCGCTACGCCATTCACTGTATCGTCTCTCCTTACTTGTGATGTTTCCGATTCACACTGGAAACTGATAATAGAACGTCTTTCTACTTCTATTGAAACCTGTCAACAAAAAGCCTCCCAATTTCGAGAATGATTGCATGTGTTCCGTTGGCGGTGATGTGTATGTGTGTGGGATTATGGCCCCAAATACAGTTCACTACCACTCGCCGCCCCGCATTGCGACCAGAGTACCTCGCCAGCCCCGTGGTGGGACAGGGAAGCTGACAAATCCTTGGTTGTGGGCACGTTCAAACATGGATACGAATCATACTCCGAGATGAGACGAGACCCGTCGCTGGCGTTCCTGTCACTCTGCGGCCCGCCGGCTGAAGCTGCGTAAGCATCTCTACCCTATGCAGATACCTTTCTTCAAAATATCCTATTCAGGGACTCAATAAATCTGGTTTTCACTTCAAATTGTCATGTCGTACGCATTTGTTGTTTCATTATCGTAGAAAGATGTCTGCATAGTAGTGTTCATTAACATCACGTTAATTTGTTATCCGTGCATTTTGCCTCTTACCGCACTTATCAGCTAGATTATTAGTTTTGTGTTGCAACCTACCTCTCATCGTTTTTATAATTTACATCCCTGGCTGGCTGATGGCTAACTCGTGCTTTTTTTTACTACAGTTTTTACTTTATTTTATATACACGCTTCCATGTTACCTACATCTCTATCCCCTTCATCTCATAATCTCTCAGTCAAATTAGCGTCCTACTCAGCAAGTTGACAGGTAAATTCAAGACGTCACAGGTTTACGATCTTCAGCCAGGGAGCTGCCAGACTTCAAACTCAACTGGGTTCTGTACTTTCTTTATAGAATGGTGTTGAAATTCGAATTGTATTGTGAGGCTGAATTATTTTCTATTGTTTTCGGGAATTATGCCTACTTTGTCTTTTAATTTCGAGGATAATTTCTTTTTCTTTTTCCTTTTCCCAACATTTTAAGGCTCAAATTCGGACTTTTGGGGGCGGTTTTGCTTATCTGCATAAATTTTTAAACAATCGTGAATTGATGACATTTTATTTCCACTTCTTGCGATGGCGTGTGTTTTCCTTTTAAATTTTGTCTATTCTTCTTATTGAAAACGTTCGCCCTGTTATTAGTATAAACAAAATGAACTGCTGATACATTGACATAGAAGCGGATTTCTCGTGACTCATAAATATGTCACATGCTCGCGTATGCTTCATTCTGATAAAGCCAGAGGGCTAAACCAAATTTAATCTAGAAATTTTTTTGAAATTTGAACAAAACTGCATAATATATGGTCACAAAATACGATTAAAAACAATTATGGTAGAATTAAATTTTACTCAGGGGCGTACGTATGGGGCCTCCTACTAGCTGACCCGTGTTATCCCTACAAATTTGAACTAACTCGGTCAAAATTGTGGAAATGATCCCTGTAACAAGGGAAGAAAAGATATTTTTTTTTTTTTTTTTTTTTTTTTTTTAAATAATTTTAGCCTTGCACTGTGAGGATCAAACTTACCCCAAACATTTCCCCTTTACTACGTCTCAAAACGTGGAAATTTTTAAATTCCGTCGGACAATCCTGCTTTTGAAGTGAAATTAGCTTTTAGCTTCGTTGAATGAAAATCTGAAATTTTGCTCAATGGCTTCGTTTGTGTTGTATTTGTGACAAATGTACGGATATTGGTTGTTGATCGCCGTGCATCAAAATGAGTGAAATTTTAAAAATAGGTTTTCAATTTTGGATTTTGAGTTTTTTTTTATCATTTATCTATCAGAGTTAGGATACCAACTCGATTTATTTGGGGAGTCATGAGTGTAATTCTGGTGAATAGAGAAGTCTGAATTGAGCCTTGAAATTGCCTTGTTTGGTGACCGGTTGATTTTTTCTGTAACCACCCCTGGAATGTATCTGACGTCACGTTTAACCGTCAGCAGCGAAGACAAAGAGATGAAATTGAGCGACGAGGACGACGGCGCTTCAGAATCCGCCGGAGGTTTGGGGACGAGCGACGAAATCTCCCAGGTTGATCCGAGCGACGAACCAGGAGTCAGTTCGACGCAGACGCAAAGCAGCGGCCCTGGCAATGAAGAAGGCGTCGAACCCGGCAAACCTCAATGGCCGTCCATGGTCGACCTTAACCACAGGTTGAGGAGAGTCATCAACTCCTATCAACGAAATTTCAAGAAAGAAGAGATGAAGATGGCGCAGAAACAAAAGGTGAGTGCCAAATCACCCTTGTTCTGTTCGGCATGCTCTTCAACCTTGAAGGCAGACTTGTTGCATGTTGGAGTGCCGTATTTTTGTTCTGTAAGATTGTACGATTTGCGCATATGGAGTACCTACTACTTATTGAAGTTGAAAATGAAGATTCCTCGTAGACCATAAAAGCAGTGCACATACTTAGATGCAATACTTCCTTGAATAAAAAGTCAATAAATATCGCAAAGAGCAGTAAATTTTTAAAATAATGCACTATTATTGTAATGGCAGTTGAATGGACCAATAAATCGTGCCATCTCTTTCGTTGAGAAAAGCTTTGTCATACACAAATGCACACTAAACCTATTACAAATTGAACAAACATCATTTTTAGCAACAAAATTTGTAGATAATTAACAACCGACAATTCATCCAATGGTGATTGAATATACAATTCTAGACTTTCGGATAGATATTAATAGAGGAAAAATGCTAATTATTTTACTCATATTATCATTTATTACTTCTTCGTTACTATAACGTTATTGTCCAAAGCTCGTTCATTATTAGTGGATGGCGTTGTCTCAATCGATGAGGCTCATAATCTTGGACAAAAAAAGGCATGACGGTTTTTTTTTTTTTTTTTTTTTTTTTTTTTTTTTTTTTTTTTTTTTTTTTTTTTTTTTTTTTTTTTTTTTTTTTTTTTTTTTTTTTTAAAGGCTTTTTGAGGGGTGATTTCTTTAGTTAAACGGAGAAAACAAGTTGAAAATGATACTTGTCATAATGGAAATTCAATGATAACGAAAACCCCATAAATAATAAATCAAAATCCAAAATGTGAACACTCTTGAATTTTGTTTCTCCACCCTTTTTTGGTTTTATGAAGCGACCGTTCTTGAGATTTCGTATCTGAATTGTACTTTTGGAGCTTTCAATTGTTTTTGAGCTTTAGGGATGGTTAGGAACCTACTTTGAGAAATCCCTCTTATCCATAGAGTATCTTTACGTACTTGAGTAAAAACTCTCCATCACGCGACAGTAAATTTTCTCTCTCATCTTCGATCTGTTCATTATAACGATCATGTTTATCTCTACACGGTTAGCATTACATTTTAGGATCCTCGGTGGAGGTTAGTGTTGTGTAAAATGTTTTTCCGGAACTCTTGTGCAGACTGGAGTGGGCACCGATGGTCAGTCTGGAGTGGACATCTCAGCGCTGATGGCGGCGCGAGGATGGGACTGGCATCAGCTCGCAATGTATTTATGGGTGCGTACAGTAATTCTTCGAGGGGTGTGTTTGACGGTGGATGGCGATATATTTTCACTCCGAATCGGTTTTATGTGTAAATTGATTGATTTGTTAATTCTTCTTTTGTGCCTGAGTGAATGTAGGTACTCGTAGAGTTTGAATATCATTGAAATTATGTGTAAAATGTTTGGTTTCAAGTCCAAATCTTGAAGCATTTTGAATTTATAGGTATCTGTTTTTGATTTCATTCAAACATTTAACACTTCGTGTTCAACAGAAGCAAGGTGCTCCAGCAATTAAACCAATTAGTGTTCAATTAACGAGTAATGACTGTTTAAAATCGCTGTGTTCACCCCATATTTTCCTACCCAATTCACGGCCTAAAAAATTTCATTCGATTATACTTGTTGTGTCCTCCAAAAGGCAAGTACAATATTATTCAGGTGAGCATTGTGCCCAAATAGAATGAAAGTAAATCTCCACTCTGGCGCATATTTTAGTGTTGCTTTCTAACGATGAGGACGTCTGTTTCGCGGTTTGACCTGCATTTCCAATCAAAAACTTATTCATTTACGAATGAATCGTTGATTTCCCGTGATCTCTCAGAATATAAATTTTTCTGAGTATGACCAATACTGATCATTATTGCAAAACTGTCGTGTTCCAAAAGTTGTTTGAAAAAATTATTCGTTCGAAATTTTGTAGGCAGTCAACTACCCAGAATAATGCGAGGGGTGCGTTGTATTTGGTACCCTAGACTTGAATTTTAATTCTCATTTGTGCAAAATAAGCATTTTTTAGCTTCTTACTTATTTATCTTTACTTACAATATCATCTCGTTTTCGTCAACGACTCAACAAATTCCTTGACAATGGCACGTTTTGTTGGACATTGACAGAAAGTGGAACGCCGAGAGAAATACGAGCAGATAGTCAAAGAACGAGAGAGGCAGAAGCTCGAAGTTGGACAACGAAAATGGACAAGGAGAGAGGAACAAGACTTTTTTAGGACGATATCCACGTATGGAGTTGAATACGACAGGTAAAAAGCTTTTTTATTTTTTAAGCAATAATCTATTTTAAATTTTTGGTTTGAATTAGGTTCAACGTGACTTGACTGTCAAGATGAATATTTTAAATTAAATTAATACTTGACCTCAACGTTGTGGTTCCCAGGCAAAAGAAAAAGTACGTTTGGGATAAGTTTCGATCCTTGTCCAAACTGGAGAAAAAATTCGACGATACGCTCACCGAATACTACTTGGCGTTCTCTTCTATGTGCAAAAGGGTTTGCGGAATCAAACCAAGTCCAGAAGAAAGTAAGTATTCTCGTGCAATTATTTTAGTTGAATGTAACTCCCGTTTGCATTGAATGTTGTGATTCAATACCGATGATGTGTAGTCGTTGTTGCAGAATGTTCCGACATGATGGTCGAGCCTATATCTGAAGAACGAGCTCGTCGAATCCTGGAGAGAATAGGATTGTTGAGTAAAATCAGAGAAGAAACTCTATGTCACCCACAGCTTGAGCAGAGGTTGGCATTGTGTTTACCGTCCGCCGACGTCCCTGAATGGTGGATACCTGGAAAGCACGATAAAGATTTGCTCATTGGGGCTGCGAAGTAAGTTTTGTTTCTATTTATTCATTTTATTTTTCGTTCAGTTATGCATTAGAGCCTACCTAGCCTGATAATAGGGCACATGGCTCTAAAGCTGGAAAGTTTGAAGATCTCTGTTTCAGAGTATACAATAGGTAGGCCGGGAATTGTGGAAAATTGTTGTTCAATTTCTGATAATGAGAGTGACGTGGATGAGTCCAAATGTCACTTTAATGATAGGTCGTCTCAATGACTGGAAAATTAGGGATTTCACCTTGAAGTAAGTAGGTTTGTGTCAATTGCGAAGGGACTCCTACAAAACCACGATGTCAAGGATCCCATAGCTCCATAGATGACGTCATTAATGTGAGGGGGCAACACATGGGTCACGCTGTACAGTGTGCATCCCTTTAATCCGATATGTATACTTCGAACTTTTTCAATTAATGCTATTTTTGTTCTTTGGCTGATGAAATTTTTATTTTGCAGGCACGGCCTTGGTAGGACGGACGTATTCATCTTGAACGATCCAGAGCTGTCGTTCCAAGAAGTAGCTCGGAAGAACGTGATGAATCTTAAAGGGGAAGCGAATATTAAGTTGGAAAAACCTGAAGACATTTTACCGCCCGACAAAAATGAAATTGTAGTCAAATTGGAAAAAGGCGAAGGCACTCTGAAGATAGAAAAAGTTGGCATGAAGTTGGAGCCGGAAGCTGCGGAAAAAGAGGCGCCTGTTGTCGAAGATGTAAAAGAACCAGCTTCAAAAGAACCAGAGTCGATGGATGTGGATAAAGTAGAGCCTGTTGCCGCTGTCGAGCCGGAGGAAAAAGCTGAAAATCAAGAGGAAAATGTGCCTAAGGAGGCTGAAAATTCTGAGCCTGTTGTAGAAGAACAATCAAAAAGTGAAGAACCCGAAGTGAAGGCCGATGAGGTCAAAGAAACTGAGGAAGTCCCCGAGAAAGAGAATGAGCCGGAGACAAAAATGGAAGTGGATGAAGAGCCTGTCAAAGAGGCTGATGATAAGGAGGATAAGAAAGAAGAACCAAGTGAAGACGTCGTCATTAGTGAACCTGTCGTTGAAGAGAAAGAGGCTGTAGAAGAAGAAAAAATGGAAACGAGTGAGATCGTTGAAGAAAAACCCGAGAAAAATGATGAGTCCACAGAAAAGGAAACTGTCCTTGTTCCTGAAGATGACGAAAATAAGAATAAGGTTGAAGTGAAAAAACCCATCGACGAAGCCGTGGCCAAAGACACCGAACCCGTCCTCAAAACCGAACCTGTAGAGAATTTGGAAGAAACCAAACCCGAAGAGTCGGTTACCGACGACAAAGTTCCCACTGTCGTTCCCGCTGAAGAACCAAAACCGGTTGAAGTGTAAAAATGAAACTGTCGGAAAAGTCGAAGACAACGCCGAAGGGAAAGACAAGGAAATCGAAGGGATCGAAAGGTTCAAGGCGATGTTCCCCGAGCTGGAGGTGATGCAGAAATTGCCGGAAATCGACACGACCGTCGTCACTGAAAAGGCGACCGTCACTGTGCCGCGACCATCGTTGGATTCGACCGTCGCTCAGCTGATCGCTCATAGCTACCAAAATCCCATCAAGTGGCCCAAGGTACCTAAATTACCTTCTGAAGTAGTTTCTAGACAATGTTTGATCCGCAGACAACCACTCTCTGTCCTCTATTGTGCTGAAATTCAGTGCTCCGTATAAAATGTAAACGTAATAATCATCGGTGAGGCAACAACGTGAAAACTTGCTTGTACCAATAGCTTTCCAAATTATACGGATCACCTTAAACCCCAAGTAACCTTAATGGAGTTTATACGCGATTTTTATAAGAAAATTTGCTGTAACTAAAGTTAAGTTTAGTCAAAATCTACCGGCTAAATGCAAAAAAAGCGTTCTATATTTGTACAAGTGGTCAAAAAAAGTCGGAGTACCAGACAGATATGTAATTGACCGTCATGGACAAACGGACAACAGACGTGATAACCTGTAGAAGAAACCTCAAAACGCCAAGAGTTCTGTGTGCGCTTTGCTGGCAGCCTGCAATATAAATCAGTTATAATCGTTGCCTGTCCTTCACACTTTTTCCATAGTTAGGAAAACAGCAGGCGCGTTCACATATTTTTCAAATCAGTAGGAAGTTTTTCCTAGTCGTCCAAATTAAATTTAAAACAAAATTCTAGATATTCAAACAATATTCTGGAAAACGATACCCCACACGCCTAGGCACTGGAAACCTCGAAAAACCACGTTGCAAATAGATAGATAGATAGATACCCAAATTGACCCATAACCTCTTTCGGTGGGCGCCAATTGTTCTGGGATTCATCACATTGATTTCAGCGTCCAAATATTAGTCGAAAATGATACCCCACACGCCTGGATACAAGAAATCTTGAAAACCCACTTTTGAAATAGGTAGATAGATACCCATTTTGACCCATAACCTATTCCGGTGGGCGCCAATCGTTCTGAAATCCTTCCTATTGGATTTAGCGTCCAAAATTTAGAGGAAAATGATACCCCACTCGCCTAGATCGCCGAAAAACGGTATGTTCGAAAAAATACATTTTGATTCGATTTAAGCCTCGTAGAAGAAGAGGTTCTTGGTATTCTACTTCTGCTGCTCAATTCGCCGATCTCAGTTTCAAACCGGTCTAGGAGATTGAGATACAAAAACTGAATTATCCCGAGAATGGAATTAACATTCTTAACAAAGGATAGATTCAAACAGTCTGATTATGAATTTACTTTGGAAAATTGATGGATTTCCTTACATAAAATATAGTGGATGATGACGGTTTAAAGGACAACTTTGTTAACTGCGGAATGAAGTATAGTAGAAAATGTAGGGATTTGAGTGGAGGTCTGTGGAATATCTTGTGGTGACATGTCATCTCCTGCAGAAGTTATCAATCAGCACTTGATTTACCGACGAATGTCCATTTCGCAGGAGCACGCGCTTCAAGTGAGGTTGCAGCACATTGTCCACGTCGTCGAGCACAAAGAATGGCCGGTTGGGAGAAACTTCACAGCCTACGCGGACGACCAGCCGCCAATGATGGACGAGTGCGGGATGAGAGGGTACATCGAGTCGCCATCAGAGGTGATCACCATCACGACCGACCACGGTCCCAAAATGAACTCGTTCGCGCAGAAACGGAAGCGGCATATTGCCATCGACGTTGAAACTGAGCGAGGTATAAAGGACCTTTGTCATGACACGTTTTGGTTTTCTTGAACTAGCTCTAACTGAGACGAGTGTCACTTATATCAATGTCGTTGTTCAATGTTTCAGCTAAGCTTCACGCGTTGCTGAACAGCACAAACCTTCAGTTGCAACACGCGATCAAGCACTCACCGAGTACACCGTGGGATCACACGGAAGACTCGCATTCGGAGGATTCGAGGTTTGTTTTACTCTCAACATAACTGTACTTAGTAGACAGTGACGGGCAGTTCGACTTTGTTGGTTATTCTGAACTCAATCTAATAATGACATTTTCCACCTCTTCACTCCTCGCACGAGGACTGTTCAAAACGTCCATTTGTTGAAAATTGCTGCGTTTCCAATATAAGTAGAGAACCCTAACCAGTTTGAAATTATTGTTAATCCAAATCGGAAAGTTTTCAGTCTAAGTTGAGGAGTTTTCAACCCAAATTGAGTAGTTCTAAACCGAATTGAGAAGTTCCTAGTCCCATATTGGATGATCCTGAACCAAATGGAGCCGTTTTCAATTTAATTAGAGATGTTTCCAATTTATGCGAGAATTTTCTAGTCTCATGTTGGCGATCATGAGCCAAATGGAGCCATTTTTAGTCCACATTGAGACGTTTCCAACCGAATTGGAAAGTTTCCAGTTCCAAGTAGGACGTTCCTGAATGAAATGGAACCCTTTTCAGTCCAAATTCAGACGCTTCCATCCGAATGGAGAAGCTACAGTCCCAAGTTGGACGTTCTGAGCCGAATGTGGCCGTTTTCAGGCCAAAGTGGTAGGTTTCCATCTGAATCGAGGAGTTTTCAGTCCCGAGTTGGACGTTCCTGAACCTACTGGAGCCGGTTTTAGCCTAAATTGAGACTTTTAACGGAAATGAGAAGTTTCAGTCCCATGTTGGACTTAACTGAGCCAAATGGAGTTGGTTTCAGTCTGATTTGAGAAGTTTCAAGTTCCCTAGTTGGACGTTCCTGAGCAAATTGAGCCTTTTTAAGTTCAAATGAGGACGATTCCAACCGGATTGATATGTTTTCAGGCCAAATCGAGGCGCTCTCAACCAAATCGAATATTTTTCTGTCCCATGTTCCTGAGCAGGTTATAGAGCAATAGAGCAGGTTTCAGTCCAAATTTAGAACCGATTTGAGAAGATTCCAGTTCCAAGTTGGACGTACTTGAGCCGTTTTTAGTCTATAGGACGTTTCCAACCGAATTGGGAAGTTTTCAGTCCCGAATAGGACGTTCCTGAGTGAAATGGAACCCGCTACAGTCCCGAGTTGGACGTTACTGAGCCTAATGGAGTCGGTTTCAGCCTAAATTGAGACGTTTTATCGGAAATCAGAAGTTTCAGTCCCATGTTGGACTTTACTGAGCCAAATGGAGCTGGTTTCAGTCCGATTTGAGAAGTTCACAAGTTCCCTAGTTGGACGTTCCTCGAATCGAGATATTCCAGTTCCAAGTTGGACGTACCTGAGCCGTTTTTAGTCTAAAGGACGTTTACAACCGAATATAGAAGTCTTCAGTCCCATGTTGGACGTTCCTGAGCTTAATTAAGCAGTTTTTAGTTCATATTGAGACGTTTCCAACCGAATCGAGAAGTTTCCAGTTCTCAAGTTAGACGTTCCTGAGCCAAATGGATCCTTTTTTAGTCAAAATTGAGATGTGACCGACCGAATTGGGAAGTTTCCAGTCAAGATTGGGGCCCAATCCGAATGGAGATATTTCAGACCATGTTGAGAATTTATAAAGCAACCTAATGGGTTATTTTTATTAAGAAAATAAAATATAGAAAAATGAAAGTTTGTTTAGATGAGAGTTGTGACACATTGCTGTGGATGACCCCAGCTTTTTAAAACATTCTCAACATGGCTCGTCAGTCGTATACTCGTGTGTAGTTAGTTGAACCGTCACCTTCGAGTGACAAGTTGAATAACGATCTTATTTTCGTATTTTCGCAGGAGGTCCACGCCGCTCACAGGTGTTCAAAATCTCCAACCGCCGCCGGCCCACCAAGGTTCGTCGGCGGCCTCAACGTCTCGTCTCTTGTCGATGCCGCCCTTCGACCTCAAATACATGAAGAACGCACCACAGCCCGACAAGTCCGTCACTCCCAGCCCGGTGCCGTCGTCGTCACCTAGCACGATGGCGCCGATCGACCTGTCGGCCGGGTGAGTAATGAAATTAAATGAAAAAGAAGTGTATCCCTTCAAATGGCATGTACAATATGCATAAAGAAACAAAATTCAACAATTTATGGAATCAAAGAACATCGGCCTAGGTGACAAGAACTACCACACTTCAAGGAACACAATTCCGTGCTGAGCGGGGAAGTAAACTCTAAAGTCTGTGATTAGGCTGACTGTACTTAATCAAGGACCTTATAACTAGGGTTTAATCTTATTTTCGGATTTGTGACAGTGCCATCAAGTTAGGTAAGGACAGATTTTTAGACCACAGATCCTTATGATATCAACCAAGTGAATACAAAATTTTTATACCTGGCTCTAGGATAGTTTGTGGGGCTGAACATATAATCAGGTGCACTTCTCAGTAGCAAAGGAAAGAAATAATGAATCTGGAAAGTACCCTCTAGACGGGAACGTGCAACAGAAACAGCAGATTGAGTGGTGGGGCGAAAATGAATTGAATAGGCATTGCTGGGAGCCACTCTGTAGATAAATTAGTTTGGATCCTCATGAAAAAACATGAAGAGCCTTCGCATACAGTTGGTTGTTGTTGGTTTGTTGTTTTGTACAGGAATAGAAATCAACAGCGAGAACCGTTTTTGTTTTTTGCTACGATGTTCAGTATGGTCTTCTGTGCTATTCTCAAGGGTTTAATACAGCAGAGAAAGTGCTCTCCCCATGCCAAAGCCCATTAAGCTTAGCATCAAAGACATGTACAGTATTATAGAGAGTTTTAGGATTTAGATCAATTTCATACGCTTTACGAGGGGTGGCCTATCCCTATGACCCTTCTGGCTTGCAGTGAAACCCATCTGCATCTCGATTTACCCCTCAAGTACCTTGCCCAGGCCAATCTCTATTTTAGGACAGAAACACAAATCATTGGGAACCATAAAGTAACTTTTCAATTTTTCTCTAATCTTGCATTCATTTTTTCACAATTTTGTAAAATGATCGAATACTCTTATGGGCTGAAATAAATGAATGGATAGATATAATTAATGAAGTAAAATGATCTCAATACAAATGAATAAAACAGGAGATTTACCTTAAATTCAACACATCATTATCAATTGTTTAAGAAGTATTTATGGAGTACACAAAAAGTTTTTGGTCTCAAAAGCACATTTCCATCAACAAATTGCACGCCATTGTATGTGAATTCCGACATCTTGATACAGGCTGAACACCATACAGATGTTTCAGAAGAATCTAGGTAGATTTTCTAATCGGTTTTCCTCCCTCATTGCAGATCCCATAAAAACTCCAGCAGCGACAATTCCTCGTCCAACTACTTGGAAGAAGTGCAAGATTTCTCTATGCCGAGCAAAAAGACTCAACATCAAGCTCCTCCACTTCAGTCGTTGATGCACCATCAGCAACCAATGGCAGCGCACCAGCAGCCTCAACCTCAAGTCGCTCACCAGCACTCGCAGCCGCAGCAGGCTCACCAACAACCGGGAGTGCAGAGCAGGGGGAAGTTGGACGACATGTTGAATAAACTGATGCAGAAAAAGAACTGCGTACGTTGAGTTATTTGGCGTTGTATTGACTAATTATCACAATAGTTTTGTCCATGTAATTAATGTGGATTTTTATCGTGATTTTCAGCCTGTTCCTGTCGATGAGCCGGTAGTTGGTAAAGAGAAGAAGAAACGGAAATTGGACGAAATCGTGTTGGGACTGTCGGCTGCCAAAGAGCAGTCAGTTACTGAGAAGAAGCCGCTCGTGTCGCCGTCAGTCACAGTAACGTTGTCGAACAAAGGGCCTCCACCCCGGTCGAGCCTACCTCCTTCCAGTGGGAACCCGACGACGAGCAAACAACCCGACACGTCGTCGTATCTCGCCGAACAGCACAGCCTTCTTCTCAAACAACAGCAACAACTGCAACAGCAGATTCTGCAACAACAACAGGCGCTCAAAATGTCCCAACCCTCTTCCGCGGCGGCGGCACAAGTGCAGAGGAAGACGTACGAAGCGATGATCGCCGACATATCCAAAGTAGCGGATTTCTCTGCGAAAATCAGCTCATACTCCCACGAGGCCAAGGTTCGTAATACGATACTATTATATAACGTACTATGTTCCTTTATTTTAAGGTAAGCATTTCGGTTAATGGTTTACACCAGCTTAGCCAATTCAAATTTTTTTCCCCGAAAAGGTGTCTCAACGTCTAATGTTGATGTCAACTTTGGCTGATTTCTGGCATTTATCTTAACGGTATGAAATCCTAACTTGAAGGGTACAGGGCATTCCCATTTTATTTCTTGCTCATGGTTCTACCTCTACTATCACAGTTTTTGAAAGCACATTGCCTTCTTTTACCCTCGTCGGCGTTTTGAACACAACTGTCATTGTGTATGCAATATGAGCGTTGGCTGGGCGTTGCAAAGTAGTGCTGCATCGTACATTTTCTATACTCAAGCTAGAACCGGCGCTACACGATGTTGAGCCAAACGTTTGACCGCACTCGACAAGTGAGTCGAGCAAAGTTCCCAGCTACACGGCGTTGTGGGTGTTGGCAAAATTTGTCCAGTGCGAGCGTTTGAAGGTTGAGTGGCCAAAGCAATACTGTGCTACAAACTGAGCGCCAAGTCGTATGACCGAACATCCGTGTTCAGAAACGAGCCTCCAAAGTTCCTCTTTTTAGCGTAGGACCCTTCTTTTTCCTTTGGATTTTGAATCAAATGGCTACCTTAGCGCCATTCAAAAAGAAAGAAACTCCGTTTTTTCATGAACCCTTCACTTGAGTCATGATTATAAATGCTAACCTACACATCATCAGTTTAGACCTTCACTCAGTTGGTGAACCATACCTAAATTTCTCCTATTATATTCATTAATGCAAGTATAACAGGTTTTTTTTTATTTCTCCCTTCTCACTAAAGGTGAATAAGTGGTTGGCTGAACAGTCGGGTGTGATGCCTGAGCAACCTCTGTCTGCTGACTTCCTATCGCCTCGTCGCCGTCGTCCTCGTGTCGATCCGACATTGCTGGATTGGAAGAAGTTGACTGGAGAGGAAAATGTTTCCGTTATCAACAGACTAACTGGCAAGAAGGTGAGAAGAGTCGATATTTATGACGTTGTTGAGCATTTCTGATATTTATGAAGGTTTGAAGGAATTTGAAGTTATGAAGGTGATGAAATTAATTACGTGCGCGCTAATGATTGACAATTGATTTGCAGCTGACGGGATCTAAAGCGCCGCAGTTGAAGCGGCTGGCTCAGTGGTTGTTGGAGAATCCGATGTTCGATGTCGACCCCAAGTGGGCCGAGCTGGTCAAGGAGCGCGGTAATTTACCGCACGATCTTCAGAAGAGGTTACCGCCCGGGGACAGGAAGAAAGGCCCCGGACGGCCTCCCCTGCTGTCGAGCCCTCCTGGCAGTTCGACTCCCGTCAGCCAGTCGTCGTCCAACATGCAGTTCCCGTCTCTGGGTGGGATCAATCCGTCGTCGCTCCTGTCAGGACTGTCGATGGGTGGTTTTGACCCGAAGAACAACCCGCTCCTCCTGCCGTTCGGCGGTCTGCCCAACATGGGAGCTCTCAGCGGTATGAGCGGCCTCGGTAACATGAACCTCACCAATTCTATTTTTGCCAATTTGGCTGGACTCGGTCTTCCCGGGCTGGCAGGAATGGATCCAGCAGCTGTCTCATCAGCGATGTCTGCCATGTCAGACTCGACGACATCTGTCACAAATGCGGGAGCTAGCACGTCGAAGCAACAAAGCAATGTGAAACCTCGAAAACCCGATAGCAGCTCTTCCTCCAAAACACCAGTGTCAGGCGCTCCCACGAGCCTGCCAAGCTCGCTTCCTTTCTTCTTTCCAAATCCTAGTCTGTTATATTCACCATTGGGTCTTGGTGGACTCAATCCCTTCTCTCTGCAACCCGGATCTGCTTACGACAGCCTCGCTTTGCTGAACGGATCCCTGGGAGTGTCGTCGGCGTGTTCGACGTCGACGTCGTCGAGAGGTCACAAATCATCTACGAGCACAATGGCAGGCCGAGTTACACCAATGACGACGTTTTCTCACGCCTACGCCAGCGGAAGTGGGACTCATTCGAGAAATTCGGGTGGCTCTCGAACTAACACACCGCTTCCCCAGCAGCAGTTTATGCTGCCGACTGATACTCACATATTGGAAAGTCTCTCGAGAGTGGCGGCCGCCAACGCTGCGGCTGCAGCTAGTAGTAAGCTCCGAGATAAGGGGCAACCGCTCAAGACGAAAGAAGTGGATAGCTTACGTAGTCTGATGTCCGGAGTGCCTCCATTCTCTGGAAGCAAATCCAGAGAGCAGGAGATGAAGGAAGCGTTGGAGTCGTTTAGTAAGACTTCGGCTGAGATTTTCGCTCGAATACCGCAGCCGCCGTCGCATCATTCGGATTCCACGAAGAAGGAAGACAAGCCGAGTAGTAGTAGTAAGCGGACTCGGGAGAGTACCCCGATTTCGGAGCCAGAGCCGCTCGTGAAGAAGGTGCGGACGGACAGTGAAGGGGAGAGGGAGGAGCAAAGCGTGTCTCGTCCTCCAAGCCGAACGCCTGCCGCCAAATCGCCGGCACCTCCGCCTCCCACGCCACCCGCACCGGCGCCGACGCCGCCAGTCGCGGAACCTCCCTCTCCCGCCGGGTCGTCGACGGCACCTCCACCCGCTCCTGAATCACCGCCGTCACTTCCAACCGAAACCGTCCCGGCGCCTCCTCCCGCGACGGCTCCTCGGTCCCCCTCGCCTCCGCCCCAACCGCCTCCAGAACCGACCGAGGAAACCCCCAAGCACGACGACGAGCCCGTCAAAGAGCCCGCTCTCGAGTCGACGCCTGAACCTCCACCGCCGAAACCCGAAGAGGACGAAGTCGTGCCGGGCAAGAAGAAACGATCGCGAACCAAAAAAAGTCCCGTCGCGTCGAACATTAGTGACGTATGTGAACGTAAAAACCTTCGCAGTAGTGCGGGTAGGGCAGCCGCTGCCGCTGCGGCGAGGCAACGTGCCGCCTCCATGGAGCAACACGACTCTTAGGCTCTGAGCATTCCCCTCACCCCGTCTTTCTTCCCTTCACTCCAACGCCATTCCTCTTGCCACCCGTCACGCTTATGTGTTGTACTCCCGTCATTGTTCTCCCTTCTCAACTCCGTTTCTCATATTAGCGCTCAACCTACTCTACAAATCGTCAATTTGTCAAGAGTGAACCTTGGAGTGAACGGAACGACGACGTGGAAACGGATTGTCATATGTATTTAGAGACTAAATGAAACACAATAGGTGCATTATAACGAAATCAATTTCACAATTGCTGCTTTCGAGCGGAGAATAATCCTCGAAAATGTGGGGTTTTCGAGCGTCGTTTACTTCTCCCCCCGTCAAAGCGCCCTCTTTTTCAAAAAACACTGAAAATCGCACATAAATTACATTTCGTCGCGTCGTCTGAAAAGAACATTACGCTTAAAACATGACCAACAGCAGAAGACTAGGGGTAGATTGTACAGCACTCGCGTTATCCGCGCCGCCCCGATCGTTGTATATAACTCGTCTCTCGCAGAACTCGTGGACTTAAATGTTCTGGCTAATCTCATTTTGCTTGGTGCTGTAGAACCTACTTGTCTCTTTGTAATATTGTGTGTACATTAATTTTACTCTTAATAGTTAACATCATTGCCGTATTTTTGTTTTTATTAGGACCGGCGTGACATTTACTCCATTATTTTTTAAACGAACGTTCTTCTTTGTCAACCCCCTCGATGTATTATTATTATTTTTCCTACTTGATTTTGTTACAAATAGAGATAACTGTGTTGTGCTCGGTCCCCAAGCTGTTGTGTTGTGTTTTGTCGGGCTTGATTCGGAGATTGGACAATCTGTGCACTGAAAAATAATTGTGTTTTTAGAGCTAATTATTTGACGATATATTAAGTATGATATACTATTGAAGAAAAAAAATGTATTAAACTGTGATAGCATTCACTTTCGATTCAAAACCATTTTATTATCTTGTTAATTTTAATTATTTGTATTTTTTCTACTGTTATTGTGTAGAATTAGGTACCAAAACTTCCCTCTTTCTCCCTAATTGATTTTCACTCCCCTTTCTCCTTCTTCATCCTATCTTATTTTCTCTTCACTTTGTCCCTCGTCAGAAAGTTAGATTAGCTTTGTTTCTAACCGCTGTCACAGTATTTATGCCTAAGTGTTGGTTCAAATTACGAAAACTCCCCAAACCCTATTTATTTCACACAAGACTTTCTTTTTTTTAATTAAAAAAATAATAAGTTAACAAAACGACACAGTTGTAAATAGAAAAAAATCCTTTTTTATGTAAAAACAAAAAAACGAAAAAAAAAATTCTTGGAAGTGAATGAGTGTATATTATTAAATTAAACTGGGTGTGTTAAGATGTAAAGTTGATAAACTATCGCGGTGAAGGGACTAGCGCTGCTGAATTATGATAGCTTATGGATAGCACAGTGTACATAACAACAATAGTTTAGTCGACCAAATGCCGCTCGTCCAAGACTGGCTTTATTTATCTTATTTCGAACGGCGTTGAAACAAAAAAATTCAGTTTTTTTTTCTTAATTTTTTTTTGTTTCCTCCAGCATAAATGAAAATTAAAACGAAATGAATCGCGGATTTTCACTCAAATAAAGAGGGAAGTTAACGACGCTGGGTTATTAGGTGAAATTGTAGAGGGGGGAAAAAAAGTTTTCTCGTTCGTAACATCACATATAAAAACAGACATGAAATATTTTAACAAAGTCGATTTCCTCCCTTAATGTGGTGTTTAAACGGCTATTAAGGAAAAATTCGCGTCTGTTCTGATTCTACGAGAAAAGAAAAAGAAAATTCCACGTTCGGAAATTCGCGTAGGTAACTAATGAAATTTTTGGAATTGGATACTGAAGTTGTATATTTTATCTGGTAAATTAATGAAGAAAAAAAATGAAAGAAATTCGCTTATTGTTACGTTTTATACAAGGAAAAACCCCATTGTTGAGAACTAAGCTCAGCTTGGTACTTTTTTGTCTTTTAATGGGATAAATATCTGTAATGAATGGAGGTATTGAATAAGTATTATGATTATTAATTTGTACGTAGGTTAGATAGCCCGCTTGCATAGTCTATAACCTCCTCCGTCAATACGAAAAAAAAACTAGATTTGAATCTTTAATCGTTTTCAAGTTTCTTCGTCCTGAAAGTGATTAAACTTCCTATTTTGACGTGAAAATATTCGATTCAATTTATATTTTCCCCAAAATGTCGTCTCCTGATAAAATTTTTTCGGGATTCTCTTTCGTCGCGCGTTGATTTATAATTTAAATTGAAATTTCAAACTCAAGCGTAGGAAAATAAAACCAGTTGAAGAGGTTTCCATACGAAAATTCTTGTCCGTTTCCTTCCTAATCTTCCACTGGCCCAAGGCTTTTTATCAAACATCTGGTTCTTATTTATCTCTTTCTCCTCCTAAATGAACACGTTTATACAATTTTTTGATATATAAATATATATATATTGAGTGTACAATGTAAAATGTACTTATCATGTAGAGGACATTGTTATAAATATAGTCAGTTCAACTTAATTCTAAAATTGATTTTGACTCGACCTCAAAACCCTTTTTCCCGCCCCAGGTTTGCCCTTGAGACGATTAAAATGCAATGAAACGCCAAAGAATTCCATGTAGGTTCTGAATTAAATAAACTTGGGTAAAAGGGATCAATGCAATTTTTGCATAATTTATCGTATTGCCACTAAATAAAACTAAATAATATTAAAGTAGGATCCGTTTCGAGTTTTCTCAATAAAGGGTATCTAAAATGTGCTTTTATGTTTTGATGCAAATGCTTTACCTTTCAAGCCTTAAAATATTTTATTAAATACAATTAGTTTAATTCCTGGAGGTTTTGAGGCACTAGCAAAGCCAAATTTGTTTATTTATTTGTAAATTAGACGAAAAACAGTTGGTGTGTGCACACACACCTCATTTGTCTCAAGATTTCATGGTACCGATGAAGGGTTAATCATACGGCTCAAAGTATGAGCTTATGAGTCTTTTCATGCTGCCCATAGAGGTATTGGTAGAAAAATAACACGTTCTGTTAAGTCTACCAGTCTTGCTTTTGGAAAAAGGCGCAGACTTTTAATAATATGCTTCTGGTAGCGGGCATTGAAATGAAGCTGAGGCGGGATACTGACTTCTTAGGTAGTAATCTACCATCCAACCAGAGAGTAGCAAAAGACCTATTAAAATAGGTAGGTACATAAAGAATTTTCAAAATGGTTGAAAGTATAGCCGTGGATAGGCGCATAGAAGCAGTTCGCCAATCCCATGCCACCTTATATATAATACTGAGAGCAACTCGCCATGCTTCCACAAAATGAAAACTCAAAGTAGCAACACAAACGCAGATTATTCTTCCAGTTTTGTGCTCATGTTATTGATTACAATACAAACTAGAGGTAGTAACATGATTGCGAAATATCTTTGAAATTCTATTGCTAGTAACTGTCACAGAAACTACTCCTTGGGGCCGCTAACTGAGAACTGAGTCCTAAGGGTCATAGCTCCTTGAGCACCTTAGCTGCAAATTCATATCCAAGCAGGGGTGTCTTTGGTAGTCTTCTCTCCTGGATGCACAGTTACCTTATGGGTCGGTTGTCGGTCAGGGTTTGCGGTGCTGTTTCTGCAGCCTTCACCTCCACATCTGGTGTTCCCCAGGGGTCCCATCTTGGCCCCCTCCTCTTCATCTTGGCTATTAATGGCGTTGGTGCTGTTCTCAAGGGGGTCAACTTTTCTCATATTTGCAGATGATATGAAGCTCTACCTTCAAGTGCTTGATCCCTCTGACTCCTCTACTCTCCAGCTTTGCCTCGATGACTTCACCCAGTGGTGTTTGGATGCTGGCCTTTCCCTCAACCCAGACAAATGTTCAGTGATGACGTATCACCGCCTGCTGACCCCTCATATGCACCCCTATACCATCAATAGGTGTTGCTCATAGACGTCCCTCTGTGGTCTCCTTGGTGTTCTTATGGACAGGCAGTTGACCTTCAATGAACACATTGCCTGGGCCTCTTCTCGAGCTATGCGTGCCCTCGGATTTATAAAGCGAAACACCAGGGAGTTCACCAGTACCACTGCCCTCTATCGGGCTATTGTCCAGTCTCACCTGGAGTATGCTTCCGTCGTCTGGAGTCCCTCATACGAATGCCATGTAGATCAGCTCAACAGGGTGTACCGTGCATTCCTACGTTACCTGGCTTTCAAGCTTGGGTTCGTCGGGAGGACGTGGACTACAGTGCCCTGGCTCAGCAGTTTCACCTCCTCAGCCCCTCTGCCCGCGGGCTCTTGCGGACATGTCCTTCATGCACGGCATCTTCTCTGGGCGCATTGATGCCCAATCTTTGCTAGCCCAGTTTGACCTGCGGGTGCCCCAAGTTGGCCTGCGCTCCTGCGATCTCTCTGCTGTGCCATTCTCGCCTACCAACTACATGCGTTCTCGTCCTCTCTGCCAACTTCCAAGAATGGCTAACCTGCTGTAGGCAGAGCATGACATCGACCTGCTCTCGATCTCCCTTTGCTCTCTTCGGTCCTGTCTCACTGAAATCTTCTCACTCCTCTGACTTGTCTTTGGTGCCTTTACAGTGTTGAACCTTCATCCCATTACTATCTCCTAACTCATGGCCTGCGTGCGAATGCATTTTTTTCTATTTTCTGTAATTAGGCTTGTCCCGTTCATATGAAATAAATAAATAAACAAAATGTGACTGGTGATTGAGTATGCTGCGCCACCTCAACTACATTGAACAGGTTGTGCGCATTAAAATCCTTACTTTATAGTTCTACCTCACCAACCAATTTTAACGAGGGCTTCAGGTTGTACGAAATAGAACAAGTATTTCAACCACAATTCAAATATTTATTTCAATAAGGCTTTTTTCATAAACATAAGAAGACACTTCATATTCACTGTCGGTAAATCAACAAATTTTTTGAACGCACATTATACATATAAAAAATATATATGTATAACGTCGCGCGAAGAAAGTATTTTTCAAAACAAAAGAACCGTAGAATTGTGGTTTGTTTTTATATTCCAAAAACAAATAAATAATTTACCAACGTCAATTCAGCTTAATAAACGCCACTGAATTTGTTAAAATCTGTTTGTAACCAGTTTCCATAACGATTTTGGTCATTCAATCCAACCGGACATTCACTAATGTTAACTGTAGCCTTAAAATCGTTAAACTTCGTTAATTCTTTAGATAGTAATCTGTACATCTCTAATAACTTTTTGTCTAGCAGAATTAATATCCTTAATGCATTATTCATCACCATAAAACTTGAAATCATTTTGGCATCACTCACATCAATCGTTAGTCAAAAAAACAGCTCCCTCAAATATAATATTCATAATGCGCTACAATATATATTTTTTTGAAAATATAATATATATTTACATATTTATAGTAAAAGCTCAAACGAGTCTTGAGGGCCCGTTTCAGTAGTTATTTTCATCTGAGACTTTTTCTTAAATAAACAATCATATTTTAGTCGACTACTTTAATCACTAGGACAATAATATATCATTTGCTATAATAGATTGCACAACTTATGGTACAATTTTGATTAGCAGCTCACACTCATGGGAGTCGTTATTTGGGATTGGGGGTTCACGATCTAAATGAACTAGTGAAAAAAATAGTTTTTGAAAGAAAATTTCAATTCCAAAATTTGCTGCAATAAATCGGATTTTCAGCTGGATTTTTCGGATTTCGTAGCTGATTGTGAACAAACAGTGGTTTCCAAAATTTGTTATGTTATATCCCAAGAAACGGCTCCAATTGTGTGTAATGTGACACTCGACAGTGCGTGCATTCTCCATCTTCAGCAAATTGTGTAGTACGAAGAACAAATGACCGAATGCGGTCCAGTGATAGGTTCAATCAATAAATCAATACCTAACAACGTACTAATAAACACGAAGAAATTATTCACAACCAAAACTTGGTTTACGGCGACCGAAGTGCCATCGTAAAATATCAAAAAATGTGTTCACGATATTAACTCAAATGTAATTTAGTTGGGAGTCATTGAGACGTCCTTCGAAAAAAATAATAATAATAAAAATTTTCTAGAAGGAAAAACAGCCGAAAGACAAAAAAAAATGTACAACTTACACAGAGATAACAGGTTACAAGCATATCGATGATATTCTACCAAGGAACAACAAAAATTTCAACAGTGTCAATATTTTGGAGATGAGATCAAATTTTTACAAAATTGACACGTTACCAAAAAAAGAAAAAAACTCAAATATCTCTTCTATTAGGTTATGTGGAAAAGGTGGGACTAGGGAGAGAGCAGAATATGAAATTATTTTGTGCTAAGGCACCGAAAAATGGCAAAAGTATCCAATCTCGTGAACCACTTTGTTCGATTTGTGCGTTGTACGCAAATCTCAGGGCGATGAAAGTCATAATTGAATTAAGGAATAGGGGAGGGGTGAGTTTTTGGTAAGGGAAACCTAAAAACCTTGACCAGCTTAATTGACTGAAATTTAAATTGATGAATGGACTTGTTGTCGCTAAAGAAGATTTTCACCCCAAAATCCTAGTTCGTGATGGTGTTTTATTGAAATGGGGAGGGTAGTGATGAAATGGCGTTCTCCCTTACCTTTATGTATCCCTTTTGGTTGAAATATAAGGGATGTTTGAGGTGGAGAAGTCATTTCATTATTGGATAGAATGATGTTACCTCGAACCTCGAGCTCCTAAACGACTTAAAGTGGCAATAAAATTGTTCGAGGAGTCAAATTGTGTCGTGTGGGGACGAAAAAGTGGTTCAAAATACGGGAATACCTGAAAAAAATTAATTCTAATAACAAAATATTACACAAACCCTCGGTGGGAGGAGCCGGTTTTACTTCCCCACCTCCGCCACGGCTCCTCCACCTTTCTCCGGGGCGTTGTGCTAATCTTGCTTGGGAGTTTGCGGCGGAGGCGCGTCCGACGGTGGGCCAGCGGCGGGTCGTTGGGGGCTGAGGAGCTCCACCCGGTCGCGCTCTCGTTCCCTTCCCGGGCGGAAGGCGTCGAGAAGAGCCTCCACACGGTCGTCGACGGGTCCCCACATCGTGTTGCCGGCGTTGTTCTGAAGCCACACGATCATCGTTTCGTGAGGCGATTTGACGCTCCACTCAGACCTGAAACGTTCCATTTTTCTTCAGTAATTTACGGACATTTTTTTCCTATGAAAACACATCAAATTCCTTCAAAATGATTCGATTATTCCTTGGAGCAAGATCTATAGGGTGAACAGTGAATGTGGAGTGACCCGGAACTCATTCCAACCGATACAGCCCCCACACGCCTAGGTAACCAAAAATGTCGAATACCCACTTGCGAAATAAGCAGGTACCTTCAGTAGGCGCATGAAGACTAATTTAAACCTCAGACCAGGTGCATGGAGATTCATTTCTTCAACATGGGGAAAATAGTGGACCCATTCCAATCGATCCAGGGTCCAAAATTTCGAGGAAAATGATACCCCCACACGCCTAGGTACCACCTCATTCAGAGGGCGCCAACGTTTCGGGATTCATTCAATTGGATTCAGCGTCAAAAAGTTGGTGGAAAATCATAACCCACACGCCTAGGTACCAGAAATCTCGAAAACACATATTCAAAATGGGTAATAGATAGACATTTTGACCAATAACCTCTTCCAGTGGGTGCCAATCGTTCTGGGACCCTCTTCATTGGATTCAGCGTCCAGAATTTAGTGGAAAATGATACCCCACACACTTAGACTGCAAGAAATCTCAAAAATCCATTTTTCGAAATACACATTTTGACCCCTACCCCACCCAAATTTGGTCCGATCGGGCAGAAAGTTTAGAGGATAACCAACTAAACCCGGAAAGTGGTCCCTGACCAAAATCTCATATTTTTAGAAAATTCTACTAACAAAAACGGCGTGTACGGCGGACAGACATGGGGGTTTTGGTTGAATTATTAAAATGTTTTCATGCAAAAAGTAAATCTCTCCGATTCGGCCATTCAAAATATGTGTTTCGAAAAATGGATTTTCGGCGATCTACGCGTGGGGTATCATTTTCCACTAAATTTTGGACGCTGAATCGATTCGAATGAGTCTCCATGCTGCTGGTCAGAGGAATAACCAATTTGCAACTTTTTGATGACTAGATTCACAAATTATTCGAGGAATAACCAACCAAACAATCAACCACCCTCAACCCACCTGGGCAAGACATGTTGATAGCCGTGGCGATACTCGTGCTCAAAATTTGGAACGACGATTTGTTTCCTTTTGAAGGGAGAGGCTTCCAACTTGAGCAACGCCTGAGGTGCTGGATCGCGGTGCTCGGGAATGAAGACGATGAAAGACAACGGTTCTACAGAGTCTCCAAGAAGGCGTTCAAAGTGGTCAATAGACGCCTCCATTAATTCTTCAACGTATGGCGGATGAACAGCAAAGGATCCTGTCACTGCCTTCAACTCCAAAACCGGCCTGCAAATTGTGACAGGTATTGCTCAATCCAATTTCAATTCGGCTATTTGGTGGTAAAGTTATCAAATGTACTGCCAATATTTACCCTCGTGATCCAAAGTAAGAATCGATGTCAGGAAATGCCGAACAGTACTGTCTGAAGTAGCAGTTGAAAGGCGATGCAAAACACTCAAAACTGACACCAAAAGCTTTCTTCAAGCACTCAAACACTGGGGCGGGAAGGGACATTTGTGAACGATGAGAGGTGTTCGAATTGCCCAAAAAGGCCGAGTATCGTTTCAACAACATCCACACTCGAGTCAAGAAATGTTCTAATTTCTTGTCATCAAAACAGCTCATTCGGTAAAGATACTCCTGAAAATGAATACAATAAGTTGTCAACAAAATTGAAATAATAAAAACGGTTTAACTTTACAATTAACGTGAACTTACAAGCTTTTGTAAATGAAGGGTGTTGATGGAAAACGTTTCACGTTGAAACCTCAAAAGGACGCTATCTCGATCTGTGAGGTAGTCCACTGGAGGTAGACGAGGGCAGAGCGTGCTAAATTGAACTGGGTAGCACCAAACTTTGCGAGCGGTGTTGACAACTCTGTGATAATTAGGCTCTACAAAAAAATATATTATTAAGTTGTGCGTTATACATTGAAAACCCACTGAACATTGAACGATAATTTGTACGGTATATATGAGGGCTATCCAGAAAGTAGATTACGTTTTGGAATTTTAAAAAATGAACAAAGTATAGGAAACAAATTTTATTATGTACAGATGAAAGCCACACTCAAACACTACTTTGCTACATAGGCAACATTCAAATTAAGGCATTTATCGTAGCTTGGAAATTCCTTCGTCGAAAAATTCAGCTGCCTGCACCTTCAACTAATTCGTTACCTCTTGTTTGAGCTGTGCGTCGTCATCAGAACGCAGCATAGCCAGCCACTTGTGGTAACCAAGCTTTTCGCTGCAACAAACTTCGCGAAATTTGTGGACAACTCAATGAAAGTTCCGTTATTGTGAAGTTTCGATTTTTACGGACTTCAGCATCGACATTTTCGACAAGTTCAGCAGTCACTATGCTGGGTCTCCCACTTTGATCTTTGTCATGAACATTGGTTCGGCCATTTTTAAATCTTACGACCAACTGACGCACTCCACTTTCAGTGGTAATGTTGTCCCCATACACTTCACAAAGCTGCCAATAAATTTCTATCAGTTTACAGTTTTTTTGCAGTCAGAAGCCTTATTACTGCACGCACCTCGCAGCTCGCGGGATTTTCAATTAACGCAGAAATTTCAAATCATCACAGTATCTGAACGGAGCACAGCACGAACCTCTCGCTAGCACGGCTTGATGCTAGGAAGTGTAGTTTGCGAACGAACTAGTTCAAATGAACTGCTCCAGAGTGTGAACTATTCACATCAGTCGGTCGCTCAGACGAACTACAGTTCAGTTCGGCTTGGCTTGGTTGTCTGAACTATTCTGATCTAGCTGGCGTTCGTCACCAGTAAAATAGTTCATGTCATAGGTCACCTTCCTTATAGTTCAATAGTTTCTTTGATCCTACTTGATTTGTATGTCTGAACTAGCTGGCGTTCGTCACCAGTAAAACAGTCACTAGGCGTTCAAAATCAAAATAGTTCTGTGATTCGTGGCATTGTCAATATTGTCATTGCAGTTGCCTGCTTTAAGATAATATTAGATGACCTGTTTGTTTCGTATACACTTATTATAGCTATTTTGACCTGATAACAAGTTTCATTACAAACTTATATTTAGTTTAAAGTTAAACTGGAAGCTATTTCGACTTGTTAACTTGATCTGGTCTAGAGGTGCAACAATGCAGTGCAATGAACCTAAACTGCTTAATGTAGTCAATCACACATTAATTAAAAAATGTGAACTAGTTAGTTCAATTGAACTAGTTCCTTATACTAGTTCACTTTAGTGAACAAGCTAAGAAGAGATAGTTCAGTTCAATGAACTACTTTGCCCATCTCTACCAGATGCTAACTGAGTGACAGAACGCTCTGACCCAAAAATGGCCACGCCAGCCCCGCCCCTAGCGGACACAGATGAAAACGTAATCTACTTTCTGGATATCCCTCGTACATGCGGGTAAGAAATCATATCTCCTCACCTGGCATCCCTTGTTCTTTCAGAATTTCAAGATGTTTATCTTTCACCTTCTTCGCATAGTCAGTGGAAAGGTGGTATATCTTCAGGCAAATCCCTTCGACCGACTCTTTACAGGTTTCGGTCAAATGCGGTTGGCATTGTTCCTGAAAAATGATCCAAAACAGTTAGAATTTGGATTTTTCCGCCGACGTGTACATTTTGAGGACACTGCGATCAACTCCGATCACTCAACGTAAACTCGTATCTTGGAAATGCAATTGAATAGCCTTTGAGCATTTTTACATGATCATGAATGAAATTATTTTGTTCGTGGAATCCTACTCCTCTCCAGAAACCCTGGGTTCTTCGTGATATATATTTAAAATATGTATATATTTTTTTATTTTTTATTTTTTTTTTAATTACAAAGTTATAATGCTAATCCCCTCTTTAAGCATAGCTTGTGCTGAGGGGATGAGTTGTACATACTAAAAATAATTTACCCTAACGCGAGATCTTCCATAAAATGTTTTTTCAAGCCATTTTTGAACGATTGTAAAGGTATCGCCGAAATACAATATTTAGTTGGCAAGTCATTAAATATGCTGGCACCTTTATACGAGAACAGTCTTTGTGCTGCCAAAGAGTTCATTCTTCTTTTTTTCAAGGTAATTCTTTCGGCACTTCTAGTTCATATGTTTACTCGTTCAATTTTATTGTCCAAATAGAGTTTATACACGTATACCACGGTTGTCTTTTCTATTGCCCTTGATATATATCAAGCCAATTATTATTTACCTTGAGGTGAGCCAATCGATCTTGGAAGTCGTCGAAAGAACCACCAATGGTCCTTCGCAGCCAATTAAACGTGTCTTCGACGTTCCACATGACCACTTTACGGCTCTCGGACGAAGCATTCCTTGATAAAATCAGACCGAATCGAATTGAAAACTCGTATTAAAACCCTCGTAAAACAAAACATACCATAAAATGATAAAATGAAAGCTCACCTCGATTCAATGAGCTTCTTAGCGGATTCAGCGTAGCGGGACAACTGCTTTCGAGCGTCGCCAGTAAACTTGGGTCGAACGAGTCGAATGGGAATGTCGTCCATAATTTCACGATACATCGACATTGATATTTCCGGGTAACATTGACTCGGAAGAAGAGGATCGGTTCCAGTATCGACAGTTTTTCTTTCAACGAGCCATCGATTGAATGAGTCCTTCGGTGCATCGACATCTTTAGAAAGAAATTATTGATGATTTTTCGTTATTCGGGGATATTCCTTCTTGAAAATGGTAATGCAAATTAAAGAGTGCCGTTATCACAAGATTTTAACTAGAGGTGATAACACAAACTAATACTGTGCTGAAATTCTGTTACAAAAAAGGCTGTTCTGAAGGCCACACCCCTTCTACAGCCAGTCTTTATTTGCTGTGGGATGCAATATCCAAGAGCAATACAGGTGATCAAAAACCCGAGGTAGCAACACGATTGCTAAGTTATCATAGTTTTTGGTACCACACTGCTGTCTCATAATGACAACTAGAGGTAGCAACACAATAACCAACTACCCTTGGAACATCTTGCTGTATTAGTTGCCTTGTTGGCACCTTATTGGCTAAAATATGAATAAGTGACAGTAACAGGATTGCAAACTATGCTTGGAATCCAGTTTGCAGTTTGTGTCTGGGAAAATGATTCTTCTGGTACTGCTGGAGGCCACACTTCATCCACAGCTGCGAATTCTTATCAAAGCCTACTTGTGGAGAACTTGAGGAAGCAAAAATGGTTTTCGGCATGCATGAGGAGGTAGAAACACGATTGAAGACTATTCGTCTTGTTTTCGTTCTCGTGTTATTAACGGACAGGTGATTTTGAGGTAGTAACATGATAGCAAAATACTCATGCTCTCTGCCTGATAGTTGTAATCATCCTGTTCTTATCACAAAATCGAAGAGCGTCAAAGCAGCTAATTCGTATTGAGCGTTTTGGTCCCCACATTCCTAAACTTTCCAGTGTTTTCTACAGTGTTAAATTGATGTCTTACTTTCTCTCCCATGGCAGAGTTCGTGATAGCACCCACGCAACTTGTTGCACAAATTGCACCTGTACTGTTCGACAACTGGGTGTGGGTGAGGGATGTTGATAGGAGACCTTTCAAATATGACGACGTTAGTTGGGAAATCCAAATCCCAAGGTCCGCTGCAAAGTACAAAATGGCCCGTTTGAATGAATCTTAATCAAAATAGCCGAACGAGCTCAATAAATCCGAAAATGGCTTACATGAACGCTTTTTTGGCAGCTGGACTGCCGACTCCTTCGTCGGAAGCTCGACGTTTGACGGGTTGAAGTACTGGTGGTGGGGGAGGGGGGTTACTGTTGATTCCAAGAGGGTCGGTCAGTGGGTCAAACTGTAATTAAAACAATTTTGATTGTTTATTGAGCTGAGGAACGCTATTTTTATTGTAGTGCTTGTCTGGGGAGGTTACCTGAGGGTTGAGAACCGGCATTTCCCATAGTGATTCGCCGGTGGTTTTGTTCCAGTAGTACATCCTGTTTTCTCGTTTGCTCCAGAATGTTTTCCACCCATGTTTGGCCAATTCTTGGTTAATTTCATTCTCCATGTAGGGGTGAGGAACGCTCTAAGATAGAAAACATCAAATATATGTGTTAATTATCTTCAAAGCTGCAACAACGAAACGCTTCTAAGGGATGTTAAAGACTCACATGAGTGGGAGGCTGGGCCATGTGGGGATGAACGATCTGACCGTGCTCGATAGGCATGTGAGGAGGCACTTTGATGGGCGTAGGGACCAAAATCGTCTCATGGTTAATGTGCGGTTGTGTCAATGGCACTTCCCACGACGTGCCTGGCATTCCCTCTTTGGGCCCGTTGGCGTCAGGTATCTCCACGCGATTCCAGCTCATTTTCGAGAATCAGGAAACAAACGATCTCTGTAAAAAGGACAAGCATTTGAATGTTCACTTAACAGAATCATAAAGCTCACAATCCATCAATCTTTTACTATCGTTACGGGAGATTTCTATTAGTCTGTCGTACCTACTAGACTGGCTTTGGTCGATTTGAAAGAATTTTCTCTAAATTATCTTTGCACTTTTTATCATAGATTATATATTATTACAATCCTTCGCTATATTGGCAACCATGAGGGATCGTTCAACGACTGACCTAGCAGCCAATGGAACCAATCGTCAATATCAATTCTCATTCTCAATATTATAACTTATTACACCAGTATGCCATGTCCTGGCAAAATTTTTGCTTGTTTCAGTTGATCGCCGCGACTACATACAGACTTCATTTAAGACATTATTACGTCGACGTTTCGAGACCGCCAGGGACCCTTCATCAGCGCATCTATAAAATAAGCAGTTTTCCATATGAAGTCACTTTTTCTCTGTGTCACGAATATTATACTTCAAACTTGACATTAGTCCTAAATCAGTTATAAATATCCTACACTAGGCAACCAAACTTGATTATAAAATTTCCAGAAACTGCTGCCTAACTAATTTGTGATAAAACCCAAAGTTGTGCCTAAATTTAAAAACTGACATAAAATTTTGTAAAAATTGAAACAATTTACAACTTTTAAAAAATTGTGTGAAAATGCAAAAAAGCAGACGCGGGAGGACTACCTGTCCGTGGAAGAAAAATTTGGCAAATCTTAGAATACTGCATTGGACTCGAATGCTGGAGTAGTAGCCTACGGTCCTATCATTTACAACTTACATTCGTTCAAACCATTGACAAGGAAGCCTTCAGGTTCACCTACGTGCATTTATTATCGACCCGTCCATGAACAATAAAAACTTTATAACAGACGAAAACCTCACTCGGATGATGCAATACACTTAAAATTATATTAAGAACGTATTCCTAAAATGTTTGAAGAAAGAAAACAATCGACGGAATTCTATTTTGACGCAAAACGACCATTTCCTGAGGGCACGGAAGGAATTTTTTTTACTAAAGCGTCCGAGTTCAACAGCAGGCCACAACGACGACGGTCGAGACGAAAAATGGCTGAGGAGTTTGCATCAAATGTTGTCACAATGGAAAATATTCCACTTACGGAAAAATTTGTCGGCAGAATAATACGACGAAAACACGTTAGTACTGAGAAAAACATCGATGAACGACCCAGTATAAGAGGCGTAAGCAAGCTCTTTGAGACGCCATTTGTAACTACCTAATTTTACAACTTCAACATCCGTCGCAGCGTCGCCAACGAACGAAATTTCCCTCTTTTGATATGTCGTTATAAATGATTAGCTCTCGAGATTGCGCAAGCCAACTAAACCACCATTTCATCGCTCAATTTCGCTCAGAAATAATTTTGTCGAATTTTTAGAAGTATTTGATCACCAGGAAATAATTTAATTAAGTTTTAATTGCATTTAAGTAGCAACAAAAGAGGTGCCAAGTCAGCTTAAGACCTCGCAGGGAAATTTCGGGCGAGTTGTTGGCCGCCATGAGGGGAAACAAGCTTAGTAAAGAGCGAAAACTACGGCTGCAACATCGATAGTAAAATTTCAATGGTTACTATCGATAGACATCGTACCAAAAACATTGATAACTCATCGAAATTTTAAATCGCAAATAAATTAGCGTTCTCGAGTAGGGGCAAGCCATAGAGATCAAATCTCAAGGGAAAGGGAAATAAATAGGTGGTTAAGGGATGTTGCTAACAGTAAAGTGGAGCAAAATCCCTGAATCGAAAACATAATACAACTACGAGATATCGATATAACTTTCTAAAACATCGATGTTTCAGTAATATTGAATAAAAATTCAACATCAATGGTGAAATCGAAGTGAAAATATCGATGTTTCGATAGTATCGAACTGTGTGGTCATCCCTAGGGACAACGATACTTTCAAAGTATCGATCCAGTACTCATATGAGTACTTAATTCGGGTATCCGATACTACTCAAGTATCGATACCATAGAGTACTCACAAGAAATACTAACAATAAACACTGCAAATTCTTTCACGAGGGTTGGTTATTCCTTGGAAAAGCAGGAGACTTATTTCTTCAACATGGGGAAAATAAGGGAAACAGTGGGTGTGGTGGGTCCTTAACCCATTCCAATCGATTCAAGGTCCAAAATTCAGTGGAAAATGATACCTCACACGCCTAGATCGACAAAAATCTCGAAATCCATTTTTCAAAATACACATTTTGACCCCTACTCCTAATTCCAAATTTGGGTCCGACCGGGAAAATGCTCCCGAACCATTTCATTGGTTTCAGCGTCCAGAATTTGGTGGAAAATGACCCCACATACCTAGATTGCAAAAAATCGTAAAGATTCATTTTCGAAATACACATTTTGACCCCTACCCCACCCAAATTTGGTCCGATCGGGTTGAAAAGTTTCGAGGACCAACCAGAGCCATGAACGGAGTAAATTTTTGGAAGTATAATAAAGAGGTATTGAAAATGGCGAACTTTCCTTCACTTCGAAAAGGCTGTCAATTCCAAAAATTAGTTCAAAATGGCAGAAACACTAGTCCCATTCTTCCATTCCTACACCAGAAACACCAAGAGGTTAGGAAGAACATACCAGATCAGGTTTTGTTGGTGATAGCAAAATTGAAGGAGTAGTTACAATATTTTTTCTCTTGAAACAAAAAAAAAAATATAATTTTGGTAATTTGAATCCATTATTTGTATTTTTTTGATACAGGCCAAAGTATCGATACTACTACTTATACTCAAATCTGTGGTATCGATACCAAAAGTACTTGGTATCGAAAATAATATTCGATACTTTACTCATATCGATCAATATCGTATGTCTCTAGTCATCCCTAGCCTTATTCGTTGCGGCCGTCACGAAGCTTCTATTATTCGATTTCGGAAAGCAAGTGTGTTTGTACATATTCGGCGTTGAAATGCGTGAAGTTTGAGACACTAGTGTTGATACTAGATAGGTAGAAATCGCCGGTTGTTTTGCGACTGATTATTTCGCACAGTTGGTGGTTTTTATACTCATTGGTGCCCTGGATGTGAGTATTTTCTTTCAATACTAAAACCCTGCGTCGACACTGCATACGCCGACTGGGTGAACAATTTAAAATTACAGTCGCCTCTTTGATGTAATATACGTTCACGAAATCTTACGTTGTAAATTGTTAATTTTTCACGTTTTCAGTATGTCCAACATGTCGGTTTCGTTCGTACAGAGAGGTCCCCGGCAGCCGCCCAGTCCAGCGCAGATACAAAAGGTGGGTTTTCAAGGGGTTGTTTGGCAAAAGTGGCCTGTTTGTTTGGATCTTATGTCGATCTTTTGCTGTATGGAGTAAAAGAGCAAGTATGTAATCGAGCGGCCTGCGAAACATTGAAAAAGCAAACCACTAAATACGAATGAATGGATACGTGTTTATTCCAAAACGTTCGCTTTATGCACCTATCATAATCGTACTCGACGACCGAAAACGGCATTAGCCGCAAAAATGTATTTGAACTAAGAATAATCTCTTTGATGAGCACTTAGCCGTCGCCCATTTCGTGGATCTGACAAACGCTTATGATCATGTGCCCAGCTTGAGCACATTTTTCGGCGATTGTACATTACTTACACGCATAAAGGACTTATTACTGGGACAATTTATTCTTTAACAATTACTTGACGCAGTAATTGATGCAATAGGTATCTGCCCGTGCCATAAGTTCAGTCACAATATTATACGGCTACTTTTCCTATTTTAAACGCTAGGCGGAAAATCCGATGCATCTGGGAATACCTACTTTGTGAAACATCACATGAAGAAGACATTGCATTCCATATTCCGATGTTCCATCCCTTCTCACTGCCTTCAAAGAAAGACATTTGGAAGGTATGTGGCTTCGGACACGTAAAGGAATGTCTTCGTTATATATTCACAGCAGAAGGGTTTCGTACGCATCTAATTCATCTACGCAGTGTTTCATTCAATTTTTAATGATTTATTGAGTTTCCAGGTTACAGGTAGTGTGTGTTTCATACTTTAATCGTTGTGTGCTTTTCTGTTTCAATTCGATTGCTTCTCTCATTCTCGATTAGTAATTATGCGGTGAACATATTATGTGCATCAATGTTATTCTCCTAGCTGATGTGTTGATATTTAATTTGGGCGTTGTGATGGATTGAGATCTTGTCCTATTTCTGTTGATACAATTATTAATCTCAATAGTACAGAAAAAATTAATTTGTCTACGTAAATCATTAATCAAATCCTGATGGTGAAGCGGTGGTTTCTAGATTTGGAAGCTCATGTTCCATCTACTTGGCAATGTAGTAATAGAAGGAATAGATAGACCGTTATCTTTTATAGCCTGATTTACTTGTGCATTCCCTAAATCAGTGGAAGCATCCGTCTTACCTTACTTACTCAATGCAGTGGACGAGCGCTTTCAATTTGAAGAAATCATGTGTCAAATCATGGAGTGTTGCTACTATGGAATTGCATTCTTTTGATATAATCTGCAAAATTGTCATAATTACACTGCATTCATCGAGCTAACTGCCATTATTTCTGTACAAATCGTTCGAACATATTTTTAAAATGTTTCAAATTTGCAGATGCTCGACGAAAACAGTCAACTATTCAGACGATTCAAGATTTTCAAAATAAGGGAAAATCTCAGGAGTGTATTCAGTAAGTACTCATATCGTACGGCTTCATTGAGGTCTCTTAGAAATCATCATTATTAAATTCTTTGTTTTGTTTTCTAGATATCAACAGGTGCTTCATCGGAATCTCGTGTACTTGGCATCGATTGCGGATGCATCTCAGAACATACAGGCTCTTCTTCCGGTAAGTCCCGTTTAACTATCGGAGAGTGCACTTATCTTGTCTCTGTTTGAGGCCATCAGAATATAGTGAGTGCAACGGACTTATCTCAGTCGATTCAAAGTCCAAATAACATATACCTGAACTGTTACTGCACCTACGTGCTGAAAAGCCCTTACAAATCTGATAAAAAAGACCGTTTTTGTCCATGTACGCCAGTTTTTGGTCAATTATTCGTATTAAAATGATACTTATCGACTGAGAAAATACTAAGAAACCTGTAGATTTCATAAACGAGCGTCTGAGCGGAGAGGCCTTTAAATATTATACGAAAACATTTGAAATCTTGACGTTTGCACGGTCTCGATTGTGCATAACTCGTGTTTAGCCCGATTCTACCAAAAGTGGGCAGAGTAACAGTTTTGAAAAGCGTTTTGAGCTTTTTCAGGGCCAAGGCTTATGACTTATGCCTCCCCCCTCTCTTGCGCACCCATATTATATTAATTTATTCGTCGTATAGTATTAGAAACAACAGAACTAAAATACTTCTAATTCGTTTTGAGAAGAACGACGTTTTTTGCGATAAAACACAGGACTGAGACTGAAATCCAGGTACTTACTTGAAGACACCAAAGGTATTCTTTGCTACACAGTCCAAAACACACCTATAAAGCTAACCATTATGTCATAACTTTCAGGGTGTTTCTGTGGTGAAATCAGCCTGACAATGTATGAGACACAGCTATAACAAAGATAGGATAGTCAAGTTTCTAAACTTTGAAAAATTGTCATAATTTAATTTTGAAGTTAATGAACATATTTGGTACTTTTTTCAGCCTCCTCAGAGCATGCCTCAACCAGGACCACCTCCCGGAGCTCCGCACCACCAAGGCATGCACCCAGGTGCTCCTCCACCCCAAGGTCCCGGAGGAGGACCGATCCCCGGAGGCCCCCCCGGCCCAATCGAGATGCCTCCCAATCAGCAGCAGCCCGGCCCACCTCCAGGCCCTCCACCCAATCCGGGGTTTCAACAACCGACGAACTACCGGCCTCCAATGCCGCCTGCACAACAGGGGATGCCGCCCCAACCTCGCCCAAGCATGCCAACCGGCCCTCAGCAGTACAGGCCGGCCCCACAGGGGTACCCTCAGCAGAACCCACAGGCTCAAAACTACCCCAACTCTCAGTATCCGCCCGTCCCCAATCAGCCCCAAGTTTCGTCGCCTCAGGTTGGTCATCCCACTTCTCTTAGGCGATCCCGAAGAGCCATCATTCCCAATCGTCTTTTTCTTGGCCACTTTCAAATGAAGTAGTAGCCCCTCCATGTCCTTCCTTGTCAGAAATAAATATTTTTTGATTGTTTCATGGCTCGATGATTAATTCTTTGTTTGTCCTGCAATTATGGATACATGATCGCCTATTGATGAGGAGTATTCAATTCCCTATCGACTCGTGTCATCATTTGATTTCTATTTTTAGTTACCACAAAACTACAACACATCTCCAGCTCAAGGAGGTCCTCAAATGGGTGGTCAGAATCAGCCCCAAGGATTCCCACCTGGACCTGGAGGGCAAGGTTATGGCGGTCCACCTCCTCAAGGGTATGGTCCACCGCCCCCACAGCAACAGCCCCAGCAACAACAACCACAACCTCAGCAGCACCAGCAGCAGCAACAACAACAGCAGCAGCAACAACAACAGGGGTATGGCCCTCCTCCCCCATCAGGTCCTGGGGGTAACCCCAATCAACAGCCTCCTCCCCAGCAAGCATCTGGTTACCCACCTCCTGCACAACAAGGGTAAGTATATTTTCATTCAGTGTTAATGTGTTTTGTACTGGGAAACGTTTTTACATGAATCATCAAGCAAGCCAACGCCTTTGGGTTGTAGGTATCCCGTCAATCCGCAACAAGCCAACTACCCTACTGGGTATGGAGCACCTCCCAGTGGATATCCCAATCCACAACCGCCGCAGCCTCAAGGCCCTCCTCAGAACGCCTATCCGAGCAGTAATTACCCTAACAACTATCCCAACCCAGCTGGTGGCGCCCCAGGTGGTGGGCCCGGCGTCGTCCAACCTAGCCCAGTCCCGAATCCCAATCCTCAAGTTGGGAGCAACACGTCGGGCTACGGTGGCAACACGCAAACGGGCGGTCCTCAGGTGTACTCGCAAGGCGCCGGCAACTCTCCCAGTCCGCAGCCAACCCCCGGTGGTGGCGGTTACTCAACGGCGACACACACCGGTCCTTCAGCGTCGACGCAGACTCCCCAATATCCTCCCCAGAGCGCCGCTTCGCAGCAGCCTAGTGGGTACCCTCCGCAGCCGGGGCCTCCTCAAGGGTATCCTGGAGGTTATTCGCAGTATCCCCAAGGCGGTGGAGCTCCCTATCAGCAGTATCCCCGACCACCTGGTCCCACAGGAGGCCCCCCTGGCCCTCCTCCGCAGCAGCAGTACCCCTACAACTACCAACCTCCTCCGCAGTAAAACCCCGACCGCTGATATTTTTTACTTCTTAATAATTTCCTCAGGTAAGTCTGTCCGTTTGTGTCATCGTTGTATGTAGGACAAAATTAATTCTATGTAGATATTTATATTTTCCAACTTCCAATATTTTTTAAGAACCCTACAAATATTTACAATAATTTACTCGAATTAATAGATCGACATAAGCCGTTTATTAATATAACTTGACGCATTTTGTTGCTGTACGAATTATATGGGAGTGTGGCCGAGGGGGGGGGGGGGTGTACGGCATATATTAGGAATGAACCTTTTTTCGCGCAATTATCTACCCAATTTTCTTCTTCATTAATGAATCAATGAGTCCATGCATGCTAGGAAATCATGAGGAAATGCATGAAATAATCGAAGTGTCTACTTTGCAACAGTCAATGCCAAACGATGTAGAACCTTTATCTCTGCAGACGCTCTTCTTGAACCTGGAGAATGACTTCGGTCCAGTGGTGCATTCCATCCACTAAAGCAATGGTGGCGTTCTTTGCATGCGAGCACACATTTCCTCTTCTGTTGATTTAAGAACTGACAGGACAGGCCATACATGTATACATTGGGATACAGGAGTGTGCGTCAGTGTCTACGACATACATATATAGCAGATAATCTGCGCTTAATAGCAGATTGAAGTCGATTCAGCGTCCGAAATCACGTAGAAACTAACAAAATTCCTAGAAATTCCTTAAAAATTCATTCCATACTTCAGCGTGCTGTGATCAGGCTTGTGATTATTTAGCGAAACCTCCAGCATTGGGCAAAAAATGCGTGAAAACATCTTTTTCGCACTTTTTGGGTGGTTATTCCCTGGATAACCAACCTGTTTTCATGCAAAAAGCCATCCCTCCGACCCGGCCCAAAAAATTTTTCTACTATACTAAATTTTGGACGCTGAATCCAATTCCGAATGATTGGCATTCACCGGAAGACGTTATTGGTCAAAAAGGTACCTATTTTGAAAGTGAGTTTTCGAAATTTCTGGAACCTAGGCGTGTGGGGTATCATTTTCCATTAAATTTTGGATGCTGAATCGATTAGAATGAGTCTCCATGCTCCTGGTCCAAGGAATAACCAAGCCCTGTGGAAAGAATTGGCAGCGTTTGTTCTTCTCTAGTAATTGAAAATCTGCTACAAATTCATTTTTTCATTGATTTTTGTCCCCCCAAGTTGTGTGGTAATGGGATGAGGGGTCAAGTTTTGATAATGATTTGAATTTCGTCAAAATCATACTTTACAATTTGCTGACAAGACTAGTCGAGTTCTGCACATGTTGTTTCAAATGGGTTACAGGGAAGAGTTGCCTCTTCCCCTGCGCAAGATAATGAATACTAATAAGAGCGTATTAAGAATGTACAAGAGAAATATTCACAAATAATGGCGAATATTGGAAATTCTTAAAAAAATGTGACTTATTCCTTGTTAATAATGTCGCAAAACTTGATGGGATGTTTTATAAGTCGACTGGTGAGCCTGCCATGAGCCTGTATCTCGACGTTTAGCTGTCCTCGTGAAACCTTCCTAACCTGGTTTTCCCTTATTGGTCAATATTGTCCCCTCTCGACAATACGTGTGACGTCACATAGTCGTAATTCACTTGAATAACGCTCTGTGATGATATTGACAGCCTGAAACGAGTCCCAAAAATAATAAAAAATTAAAGAAAGACAATTGTGCGTCGAGAAGTGTTGCTGTATTAGAATGTGTTGATAAATTTGCTGCATTCGTGTTCTAGATCCTTAAAATTGGTGCATGAAGATGTGCTCTTAGGTGCATATTACTTTTTAACAGGTGGCTATTACTGTCGACAATAATAAATTCGTTTTTCTGTGCACAACGCTCATGTTTTCTGTTGACTATCGATGCTGTCTTAACTTGAAAGGGTTGATTGGGTTAAAGGCTAAATTATTCCTGTGAAAAACCTTCAATTACACATAAAATGTAGTCAACTCTGTTATATACGTTGTAAATACATACAGGATTAAGCAAACTCCATAAACCCACATTAAGGCATGGTTAAAAATACTTTGAAGGTTCTTTCGTCATATTTTTTTATAAACTGATCATATAATGAAAATCATGATTTCCCGCATAAAACTAATTTACGATCACAGAAGAAAAGCATGTATGAAGCGCGTGCGTTATGTGTAAGAATTGTCATGTGACAAACAATTTTGTAAATGTTCCGCTAGCTTTTTTTAATTTTTATTTATTTATTTTTTTTTTAATGACAATTGCTTGTACATTCCAGTATCAACCTGTATTTCGGAGAATGTAAGGCCAGCAATACACCCATGGTTTGACCCTCTTCGCTTCCGATTGATCGAATCGTCCTGGAAATTGGTGAAAAATCATATTTCTGCCATTTTGATCCTAGTTTGAGTTGATCCATTTTGGAACCTGGGAGCCGCTGAAATGTTTGCCCAGGTTATATAATCATACTTGTGATTGATTGCGATCCTTCTGACTGTAGTGATATTGTAATTCGATCTGGTTGAATGATTATTGTAATTACAATATGATTCTTGATTACTATTGTTATTTTGATCAACCCCAACAATATTTTGATTTGAATTTCACATTTTATGGGGCATTTTCGGTGATTGGTAGCCGTAATTATGCAATTATTGAAAAATGTATCTGTGCGGAATGGTACTCGTAGGATTAATATAATCTCGAACAACCTATTGAAATTGAACCTCAATGAGAGGTAGTGAAAAGGACCTTTTTTAGTACTCTCTTCATTAGGAGCATCTAGAGGACGCAGGCCTGTAAGTTGGTAGTTTGATGGAAGGGTTAACTTTACTTCTGGTTAGCTACCTCAAGTGTCGGATAATCCCCTATATTTCAGTTTATTCATACTAAATAATTCTATATCCGATCGTGGTTACCGGCTGTATCTTCTCTAAGTAATAATTCATTTGTAAACCCCACCCGATTGAGGTTTCATTTATTTCCCTCGTCGTGATTTTGACGACCAACTTAGTCAATAACGTGTATTTCCCTAGCGAACTATGACCATTCTTTTCACACTTTTCCCCAACTGAGGTGACTCACTGAACGGTCACAAAGCCAGGTCATGAATCAAATTGATAATATTGCGTGAATTTCGTTAGTTGAGCCGTCGACGAATCGAACTGCGCCTCGTCTAAGCGGATTTCAATAATAAAAAATTTCTTAAACTAATTTATTAGCCCGTAGAATCGAAGATTCTTCAGAAGTAGCAGAGGGTACGCGCTATTCCAACGAATAGGTTATTTCCACGAGGAGCCGTTCTCCGGAGGACGTTAGCAGCACCCGTTGCTGGAACCCATAGAATAACTGTTCTTATTTTAATACTATAATGATTATAAAACTACAAAAAAATCATTGTACGCAGGGCCTAACAATCTTGTTCCCCTCTGACAAGAATACAAGTATGTTTTGTAGATTTTGAAATGAGTTTAATCAATTTGTAGAGTAGTAATGGGCGATATTATGGATAAAAGAATGTTTATTGTCGTTATAAGCGTCGCCTGGAAGTTTGAAGAAAAAGAAATTGAGGTAAGTTGAGTGGGGCAAGATTGAAGATTACATTTTATTCAGCGACAGGTACGTAGGTAATGTCGGAAATAGTACAGCAAATTTTCTGCTTGTTTTCTTTTTCTATCGGTCAAGGTATACATGAAACAGTCTCCAATCGTTTCCTACTGATAGATTTAACCTATGGACCTCATACACCACGATTCCTCCAGTCGTTTGTGTCCACATTAGACCAGTATAGGCGTATCGTAGTTGAAGCGTTCCCTGACTTCTCGATAACAGGTTCGCGAGCGGTTCCACTCGCGGGAGCCGTTTCCCCGGAGGGACTTTCCAAGCAACGACTTCACTCGAGGGGGCCCGGCTCCATTGATTTCGGTTGCCTACGTCACCGTGGATCACGCCACCTTTTCCCGGCCCCGGATTGGTCGAGCAGCTCTCCTTCCCCTCGAACCGCCCTCCTGCACCCCCTCCCTCCTGTGATCAGTGTGCTGTTCGGTGGGGTGATCTGCGTGCGCTTCCCCCTCCCCGCGTGCCCTCTTCAAGTTTCCACTCGATGCTCCTCGAGAGCGAGTTCCGCTGAAAACAGTTCGCGATTGCCAGAATTTGTTTCTTTATTTTCGTTCAGTCGGTGCGACAACTCGTCAGTTCATAGCCAACAATTCGTCAACTTCCTCGTAAGTCGTATTTTGCATTCATTTCAAATTGTTATCGTCAAAGCCGCTGCCCTCTCATTTTTTCCCACATTTCCCGTTATCAACGTGTTATCAAAACGTGCCCCTGCCCGCTTCTCAGACGATATTGCACTTCAGATTTGATTTTTCGGGTTTCCGCTTTCAAGTACCACGCAGTAGACATGATCTGTTTGTGAAGTAAACAAGGTCACGAGCAGATCCACTTCAATTCCTCGGCTCCAAGTCCAGAACGTTGATGTTCCCGAGATTGCTGGTGAAAGTTCTAGAACCTGCCTACACCCTGGTCTCCCATGGAATCTACCTGGCACCGTAATCTATTTGATGTGAGTGGAAGCAAGTTGTGTTTACGAGACCCCCTTCGATGCTTCTGCTCGCAGGTAGAGGCTCATCCCTGAGAAATACCTAAAGCAGCCGGTGAATTTTTTCATCAACAAAAAATATTTCTTACAATTCTTGTCTTGAAGCATTTTCAAGTTAGTTACCTGAACGATTTCCAAAATAACCGTATTACCTTCTGCCTCTAGCTTGAAGATAGGGTTGCCGCTAAGCTCAATGGTGCTGAACTTGAAATTACAGGCAAAACCTCTATTACATGTGATCATCGCTGACAGTGAGCTCTTAGTTGAAGATTACAGCCTAGCTTCCTATGTGACTCGGGTTTAACGTGAAATTACCCTTTGAAGGGTATTGCGTGACGATAAACCCCTGTGGCTTACGATTGAATGGTCACTCGCTTTTAATTACAATCCAACCGGTACTGTATTGGTTCCCGGCCTTTTAAGTGCCCGGGTAGATACTGTAATTAACTGCTGAGAATGATGTGGATAAATTGAAACGGTTGTGTGGGTCTTTGCAGTTCAGCTCCTGAAACGCTGATCTGTAGAACGTGCAAATTACAATTCACCCAGGAAATCCTATCCTTAAGCTGGTGTGTTGATCAAACTGATCTTTCCCTCATTATTCATCAAGATTTCCTATAAAATATTACTTTTCACAAATAGGATAATTTATTACAGTATTATTCAAAATTGAATTAGGTTACACATCTTCAGGCATTACTCTGGGATTAAGTTGTAATCGTGGCCAATTTTCCTCCTTGGAGGTTCAATTTAGGCAAGTTGCCATGGTAGCCGATCGACACCGTCTTTCTAAGAGCAACTTATCGATCTACGTTCTTTGACTACTAGCAACCATGTCAGTTCGTTGTTTATCTTCAACCCGATGTTCCGTTGACCTCCAAACCCATATTGTTTACTGCACTTGGTCCCAGAGTGATTTTCACTATAAGGGACTTAAAAATGGAATTTGAAGTAAGTCAAATTGAACAAACTGTCTCTTAGATAAACGCAGTTTCATTAGAGAGCGTCGTATCGATGACATTCGATACAACATCTTTCAATTACATTATTCTAATTTAAAAGTCATTTCGATGGGGTCCAACTGATTACGATTCTCTTTTCACCGAGCATTCAGCAAATACGTTTCTCAATGAGGCTCAATGCTTGTCATTATGAATGAAAACGCTAGAACTCCTTTCACACGGGTTGGATATTCCTCGGACCAGGCGCATTTCTTCAACCCATCCCAATCGATTCAGGGTCCAAAATTTAGTGGAAAATGATATCCCACACGCCTAGGTACCAGAAATGTGGAAAACATACATTCGAAAAAGGGTAAATAGGCACCCATTTTAATCCATAACCTCTTCCAGTGGGCACCAATCTTTCTGGGACCATTTTATTCGGATTCAGCGTCCAACATTTAGTAGAAAATGATACCCCACACACCTAGATTGCAAAAAATCACAAAAATCCATATTTCAAGGTACACATTTTGACCCCTTCCCCACCCAAATTTGGTCCGATCGGGTTGAAAAGTTTCGAGGACCAACTAGAGCCATGAACGGACCCCTGACCAAAATTTCAGATTTTTAGAAAATTTTTGACTACCAAAGTTGGCGTGGACGGCGGACGGACAATAGCTAATATTGATCTAGACACCTTTAAACGTCCAAATTTTTATTTATTTATTTTTTTATTTTATATTTTTTTTTTTTTAGCGAATTGGAGAGATTTTCAAGGAATAACCAACCAAAACGGGCTTTGATCCTTCACCTTTAGGCTCAGATCCGTCAACAGCGGAAAAACTACCCTAACAACGAACTATGATAATTTTTCTGTTAATAATGCTAACATAAAGAGAATAAGTAAATTGAATAGAATTGAACACTTTCCGAGAGCTAGGTGAGTGAGGATTACGCCGGAGGGTTGATTATCTTCATATTACTTATTTTAATTATGATGATTATAAGGTAACAAATCCGAATAAAAGCCGGTTTTCGTCCATTTTAAATTTGCAAAGTGAGTACGATTTTCTCAAAGTTTGTCTCTCATAACCTCACCCGTTTCTTGAGCAATGAAATTCTTATTTGCGAGCAAACCGGCGTGTTTAATGACGTTGAAAGTACGCTACTTTTATTAAATATCGCACAATTTCTCGGTAAATATGAATTTTCTTTTTTTTATTTCTATTTATTTTAAGGTATTTGTTAATTCTGCCGTCAGTTGACTATAGCGTTCGCAACAGGGAATGCCAGGGAAGTAATATTCCCTGTTAAAGAACCTTCTTGTTGTTGTTTCATTTCTATGTTAATTTATAGTTATTTTTATTTTAAAATGGGTTGGAACTTGAAGAAAATCTTAGGACCGTTAATGATGAAATCAGCTGTTCTGTTTTTTCAGAAAAGAAAATCATCCCTTCCACTGTATCGTGTAATAATGGTCATCACGATGAAACAAAAACGTGTAATCATTTATTCCTAGTCCATTTTGGTTGGTTATTCATTATGTTTATCAATAATAACCTGATCAAAAAACAGTTACCTTACATGCCGCAACAAGCGCTGCAGTCAACCGACGGCAGAATTACAAGTACCTATGTATTTAATTTTGCAAACTCGTCTAAATTCTGTGATTAAATTGATCAATGCTGAACAGCTAACGTTCTCCGGCGAACGATGGGTGATAAAGGTGAATCGTTATCGTTTCGTTCTTCATGACATGATTTCTGTTTGTTCTCAATAAATATTAGTTTCACATGAACCCGTATTTCACATTTCGATAAAGTTGGTTGAACTCTCTTCCTCGCGCACGTGTAAACATGCCCGTTTCACCATCAAAGTTAACTCACTGTTGAAAGTAATATTTATACGGTAATTTATACTGAGGTTATTGTTCATCTTGAAATTAGAGTCTGATGATCGGCCCTTCTGCTAATTAATTAGAAATTCATAATGAAGTCAAAAAATTGGCGTCGAGTCAAGTTGAATTTATGTTGTATTTTATTATCAAGTAACCTTTATTTTCTATACCGACAATTATAGAAAAATGGTAATATTTGTATCCTAGGAGGGTAGAAGAGGTTGCAAAAAGACCCTAGCCCTTCCTTGGTTGATGATAAAAACATGCGATTAATCAAGTACGACTAGCGCCAATCAGCCAAATAGTGGATTTGACATCTCTAATTTCTGCAGAATTTAAAAAATCTTCGGAAACGGAATTTAATCCCTGCATTTCTCCATTGATGTGCCACAATTGTGCTACAATGCCATGAGCTTTGGCGTGGCCTCTGAGCCAGTTTGCTGGCAATGACCTGCTAAATGTGCTTGCTTTGTACTTTGTAGAGATGCAGATCTTATGTACAATTTCCACGCGGAGGGTCGAGTACAAATTACATTAAAAAGTGCCGATTCCACTTAAGTAAAAGATGGTAGCGACAATTCCAGAATGAACTGCTCACCCCGGAATTCAAATACGTCGATTCTGAGATTGGACAGTGTTTGAGGCTGATTTCCGGCCTTCCATTTCTCGACCCTCGTGATGACAGCATTTGCTTCACTGATGAAGTCCATGGCCATAGCTCTCCACAGTAAACTCGACAAGTTTTTTGATTACCTCTTGGACACTTGCGATGCCTCACTCCACCCACTCTCTGGTGCGAATTGTCCTGTTCCAGCGCCAGGACGACAAATAACTGTGAGGCTTTTCACTCAAAATTTAATCAAATGTTTCAGCAGTCATCCGCACTTCTTCAAATTTATTGAAGCACTCAAGAACATTCAGCCATGGTCTACTTGAAAATGAGATCCAAGTACGACAAAATCAGCCGAAATCAATAAGAAAGTGGAATTTTCGAGGCAGCAGATGCTTGCATACTCTTCAGGCTTGACAGATCCCTCGCATCAATTTCGTCAGAGCTGTGTTCTTTGAATGTCTTCCAGTGTATGTAGCTTATTTTGTTATAACACGACGCATTTTCCGCGAGGCTTTTGGGTTGTGAATCAATTTGCTCCCAAGTGGTGCATCCCTGGGTAGCGCTGAACGGACTGCATACAGGTACAGGCGGAGGCACGGAGTTTTTCCACTTAAACTTTACGTCTTCACTGTGAATCAAGTGCAAGCTGAAGCAAAAAGAGCAATTTATTCTTAACAAATCTAACGATTCAAACCTAATTTCCACAACTCGCCGACAAGCGGCATCAAAGGCTTCATACCAATGAAATATGCTGTCAAAAGCTATTTGAAATGCAAAAAAGTAAAAAACTATATTCTATTATAATGCTATTTCGGGATTATGCGAGATCCTTAGCAGCCACTGCTTGCTTAAAATGATTGAGAAGGTATCATCGATCCATGTCAGTCTCGTTGATAGCAAGAATCTTTTACTTTGGTATCTGGGGGCTGTCCAGAAGTCCATTTTAAGACACCATCCTGCGCAGGCCTTTCAGTAAGGCATCATGCTGTCGACCACCTTATCTTCTTTTCTAGTATTCCTTTGAGCAGCCTGCATTTTTCTTCAGCAACTAGGCGACCACGATCTTTTTCATTCCTGACAGGGGCTTTGGTTGGTCTGTCGCGCCAAGCACACAAACATAAAATCTCAGAAATTCTGAAGGTTTTCCCAAGCGAATTCACTGATTCATTTGTGTCCTATAGGACAGTAATCAGAAAACGTTATCCAAAACAAACTCGGTCTTTTTGTTTTACATTCTCTATTGTTCGTTCTCTTCTTGATTTGCATCGCATTAGCACAACACGACTATTCATTGCGGCGGGGTAGGGGTCAAAATGTGTATTTAAAAAATGGATTTTCGAGTTTTTTGGCGATCTGGGCGTGTGGGGTATCATCTTCCACTAAATTTTGGACACTGAATCCAATAAAATGGGTCCCAGAACAATTGGCACCCACCGGAGAAGGTATGGGTCAAAATGGGTACCTGGACCCGCCACACCCACTGTTTCGCCCATTTTCCCCATGTTTTTATTAATTGATGGCAGTCGTTTATAGTTGCTAACTGTCGATTTTCTCTCCTCGAAAGTAATCCTTCAGAAAATCTTCGACTTGTTAACTCCGTCCGCAAATGGATAACGACACCGCGTCCTATCACTCAAATGACCCCCCTAACCATTCGTACTTACCATGCGAGTCGTGGTCCATCCTTACATAACAAACGTTGATGACCCTCTTCCTCCTTGAGTACTCTCGTTTAGTGGGGGTACACCTTCCTGTTCCTCGGCGTTGATCGTACGTCGAACGAGGTCATCAATTACCATACGTTTGAACGATGTAATTAGCTGTGGTAAATGCATTGAATATCAGAGTATATTCAACAATTTCATTGCTGTATAAATTAACGATCACTGCTAGGACACGGCAACTTTCTCCTCTGTTTCAGAAATCTTAGCTTTCGTCTCGAGAACGATTTAAACTCAGTTTAAGTTATTTTCGAGTATTGAGTCACAACAGTTGCTTTGGGTTTCCTGGTCGTTGTGTGATCATGTCAAAAATTACAAGTAATGAACAAAAATCATTGAAAGAGTACCTAAATAAGTTTTAATGTAAATGTGTCTATGAAACGAATGCTCGTGAATTTTGCATTTTGACGCTACAACAGTAGGAATTGATTGCAGTTGTTATACGGGGAACGAAAAAACGCCTGTATGTAATTTTCCCCTTCCGAAACCTACTAAATCTAAATGTCCTTTCGAGCAGCCCTAAGCCCTGACATTAGGGTAGGAGTAGAAAAATATCGCCTGTAACAGGGCTTTCAAGGAAAACATAGTCAACAATGTCAATGCTGCTGAGTTGTGACTTGACGGTCTTGACCGCACATATCCCAGAAATGCCACCATTTTCGTCAACGTAGAGGAACTGACTGACATATCTTTTGATTAAGTATTGATTTATTTTTACAAATTTTTTGAAAATATTTTTTTTTTTTTTTTTTTTGGTTGGTTTTCGCCCCAAAATTTTTTTCTGGACGTTTCAAGGTGTCTAGATCAAAATAAGCAAATGGCCGTCCGCCGTCCACGCCGACTTTGGTAGTAGAAAATTTTCTAAAAATCTGAAATTTTGGTCAAGGTCCGTTCATGGCTCTAGTTGGTCCTCGAAACTTTTCAACCCGATTGGACCAAATTTGGGTGGGGTAGGGGTCAAAATGTGAATTTCGAAAGAAGGATTTTTGAGATTTTTGACGATCTAGGTGTGTGGGGTATCATTTTCCACTGAGTTTTGGACACCGAATCCGAAAATGGTCCCAGTACGATTGGTGCCCACTGGAAGAGGTTATGGGTTAAAATGGGTAACTATTACCCATTTCGAATGTGTTTTCGAGATTTCTGGGAGCTAGGCTTGTCGGGTATCATTTTCCACTAAATTTTGGACGCTGAATCCAATAAAATTAATCCCGAAACAATTGGCACCCTCTGGATGAGGTTACGAGTCAAAATGGGTACCTATCTGCCCATTTCGAATGTCTGTTTTTACGAATGTTAACAAGATTCTGAATTCCGCCTTAATTGTCCGGCTAAAAAACACCAATATGGTCCGATTATTCGCATATTAGTCTCAATAGGTTACAATCAACGCCTCGACCCGACACCCCTTCACCTTGGATCCCACTTAAATGTACGATTATCTCGTCTATCTCGGAATTATCATCTTATCTCTCGTATTTCGCCCTGTTGGCATGCTCAGAGGTTGCGCACCTTGTACCGTTTATCTGCCGGAACAGGTGTCTCGTCAAGTGTATGCGGTGTATCAGTTGTATCAAGTTGATCAGTTCATAGTGGGGACGTCTCCCTCTCTTGTTCATCGCTCATCTTGACCGAACGGTTGGTTTTTCAGTTTCCCAGCGGCACCGAAACAATTCTGTTTGAGGTAATAATTTTGAAATTTTTTATTCAACAAATTAACCATACTCCACCATGAGTCGAGAATTGAAATTTGTATTTTACGTCGTTCTATCTACGTCAGTCCAGCCTTGCTAAATCCGTGTTATTTGACTTGGGAGTCCACGTGGTTCTGGTTCTTTTCGCTTTGTCCAAACCAGATTGAAAACTTTCTCTCCATAACTATCTCGTTCTTCTATTGGATAGAAAATGTACCTGTTCAACTTAGTAGGTACTGAATCACTGAATCAATTAAGACTTGAATATTGATTGAACACTGAAAATGAGAAGTTACATTCACCATGATGTAAATCGTGTAGTCGACGCTCACCGTATTTTAGTTCCCGTTTTTGATCCTCGACTCGCTCGCAGTGTATTCTATAATATAAATCATTTCCTCGAGGCAAGATTCAGTTTTCTGCTCATTTCTAAGGACTATTTTTATCTCTCTAAATCAGCCCTTTTCGCGACAAGCGACTGCTTTTTTCATTGCACTTCATTTTCCTATTAATTTTATGCAATGAATTGAAGCTTATTTGACTAAATGGACATCTCTCCACTCCACACCATTGAGAATTCGTCTAATTAATTCCCCTGGAGAGCATCCCGATAATGGTTGTGGCTGGGTTCGATCGATTGAACAGCTTAGGTATCAATTTTACTCGGTCTGGGTACATCTCTATTTCTATGTGAACCTCAAGTGTCTCAGTCGGGAGAGCAATTAGGGGCCGTGTGATAAGCTGAAAATATCCAAATCTGAAATATCTTCTTATGAAAACCTTGACTTTTGGTCGGACTGACGGTTGGAGTTCGTTTTGTTCATCTCCTACTTCTATCGCCTACAAAATCTGACGTGCGTTTTATCAAGGCATTAAGTGTAATTATTTTTTCATCGACACGTGTTCCAGAAATAGGCAAGCTGCCACAAAGAGTTAGTTAAAAAAAAAAAAAAGTAAAATGGGATTTAATGGCCATTTGCAGTACCTTGACGTCGATTGAGTTGAAAGACCAAATAAATATCCACTTCTTGGTATTTTCGCTCAATCTTCACTTCCAGATCAAGAAGATTAACCATTATTTCATCTCAAATCACTTAAATAACTACCACAAAAGTAGGAGGCACAAACTGGACTATATGTTGACTTGATTTTAAATTTTTCTACCACCTAGAAATCATTAACTGACCTGAATTCAATTTTATTATTTATCTACTTATTTTGAGCACCTTCTTTGTACATGTAGTGGCCCTTTTATTATACAGATATGCCGCTATTCATTTTTTTTTCGATTTTTTGCGAAACTGCGAGTTCTATTTGCGGCTTGAACCACAATCCTTATCGTTGAACAAGATGAGATGTTTTCTTGATTACTCAAATTTGATCGCTGAGGAACTATAGGTCCCATTATACTGGATGTCCTACGATTTGCCCCCCCCCCCCTCCAAACATCTTCCAAATGGGAGTACACTTTTTTTTCAAATCTTCATACTTTTCGCTGGGATTTGAAATATCACATTAGCGCACCCCGCACGACTGCGCAACCATACGCAAGTGACACTAACTTTCTTATTTTCAATGGGAACCCCAATTGTTTACTGCAAATTCGGATTCTTGGAAATTTGATCCCTCAAAAATGTCCATACACAACACACATCCATTTCGCATCTTGTTCTAACGTGATTTTTTCATCTCAGTTCTTCGTCAGAATGCGAGAATGTGCGATTGAAATGTTTCATCTCCCTATGTCCAGTTCTCAATCAATATTATTTCGAAAATTGATTCGTCGTTGTAATCGATATTGCCATTGTTTTTTGCTCATCCTTACTACACGATGTTTGATCTGCACGTTATCAAATGGAACTCCCTCGTCCGTTCTACTCGTATTAATATTCATTGTGTAGGCCGTTGGTGGTTAAACAGTTCTCAAGGTGGTTCAATAGTCTCGGAGGGGTTTCTCGTCGGAAAATAAATTGGATCCACTGGTTCGAGTGGCGAAAAACGGATCACCTCGTCAACCTTTTTGATTTCGTAATCGAATTGATCTTTCGAACCGCGAGTCAATGTCGAGGTCAGTAGTTCGGCGTTCTGACCGCTAATTGGGGTCAATATTAGGGAGTCAAAATATCAACTATCACTCTGGATTTTGGTAAGTTGAGCTTGTTTAATTTCCACGGAGGCCGTGCATTTTGGTGGGATTCAGATTTATTGGATAATAAAAGCTCATTGCACGAGTGCATCGTAATTTGAAGTCGACTTGCCGTGTTTTTAGATAGGTCGTCTGCTACCCCTTATCTCCATTCATAAATTACACGAGCCAAATCAGAACTAATTTCAAGTTACTCAGTAATGGGTTGTTTTGACCAGAAAAAAATTCATGGGAGTGTGTGTATCTCCTATGATTCACGCATTTGCGACTAAAACTTTCTTGTATGCTCTCTCGAATTTCCTAGACTCAAGCCATGCGTTTTGAATTTGAGAGGGAAGAGCTGCAGGGCCTAAGGGGGGGGGGGGAGGCTGACATGATGGATGCGGGCACCACACAACCACTGAGGCAGAAAACATGTGATATTTGACCCACAAAATATTTTTATTTATCTATTCAACACTATTACTAGACTTCTTGATGGTGATTCAAAGCTCTTGGTTATCATTACCGTTATAAATTCGTGACATGACAAGAGTGGGGGATTTTTCTACTTCTATGGGGTCCGCTTTTCATTGATGTTTATTCCTAAATAAAAGAAAAAAAAATGAATAAATTAATTTTATAACATTTGTGACCGGTGGTAAATTGAAAACGATTTGTCCCAAATTTTGATCCACCGCTGCGCGGTTTTTTCAAAAAATTTGTGAATGTTATCGGTATTGGTCCCATGATTTCAGTTTAACTGGCTCGTACATGTTTCTTGATGAGTGGGTTTCATAATCACCTCATCCATGCCCTCACCAAGGCTATCGTCGAGGCTCATCAGACATTTCCTCTCAACGTGCACATTGGTTAGTGTCTATCGTCAGACAGAGGAAATTTATTTCCCATTGGGCTCACTCGTACCGAACGTAAGAGAGATTACAGTACAAATTAGTTTTGGCGATTCTTCATTTCGATTAAGAGACGATGAAATGGGCAGCAATGTCAGTCGTCTAATCTATATAAAATTCCAAACTTTCCCTTTAATTCAGTCAGTGAAGTTTGACGGAATCCAGATAAGACACCTTGGCTTCTCTTAGGCCTCCTCAGCATCGCTCAAAACTGACTAACTCTGATAGCCTTCGAAGCTTCTTCAGCACCTTCGCATTTCCTCATTAGACAAATATTACGAAACCAGTAGACGGAATAATTCAACAAATAATGACGCTTTGCTCAAGGTAACCTTTGTCATAGCTAGAAACGCTCTCTCCCATCATTTTGCGGATCTTGTGACTCACAAAAGTGCTCAAACGTCTGTAATATCCTCGCTGTTCTCCTCTTCCAAGCGATTTGGCACGATCAGATAATGCTACTTCATTTTTACTGATGATACGTGATTAGGCATGTCTTCAGATCTCGTTTAAAAGTTTTCCCGTCGCTGATTAATTCGAAATGTGAAACACAATGTATAGTTTCGAAGTACTATCTATTAGTGACTAGCCTCGCGTTCTCTTGTTAAGATGATAAATTCGCGTATATCTCTTACTTGACGTAGTTCGCAGATTCGTAATGCTCCTAAATGATCAAAAATACCTGAAATCTTAGCAAAATGAATTTCCATTTCGATAACAATCAAAACAATTCGTTTTGAATATATCGACCCATTATGAAGATGGCATGAACCAATTCATTCTAACTATTACGTCATCAGGGTATTTTACTAGATTCGTGAAAACCTGAAGATTACATTATTTGCTTTAAGCTGGGATTTTAATCTGGCCTGCAATCGAAGATTGTACTTGTATTTACGTGGACGATTCTTAGTTATTTAAGGTAAATGCCCTATGTGATGACCGCGACCGTTTGAATCAATACGATTCACCCCTATTTCGTTACATTTAGGACACAGCCCTGCAAAATATATGGAATATCATGCTATATTCGACTCGTGGTGCATCGCATAGTTATTTGTTTGGATGGAAAGTCACATGAATGGCCATCGCACTTGCGGCGTAGTCAAAATATCAATCACCGTCTACTGACGTCATCGCTTGTCCCATTAGTGAGTTTCTTCGTTAGGAACAAAGATTTTGAAAGAAGACAACATCGCTCATGCCGCTGTTTCTTGTCTCATTCGTGTTGTGCGGATGTGGGATCGAAAATTCTTCTAAAATACCTTCTTCCTTCAAAATTGGTACCCGTTTTGAAGTGCTTGTGTGTCCAGCGATCGCTCTCGTTGCCATTTCAATCGATTTGTCGTTCTCAATATTGTGGAAAATTATTCCATAAAAATGGCTATAGTCCCAACACATTTTGACTCATACCCCGCCCCTGCTCTGTAGAAAAAATTTTTTCAGGCGCAGAGCGACGGTCGTTGTTGAATTAGAGTCGCACGAGATAAAAGTTGGATGAGGAGTTTTTATGTGTTACTTTTACGAGAAATAATAAACGATAGTCGTCTCTGGAACGCTCATTCCACGTGAAGATATTCCCGCTGCAATCACACTTTAAAAATATTCCGTCACGTGTTAAATTATAGCTCGTCTTCGATGTATACAGAACTCAAGTGGCTTTTTTGTTCCCATTCTATCAGTTTGATAGATTTTTTTCTTTTTCAACGAAATTTTTCAGTCAGTTGCCCTCTTGCGCTTTGGACCTATTAGGAAATACGAGATAACGCTGCCACAGTTATCAACGATAGTCTCTATACGTTGAGATTGGGATTTTTTTTGTTACGTTGAGATTACGGAAACAACTGAAAAACTATCTGATGCGCGCAGTTCACTTTTGAATGTGAGAATTCTGGCTACGTAGGAGGCGTGTAGACTTCACATCTGTACTTGTTACATAATTTGTAAATTACCACTTCACTAATTATTACTCCTGTGAAGCTTAAAGAGCCATACCACAAACAAGACCTAAAATAAAGCGCATTACTTGAACATATTTCCCATCCTCGAGGTTTTACATTGCAAATTTTCACGTTTTCTCCCAAGCTCTTCTCGTCCTCAACAATTTCGCGCGGTCATGTATCGCAGAACGTCTGAAAACCACTCATCAAAAATCGCGTGTGCGTTTTCCCACTATAATATCCTAGCTTTGTACACTGGCTTTGCTCCATTGTATCAAGGTCAAACAGTTTTTCTTCTTCCGTCTCCTGTAATGGCGGTGACTTTTACATCTTTTTGGTCTCGACAAAGACCCAATTGGAGTAAATTAATGTTTCGCGCAAAAATTACTCGTTTTTGTTCCGAATTGTCATTAGAATTATTCTCGTCGGCATAATACTTCTTCCAGCATTATCATCAAAGTCACATACATTCGTAAATGAGTCATTGTCTACCGATGAAAAACCTGTTCCAATTTTTGAGCGTGCAATGTCCTGTAAACGATGAAAAATGTGCATTAATTCTTGATAATGAAACATTTTCTTCTACATATTTCAACTACTTTTGGCCGCAACTAGTAGTACTTATAAAGAATATGACCAGGCCACATCTCTGAATGATATTATAAAGTAAATACCATCCAGAAACCCACACTTTGAAAAAAGCTGTACTGTGAGAGCAAGTCCATGGCAGGCAGGTTGTGACGTCATAGAATGTAAGTGCTCTCTTGGGTTGCTAACGTTGAATGATATCACTTGATACAACATTGTTCAAGTTCAATCGACACCTTATCGTATCAAATTGAGATAAATGAGTCTACTACGTATTACATTCCTTATAATTAATTGAATTTGACGGCAAAACATGATTGGAGGTCAAGTGGCAACATTGATTACACAATTTTGATCGCCTACTCGTCAACCAATTCTCTCAAATTCCACTCGTTCTTCATCAAATTCTTCAGTTTTTCATCAATTTATTCTAGTTTTGGCAAGTTTTGTTGACTGGCTATCATGTTTCTAGGTATCAAAACGTGACCTGTTTTACTTTAGAAATAAATACATAAAATTGGAGCAAAATTCTTCATGAATTTCTGCCCTGTTTCAAAAAGACGGTTCAAATATTAAGGGTGGAGAATGGGTGAGGGGGTGCGTAATCGAACACTGTCAGTTTCGATTACTGTACCTTGTTGGTCGATGATTCCGCGCTATGAGGAGTGCTAATAAAAATTGAATAGCTCGGCCAGAAAGAGGTCTCACCACTCGGTCAAATCATTTTGTTATGCCTCGAGCGAATATTCTTCACGCGTCTTTCTTTTGTATCGAAATTGGAAAATGACACTTCGTTTAAGAAGGTTTCTTCTTAGTTTGACTATTGAGTCAGTTGAATTTGTGTTGACTATTGAATTACTAAACTGTCTTGAGTGGGAGTTTTAATTTGCCTCGTGTTCGAACCCTGCGAATTATTCACTTGTGATCTACTTGACACGATAATATTCAAAATTACTTGAAAAAATCAATTGAACTATAGCATTTCTGAGTCGAATTCAAGGTTTCTCGAACCGAAATCAAGGCATTCTCTAGAATTCAAATTCTCATTTCAAATTCTGTTTTCCAATTTAACGTTTTTGTTGTACATAACATACAATATGCTGACAAATTACGTTTTGTGAAAACCTTGAATTTTAATGAGAAATCTTGAAATTGAAATGTAAAAATCATGATCTTGATTAAGAAACCACCATGAAATGGACTTGGAGGACCTGGTGGGCCTATCCCTAGAAACTCTTCACTCTCGCCTTTGCGACTCTCTTCACATTGAAAATTACGAAGAGTAGGAGAACTTCCTGTTCCTAGAAACCTTTCACTCCAACTTTCTTGTTCTACTTGAAATGTAGAGTGAGTTGTTGTTGTGTGTCTATTTTGTTGTAACCTTCCTCGCGCTGTCTATATATTGTCCTCGCGGACATATAATGTTACTCGGCAACAAAAAAGTCCTTATCAAATTACCAATTAGAGATTTATTATTATTCTCTCTTCTTCCAATAAATCCATCCGAAATAATAATTAATTATAAATTATCCCTAAATGATATTTGGAGAGTCCACAGCATATTGGCAAAGTCATTGGAAACTCACAAAAAAATGGACGAATTATTATTTGCCACCCATAGTATTGACTCTGCATACGGTGTGAAGTTTCGTGGAACAAACCAAGTAGAACACCGAAAACTCTGCAAACCTTGACTCTTCATTTCACTCTACAGCTCATTACGCTCTGCACATTCTAGGAACGAGATTTCGTAGAGTGGGAGTTGCACATTCAGAGTGGAGAGTGGAGAGTGAAGAGTTTCTAGGAATAGGCCCCTGGAATTTGACTCAACAATGCTATAAATTCAATTTAATTAGGGAAGAATTCAAAATTAATTTCTACCTGGTATTGTTATTCGCCATTTCATTACCTTCTGAATACCGAAGTACTGAACTGCTTTCAATCTAAGTATATTGTACTCCGTATTTCAGAGCCTGAAAGCCGCTTAGTCTCATCACTAGGCTCCTCATTTATTTCAGACCGTTCAGTCTTATTGCACCGGGGAATGAATGAGGCTGTTGGCTCACTCTGCCAGAGCATTCAGATCTACTTATAGCCCTCTATAGATCTCTAAAAGGTTAAGGACTTCGTGTGTCCTGTCGTATTTCGAACAAAACAATTGTTCCGTCCCGCGAATCTATATTATCGTTTTTCTAGGTCAAAGCGGTCTTAATTGCGTTGTTTGTTGTTGACTCATGACTTTCATTCGGGTATCGTTTTGAAGCAGTAGATAAGATGCGCTTTTTTTCGCAGTTTTACTCATCTGTATCATTGTTGTGAAATGTTCCTTGTGACCCGACCACATAAGACCTCTACTTTGCTGACCTATGTTAATAAAGAGAAAAAATGATAAAAAGGCCATTTACTTTAGCCATAATTCTTTAATGACAAGTGATATCTGGAATAGTGATATCCGTTGTTCGTTTTTCAAATCGAAAATTCATGTCGTTGGCCAATTCAAATCCAATGAAAATAAGGAAATGAATAGAAGGAATGTACCTCATGCTATTAAAAACGTGATTATAAATCCGGGCCTAAAAAATCCTCCATTTTGATCAAATACGGCATGCTTGGTTGATCATAATTCGAAAACCCATTTTCAAATACACATTTGACGGGCAATCGGACCGTAGTCGGACAGTCTCAACGATCAACATCATAAAATTTGGTGGAAAATTATACCGCAAAACTCTTTCATACTCGGATCACCAATATCCTGCCTCCTCCGCGGCCACGGAATGAAAATGATTACGCCAAAGTATTAAGGTCAACTCCTGTTTTTGTGCAAATTTCAACAATATTTTCGCATGCCTTTTCCAATTTTTTTTTTGTCAGTATGATACAATGTATAATTCAATAGTATGAAACATAATTTTTATGATTATTCCCATTATTTATTTATAGAATAAGTTAACATTTTGAAAATTCTGCGTAAAAACTTCATTCGAGTCATTATTTTTAGTTTGATTCTTAAAATTACATATTATTTCAAGATTTTTGGTTGCCTAAGCTGATGAACTACCTTATTTCATTGAATGTTGAACGCTGAAACTGTTTATAGGGATGTATTGTATTGGCACATAAAGTTCAAATTTTCACAAAAAATATGAGTATGTTTAAACTTTTGACAGATAAATTCAAATCTATTACTAATATATTTCTACTTTCGACAAATAGATTTCAGCGATTTACAGATGAGATGACTTAAACTTTGCACAAATAGATTTCAACTTCAAGCGGAACAAGAAAAAAAATTCTTGAAAATTGACCAATTCACAAAATAGTCTAGTTAATTGCTAGCTATAATTACCTAGTTCTGAAAACGAACTGAACTTATCATTATACACTTCCCGCTCATTTTGGGCGATCTAGGCGAGTGGGGAATCATTTTCCACTAAATTTGGACCCTGAATCGATGGAAAGGGTCCGGGACCCGCACACCACCACGTTTTCCTTTTTTCCCTTCCAATTTTCCCCCATGTTGAAGAAATGAGTCTCCATGCGCCTTGTCCGAGGTTCAAATTAGTCTCCATGCGCCTCCATCGAGGAATAACCAACCCGTGTGTATGAATTTCCAGATTTTGTACATGTGTTTCAATATCACCTCGATTCATTGAAGTGTTCTGTGGATCATAGTTAACGTCCACGCTATCTTGAGTTGTTTGGGTCAAGCAACTCGTTCTCACTTCCTGTTTTCGTACAAAATCGTAACAATTTTCCTCTTTATTTTGTTTCAGGAAAATGGAGAGTTTGTGGGTCGATGGGGCGATCGGCGCCATCAAAGCGATTGCATTCGTCTGCGACATCATCACGTATCCACTTCATCTCGTGCTGCAGCGGCCATGGGAGAAGAAAGAAGCGTCTAGACGAGTGAAGGTTGGTATACGCGCAAATTTCAATTTTACGAACGCTGATGAGGGTTATACGTACTAAAAGATAAATCTTCTGGAGGTACGTTTTCAATTTATCAACGTGTAGACGGTTCCAGGTAAGCTCATATCAAAGGTGTGTGGATGCGCTCAAACAATGGTGAAGCACTTGGAATAAGTTATACGGTTTTATACTCGTGCCAGTTTAACAAAAGGTGGATTTGAAATTTCATTTCAGTAATTAATGAGTACTTAGTGGGAACAGGCTTTGATTGGGCTTCCTTTGGGATCCTTCTCAAGTCAGGGGTATTTAATTTTTTTCTTCGAGAATGTTTACCGACCTTTTGACGAGTGTACAGTGCTTGTTTCCACCTATTTCACTCGTCCATCTTTACTACGTAACACTTCTCCGCTCGGCAATTTAAATGATTAAAGACTCTTTCGCCGTTGGAAGTGTTTGTTTACTCGCGGAAAAGGTTGGTTTTTTGCGAGGCCAGCGTCAATGGAGGCGCGGAAAGGACCTTGTCTTGTACATCAAAGAGAATCCAGGCCGTGAAACGACTCGCTCAAAATCTAGGGCAAAGTCAAGGTCGGGCGGTTGGGCTAGTATATCCACGCTCGGCTCTTCTTTCCGTCATTTCTGCTCGTTTCTCTTGACAAACGCGAACCTGAGGGCATTGCCAGGACCGAGATATTGACCTAGTCACACCTAAAAGCTGTAATTTCGTATTCTGAACTGCGTAGGCCTAAGTCCCAGTCTCAGCGCAGGTACATTCCAAGAGAAAAACAATAGTTGACTCATTAAAATACTCCTACTACTTTTTATACCGTGATTTATGAACTTCTCCTTCAAATAGATGAGGTTATTTGGTTTTTACATATCATACCTGGAGAAAGAAGTTGAAATTTCAGTATAATTATTTTATACGGTACTCGATCGATATACTACCGATCTACCGACCGTTCATTGGTCCATTATGCTATTTACCGACCCATCCTTCCTTCAATATGCTATCTACTACCCTTCTAATGAATGATTTTCTGTTTTATTTTATTTTTCCAATTAATGAGGAGTACAATTATTTCCATGGTCATTCCTTAAGTGTTCTCACTTCGTATGCAAGTGTAAGCCTAACCATGAAATAGTAAATTATTACCAGATTTTTACTTTATAGATTACGTATTATTATAGTATGTACTTAAGATGCAATATTCGCAGTCAACTCAGCCTTATGTCATTTTGACAAAAGGTCTTTTGAATTGAAAATACTACCCTTCTATGTATCTCTTCCGTCTAGAAATTAAGGGATAGCTTTTGATCGCTTCCTCGACTGAACGTTAAGAAATTAATGCGTGTAAGATGAGCAAGCCGATTCATTTGTTCGCGTTTTTCGAGGCGGAAGATATTGCATATTGACAAATTGCAAGACGCAATGCACTCGATAGATACGCTCGCCGGTCAGCGGTAGATAGCATATCGATCGAGTACCTTTTATACGTCTTCCTGCGGCGTACGAGGCATTAAAGCTATATATAAGTGACGCCAAATGATAATCGTTCAAGATTGGCACTTAGTGCAGCTTCTCACTAATCTCACGGAACTTGAGCTGGATATCCTCGTTTGTACGTCCTGATTCGCGTAAAACATCACTTCGATGGCCTCTTTCGGGCCAAGGTAAACGTCCCGACTTCGTTCTGCGTTTTTATTTCCGTTTATGGACTTTCAAGGCGCAGTTTGAGTACTTTTTCTCAATTTTGCCTTTTTCGTGATTTTGTGATGAACAAAAATGTACTATAATCGTTAACTTCCGACTTGAAGAGGTTATATGAACTCTGCCGCAGGTTAAACAGGCTCATGTGGGCGTTTTTTCATTTCAATTTACTTCATTTATTTACTCCCGTCCTAAAGCCGTTCTCATCTCCCTAGCGGTAATATTTCACTAAAAAACGCTAGCTGCATTCATTTCCGTTATTCAAATAAGAGAAATCCCATGTGAATGCGAATGGTTGGATTTCTGGTTTCAAACCGTCGCGCATTTGAGATGGAGCCCTACACGTATTCATTTTATTACCAAATGTATTTAATTGAATACATCAATCATTCATTTTCCGCTTCCAATGCCTGATTGACATCCCTCGCAATATTATAAGGTAGATATTTACCAAATAAAGAGTTGTGTAGCTAATAATCAATTAAATTAATAAACATTTCAATATTATACGTATTTCTCATGAAAACGCTTCATATTATTTCACAGATAACTATTATTGAGGCTTCCACAGTGGGAGAAAAATAGCGGGAAAAGGTCTTCAAATTGTTTTCATTATACAGTATCCATTTTCATAATAAAACTTTTGGCCGTAGATACCGCCTCTCCTAAGATGGCAATCAGTCCCTCATCGAACCTAGCGTCCAAACTCTTGTGGAAAATGTTGCGGTTCCCAAAATGTCGAAACCCCATTTTCTAAATACCCAATTTTCATCCAGAATGTTGCTTCCGTTGGGGTGATCAACTGAAAATGCGTTAGGCCTCTGAGACGAATTCAATCCAGTTTTAGGGCACAATGAGTCTATGGGAAAATTGGGTTGAACACTTCTACACATTTTGAACCGTAACAATGAGAAGTTTGTGGGAGGAAAAGAACACGTTTTCTTATGGTTGATACGAATACGAGGAAAGAATAATAACGAGACGATTGAAAAATTACTAAAACCTGAGCGATACTGCTAAAATACATTTTCTGTTTCGGAAAACATGAAAATTGTTTACGTCGTCGATACGTTTTGCTTTACTTATCAATCTCTATACTTTTCAGGCTGAGATCATTCAACAAGATAAGAAATCTGTCACGTACCGGTCGCTGGAGAAGTTTAGCGAGCCGCACTTGAAAATGAAGGCGGCCAACATCGACACGATGGAAAAAGTGTTGAATTACGTCAAAGACGTGCACAGAACGAAAAAGGCTCTCGGAACCAGGGAGATTCTTGCTGAAGAGGACGAGCCCCAGAGCAACGGAAGGGTTTTCAAAAAGGTGAGTTATCTTTTTAAAGTTTGAGCGGATTTGTCCGTAAATAGGAGATTCGAATCGAACCTGAAAATGCACGTTTGCGGACTGTTCAATCGTGTTCGCCGTCAGAATAGCTGCCCGTGCCTGCGCTTGAAACGCTCACTCAATCAAAATTTCAAGCTTTGCAAATGACGTACCGTCCTCTCAGTCTCAACTGTTCAGTTGTTGAACAGTCGGCGAGTTTATATTGGCCCCTTACCCCTAATGTATACCGCTTATGTGAGCAGTGATCGCTTGTAAACCTATAATACACCCTGAATGTCTCCCATGTGTTGCTGACGCAAATGACCCTATACTAGTGAATCTTGCTACTCCTCTCTGGATCAATCTGGTCAACGTTTATACTTGTTTCGCTAGTTATACTGTATTTTAATAGTTCAAATAACGAAACGAATTTATTTGACTACAATGACTACAAACTGTACGAACGAAATGACATGATACACACCGCCATCCTTCCCAGTCCTCTCTCCAAGTGACGATCAATTGCGGTCTCCCTGACAAATGGAGACACTTTGGTACTCGGCGTTTCATCTTTTACAAAACAAATCTGTGTTGCCCTTGAAGGACTCGTCTTTTCCGACCGCGATAATCGAATGAATGTGCCCTTGTGTTAAAGGGTATCCGACAACGCTGACCCCCCCCCCCCCCCCATCAAAGGAAGAACGGCAACGTTTATAATAACAGAGCGAGGAATTACGGAACCGTGGGTGTACCAAAGGGGAAATTTAATTTCGTCGTCGTTTAATTCTTCGTACAGAACGGAAAGCTCCTTATAACTCTTTCAGGGTTTATTGGGCGCCTCCTTCCGAGTCCTCTTCTCCATTCTTTGAAGGGCAATCAATTAAAATTTTTTTATTAGTGCGCGACACGACGGTTCAATATTTAGGTTTTTTGACGATCAAATCTAGTGGTGACGGTTGGAAAACAGAGTACAATCCAATGTGACATCGATTAGATGTACTTCATTATAATATAGACATTAGATCTAAGGAATAGTTCCGTTAGATTAGGTGGAATGGTTACAATCTGGTGTAGTGTAGAGCGCTTTTGACGTAAGTCTCACTGCCAAGACTGCATTCATATTATGTAGTTCAAATCAAACCCGTTTTAACAACATTATTTACTGAGCAACTCTGTCAATGTGCCTATCAGCCTTGCTGAATAGAAATGTGGTAAGGGAATAATACTTCGCATGTAAGGAATGACAGTCTGCACAGCCCTGAATACAGCAAAGAAGAATTTCAATACTTGTATCATCATGAGTGCATCAAGCTTTGAAAACACACACCACGAGACACTTTAGTAAATAACGCATGACATATATGAAATGCGCCTGCGACTGACTACAGAACAGGTGTCTGTTCAAACAATGATGGGTCCAGTCGTTTAACAGAAGCATTTTATACATTCCTTAAGATTACCTCCCTCACGTGTGGATGTTTCAACATAGATATTGTAACTGCTGTGAACTACACCTTAAATACAGAAAGGATATTTCCGTTCAAAACAGGCAGTAAGTGGAATGTATTGGTTATTCCTACTGGCATCGCACTTGTAGTTGTGTAAAGTGGGGCTGAAGGGACGTGTATTCCCTAATATCCACATCCTAAATAAGATGACTAACTAATGTTAATACTATTTGGCTACAGATGCAATTTTTCTGTTCGACCGTTCAAAATGACAATTGGAAAATTAGCTTCCTATCGTTTAACTCAGCATGAGTAAATTAAAAATTTGGGGAACCTAAAAGACATGAAAGGAAAAACGCAGCAAATTCTTTCAGAGGGGTTCGTTATTCCTTGGACCAGGAGAATGGGGAAAATGGGAAAAACAGTGAGTGTCCCGAACTCATTTTATTACCAGTACCAACAATTTTCGAAAACCCTCTTTCGAACTAGGTAAATAGGTCACCATTTGAACCCATACCCCCTTCCGGTGAACGCCTATCGGTCCGACAGCACTTACTGGATTCAGTTTTCGAAATTTTGTGGAAATTGATTGCTCGCTTAAATCGGCAAAAATCCATCCAAGACAAGTCCTGGTGTGACGCCATGATGGGGGTTCAAACAGGCTGTAATATTGGTGAATGCAAGTAATAGCTCCTTCGCTCTTGGGCCCAGTATAGAGACCAGAACATTGTAAATACTACAAACTGCACCCATTCACATAATAAAGATTTGATCAAATAATCAAAGCGTTATTTTCTACCAGTTTTGGGGCAATTCTTATATTTTTTACTTATGTATTGTGAATACATTGTTGATTTGTGTACTGTGACCACGCTCTCAGAACAGGGATTACTGTTCAAACAGGTCATGAGCCCAGCCCTTTCGCGTCAACAGAAGTGAGTAACATCAATGTGTCATCCCTCTCTGAGTGGATGATATTCATTAATGTTCTAACAACTGACTGCTATGAATTACAATTATGCCCAGGCCAAACTTCTTTTTGGATCACTATTTCAACTATTCGTTACCTTCGTAACAAATGGGTTCTCTTATTTCCAGTACTTGCTCGGCGACTACAAATGGAGGGACTACGGTCAAGTGCATACAGAAGCGACTCAGTTCGGCCGTGGCTTGCGATCATTGGGCTACCAGCCAAAATGCAACGTTGTCATTTTTGCTGAAACCCGAGCCGAGTGGATGATTGCTGCACACGCCTGTTTCAAACAAAATATCACAGGTACAATTATCTTCAATTATAATTATTATTATATCTCGTCAAATAACTCGGTTGTAAATAATATTTTTATGAACGTCCTTCGTTCACAATCTACGCCACCCTCGGTGACGAGGCCATCGCTCACGGGATCAACGAAACGGAAGTGGAACTTGTCATCACGACGCACGATCTCTTGCCCAAATTCAAGAACATTCTCAAAAGTACCCCCCGCGTTAAACGCCTTATTTTCATGGAAGATCAGCTGAAGAAAACTGAAACAACTGGTTTCAAAGATGGCGTTGAAATCATCGCTTACAAGGATGTAGTTGCTAAAGGAGCTAATTCTAATATTGGTGAGTAGCTGATTGGGGAACCTCATAAATTATTTTGTTACTGACTCGAAAAATCAACAATCTTTGAAAAACATTGACTAAAGAAAGGGCGACTCAGCGCTCGACTAGAGATTAATTGGCCAATTCGACCTTCCTATTCATATCCCACTGCTTGCTAGTTTTACTTAAATTTGACAGTTGATCAGTGCAAGTGCTGGGTGAATGGTATATCTTTATTGCAAAAAAGTGCTGATATTCACATAGGCCCGTGGCTTCATTGCCTGGAGAAGGGCTTCTTTTAGGGGGCCCCACTCAGTTTAGCTTGAGCAAAAACGTGAGTAAAACGCTTTATGATTATCTGAACTGAAGGTGTTTGGGCAAACTTCAGCTCTCACAGTTTTCTTGTTTAAATTAAATTTAATAATTTGTGAAGTTGGAGACCAAAATTGAGCAACGCGCTGTGTTGAAGAGGAGCAACAGGGGATGGGATGAGAGTCAGTAGAGAGGCTCACGAACTAACCAAACTGTGCGATGAACTGAACAAACTGTGCAGTTTATCGGTGAAAAGTAGAAACTTTTGCACAGGCCAACGGCAGGAGCAAAAAACTGCGTGAACTACGCACTTTCCTCAGTTAACCCCTCAAATATGACGTCACTCGTGGTAAACTGAGCGTATTTGAGCCCCTTAACAGCGAAATCGTTGTGAAAAGTTACATTGTTAATTTTTCAAAAAAATTGTATGTGTTTCGTTTCGTGCTCTTTAAAAATGTCTTTTCCAAACCTTTTCAACATTTTGTTTATTTTGAAGTGTCGATATAATGGTAATACACATTAGCGTTAACGTTCATGTTTACCAGAACATACAAAACGTAAACAACATTGGTTTGTTTTAGAGTAAATTGGGATTTTTTAGGTTATAAAACGTGTCTTTATCCACTGAATTTGTGAAGAGTTGTTACTTAGGCAACGGTCTGGGTGGTGAGTGGAATTTTAAACCCTAAATTTTCATTGTTGTACAGAACGGCAAACTCGTCAAAAATGTATTTGTTGGATATTGTAACATAATTTTATTTTTAGAAATGATTCCAATTATTCATTTATTATGTTGAAATTCCAATTTTCTTTTTTTTCCAGATGACTGTCCGCCAACGAAAGATGATATAGCGATCATCATGTACACAAGCGGTTCCACCGGAGTGCCCAAAGGTGTACTTCTAACGCACAACAACATGGTGGCTACTCTTGTGTCGTTTTGCGACAGAGTTCGCATCTATCCCGATTCTGACGTCTTCCTCGGCTTCTTACCGCTGGCTCACGTTTTCGAATTGCTCGCAGGTACTGTGACGTTGATATTGTCTTGTTTTGGACGTCGAATAAGTTACATTTCACTCAAGGTGGATTGATGTTTTGCAGAGTCGGTTTGTTTACTGCGAGGTGTCGCCATCGGTTACTCGACGCCACTCACCTTGCTGGACACTTCCAGTAAAATCAAACATGGTTGTCGAGGGGATGCTCCAATTCTCAAACCGACTGCCATGACCGCGGTCCCCGTAAGTGTTCGCTTGTGAGCTTTTTGTTGAGGAGCTTTGAAACGTAACATTATTCCTTACGCGCACCTCTATACTTATTTCAGCTGATCATGGATAGGATTTCAAAAGGCGTCAACGACAAAGTCTCCAAACAGCCGCCTTTCAAAAAAGCTCTTTTCAAATTCGCGTTTGAATACAAGAAGAAATGGATGAAGCACGGATTCTCATGCCCGTTGATCGACAGGTACAGTTGACTACAGTCACTCGGGGTGTACTCAGAGTTCTCTATGTCGCTCGATCAGTCTAGAATCAGTTTCCGCCTTTGACCACATCCTGTTGATCAATGACGGGTTTCAGGTTCATTTTCAAAACAACGAAGCAAATGCTGGGCGGTAGGATGCGGCTGTTGCTGTCTGGCGGTGCCCCATTGTCGCCTGACACTCACGAGTTGGTAAAAATTTGCGTCACCGAAACCGTCACTCAGGGGTACGGCCTCACTGAGACCTGTTCCAGCGCCACCGTCATGGACAGTGAGTTTTATTCATTCAGGTTGACTAATTTTTGAGATTCCGACAAATTTTGTGGTCCTACTGAAGTATTCTTTATCTGAAAAGAAGAAACGTTGGATGTAACAGCGTTCATTTCGTTCACAATAACAATTCACAGTCAAGCTAGCGCACCTCTCATCCTTGTCTTAACACGTTTCAGCCATGGACGATACGACGGGACGGGTGGGGCCTCCAACGACCATGTGTCACATCAGGCTCGAGAATTGGGAAGAAGGTAATTACCGTGTCACGGATAAGCCCTTCCCTCGCGGAGAGATTCTCATTGGCGGTGACAACGTCTCAACCGGTTACTACAAACAGCCTGAAAAGACTCGCGAGGAGTTCTTCGACGAAGATGGCCGAAAGTGGTTTAGGACTGGTGACATTGGAGAAATGCAGAGAGATGGCAGTCTGAAAATTATTGGTGAGTCTACTTTTCTCAAATTGTATGATCGAAGCTGGCAACGTGATTACGAATATCGTGATTCATATTCGCATGTCTGAAATAGGTAGCAACACGATTAGCTTGCTCAACAGACCTGAGTTGCTCCTGATCTACATGGTGAACCTGCTAGTATCCGCTCTCATGTTGCTGTTCAGATTTGTATGATCGATTTAGTAACACGATTGCTTGCTTCGTGCAGATCTTGAGTCTCCCCTCAACTGTCAGTGGAACTTGCTCGTACTCATTCATGTTATCGTCAATAATTGTATGATCGAGGTAGCAACATGACAGCATGACCTTCTCATGGCTAACTTCTTTCAGACTTTCACTAAAAAACGAACATGATCACGAACCCCTCTCCGATCGCACGATAGGAAGAGAAGTTCTCCCTTCTACCCTTAGAATGAAGGCGATAGGTAAATAGTCAATGAAACCAAACAAATTGATTTGGCGAGAACTTGATGAACAATGTACGTCAGAGCTTGAGCGCTCTGACATCAAGTTGCTTAGACAAATGTACGCTTGCAGGAGAAAATTTCTTCCAGTCATCCCTGTTACAATCGCCAAATGTGTTGATCAGTTATTTGAACGGCTGCAGAGTACAATTAAAGGGAACAATGAGCAGTTTTGCTATGTGAGAGACAATTGCAATGATCTTATATTCACGACAGCTGCAAACTGTCTTATTCCTCGTAGAAAGTGAGCACGCAAACGGAAGTTTTTCGCATGCTCCTGGACTATTGCCGCTGAATCCTTCTAATCTGACTAGTACAGGAGGGTTTATAACACCTTACCTCCTCACGTTCAAAAAGACATTCAACAGGAAACGAACCCGAAAAAAGATAAAGACACGAAGAAAGGTTCGATAAATCCGCTTAGACGTGAAAACACAAGACATGGTTGATTATTTGGAATCGCGGCGGGACATTTTTGAACGTTTGGATGAAAATAACATGAAAGTCCTGAACTACCTCTCTGACGTGGCGAACAGATTTGCACCCCCAGCACAGTGACGCATTGTCCATTGGTCCTTCCATTCAAATAATTGGCCGAATGAGTCCACCTACCACAAACTTCCTTGGTCGAAACACATTGAACATGAACGCGACGCGCCCTATCATCTAATTTGAAAATTGTTCATTCAAGTTAACAACGTGATCGCTTGTTTTCAACTGAGCAGTATGACTGCGAGCTAAGGTCAAGATACCTATAGGTGTTGGTACCTCTAGGTACCAACGCGATAGCATGTCAACCGCCTGCTTGACATGCCCAGGCCAACATAGGTTTAAGGCCCATTCACACAGGACGCGTTATAACGCGGCGTTAGGCGTCGCGTTACCGTCGCGTTACGGTTGTCAGGTTGTATGACGGGCATAAGCATCATCCCGTTCACACACACGGCGTTATAACGCGGCGTTACTTTAGTAACGCGACGGTAACGCGGCGTCAGCCTTTCGAGTTGTACAAAAATACAAAATAGCGCGCGTTACTCGGGCGTTACTCAGACATTTCCCACTTGACATAACAAGATGAGTGAGGAAACAGAGGCGTTAATTCATCAAGTGCGGAAGTTTGTGTATTTATACGATCATTCACATGAACGATACAAGAATGTGTTGAAAAAGATGGAGGCTTGGAAAAAGATTGCAGGAATACTGAGCATTACAAGTAAGATAAATATAAATAAGTACAAATATAAATAATATAAATACGAATACAAATAATATAAGTAAAAAAATATAAATAAAATAAAATATATAATATAAAAAATAAATACTTAAAGTATTGTGTTATCTGTTTTGTTGTATGTGTTCTGTGTACCATGCATCAATGTGGGAGATGTGTGTTATGATGACCTACTGGCAAAGTAATCAGCAAACTTTTCTCGAACTTGAATCGCAGCATTCGTTGATCTTCGATTGGTGGGAGTTGTTGTAACCAGCCCTTGCATGGGCTCGGTGGCATCGCGGTCATTGGCAGAATATTCGAGATGAACATCACTCATCATTTTAATGTAGTTGTGTAAGCAGGTAGCTGCTTTCACGATGTAATCAGCAGTTGAGCCTGTTTCTAAGGGTCTCAAAAATACACGCCATTTCATTGCCAATATACCAAAAGCATTTTTCGACTACACGGCGGGCTAGACTGAGTTGTCCATTGAAACATTTCTTCTTTGGATCGCCCAGATAACGCCCAATAATAACGCGATGAGTGTGAAGTCGCTGTATCGCCGAACGTCGGGGGTAGTTGTCCCTGAACATGGCATATTCGTTCTCATGTTGCTGTTCAAAATAGTATGATTAAGGTGGTAACACGATTGCAAAGCTTGGTGTTGGGAAAGAAGCTAAAATTGAAAACTTATCTAATTTTTCAGACCGAAAGAAGGATTTGGTCAAACTCCAAGCTGGCGAGTATGTCTCCCTGGGAAAAGTCGAAGCGGAATTGAAAACCTGCCCGATCGTTGAGAATATCTGCATTTACGGCGACTCTGCCAAAGATTACACGGTCGCTCTCGTCGTTCCGTCGCAGCCTCATCTGAAAGAAATCGCCGACAATTTGGGAATCAATCAAGAGTTCGAAGAGCTCTGCACCAATCCTCTCATCGAGAAGGCGGTTCTCGATGTGCTCGTCTTGCACGGAAAGAAATGTAAGTTCGTTTAGATTTTCGTCTCCTTCTGATACACAACAGTTTCTAATGAATCGTCATTGAATCATCGAGTTTTAAAAATAATTGTCCTTATTCTCTTAAATTTACTGCCAAAGTCCTCAACAAAATTAAAGCCCTTCAAAAAACAAATTATGCCCAAAATTTGTCCTATGGATTTACATAGATCACAAAAGGGGTTCATTTTGTGCTGCGAATCGAAGACCTCAGGCTGAATCTTGTGATTGGACTCCACTTGTGTTGCTGCCGACCAGTTTCTCTCCGAGAAAAGCTCAATTCTTGCCGACTACCTTTTTGTCGATTAGTTTTCATTCAAAAGATAACTTTTGTCTGCAGCTTTTGTTCAATAAAATGAAGTGCAACCCCGAAATCGGGGACCCTTATGGGCAAATTAAAATATGGTGTATGAAATCACGCATAATTTTCGTACGGTTAGTAATCTGTTGCTGGATTTCTGCGTAAGATGCCAATCATACTTGATGCTGTTGTCAAATGTTCGTTGAAGCACAGCATTTCTTTCTCAATTTCAGGTAAATTGGAGAAATTCGAAATCCCCGCTCAAGTCAAATTGGTCACCGAAGTCTGGTCGCCCGACATGGGTCTCGTCACAGCCGCATTCAAACTCCGCCGAAAAGACATTCAACAGAGATACCAACACGAGATCAACCGCATGTACGCCTCGTGATTGATACAGTTCTTTTTCCGTTGAGCGTTCCTTCGTCTTCGGTGCCTTTGAAAGAACCGTTAAATGTACTGTACGTATCGAAGGAACCTCCGGGAGTCAAATTCATTATTAATGAGAGGAAAACAAGAATGAAAATTGGGAGAATCAAAAATCGTTTGAAATTTCGTGACGAAAATTTCCGTCTCGAAACGAACGTCACATCACATGGGGGTTTCGCCCGTCCCCATCGCCCCCCCCCCCTTCTGTTGCCCCCCTCTAAAAGAATTGTACGCCATTTTACGCAAACACTTTCATAAATATCCAATGCCACTGAATAGCCTTTGATGTCGGTAGAAATCGGCTTAAATTCAATTTATTTTCAAATTGCCTGTTACACGTTTGTTTAGGGAAATTTTCTCATTTCGCTCCCCCGGCGCGGAGTATAAAATGCAATACGAGTTTATTATTTAATAATAAACCTAAAATTGTTTTCAAAATCGAAGCCAAAGCTACTTACGGGAAGACCAGAATATATAATATTATATCTTGTGTCTTTCTCAGTCATCACGATCTCGATGATCGTGAAGCCAGACTTACTACGTGTAACACCGCTTTTTGCGAAGCCAAAGTGAATTCCCTGGACAGAATAAGGTGGCAGCTCCTTAGTTAATTTTTTCCCCTTTGTAGATATCGTTATTTGAATGTACAGTGTATATTAGATCCTTGCATAAATGAGTGTTATGTATATTTTTGATCTTGAGCATAGGATCAGACAAATTGGAACGGCCGTCGTAGAAAAATCATAGCTACTAGAAGCTAAACTTAATTTTGAAGTGATATAACGTGTATAATTCATCCTTCGATTTGTCACGTATGAATGAAATTCCAATATAAATGTTTCGTAAATTGATTAACGTCGGGTTCCCATTCTGAAAGCGACGTGTCCTCTTACTACTTAGTTCTGAACTGTCGACCTAGCAGATTCAGAAATCATCGTGTGCATGAATCCTTGAAACGGCCAACATCGGTTTCCTCATCAGTTTTATAAATGAAGAATTTTTTAAAACTATATTTTTATTAAAAGCAATCGTACAGTAGGAGGAATCGAATCGGGTCGTTGAGGAAACTTACTATGGCTTGATTCAGGCTGTGATATAAGGTACTATTAATTTCATTTTTGAAAACATTTTCGCTTTTGAAGAGATTGGATTTACTGATGAATAGTCGAGGTTGTGACGTTTTGCTCTTGGGTTCCCGCGCCCTCATTTTCACCGTGACTATATTTCTTCTCTATTTCTCCTTTTGATTCACGTCACGTCAATTACTTGAGTCCTTCTTGATTCTTTGGTGTAGGAGAACGTGATGGTTAAATCCAACTCGTAAAAAAACCCTTCTCGGCTACTATCAGTAGACTTACAACCAAGTGGTTTTGGTAAGCAATGTAATTTACTTTATCGAGTAGTCGTGTATTTTTTCTCTTCTTTTTTTCTTATCCTCACTTTTTGTTGTGCAATACACTAATTTTGGAAAACAACAATAGTTCTTCTGTGTCACCTGTTCCAGTTTCTCGTCGCTACTGGAAATATCAATTTCAACTGCACACAACCTACATTTCAAAACAAGTCATTACAGGCGAAATTTTGAATACTTCAACATCGAGCAAGAATGATTTATTGAGCGACAGAGAGAGGAATCTCAATGATTTCCGCGCGTAGAAAAGTTGGCTTGAGGCGCCAAAAGATGACGAACAACGTGTTTCTAAGCGCCACTTCTGTTATTTAGGAACATTTTGTATGGCGTTCGACTGGATCGTCGCACATTGTAGCTCTGTTCATTGAAATGCTCAAGCGGGGTCCATTGGCCAGTTCATGCTCCTGAAAGGGGAGGAACAAGTAAGTTAGAGTAAGGAGAAAGTTAGCAAACGGGAAGGAAGACTCAGGTCTTGGGTTTTGGCTGTAGGAGCCGACCTGTTAGCTTTGGACGTGTCTCGTGAGGCCAATCATAAGGATTTTACGTTTGAGAGAATCCCTGCCTCTACAACACCGAAGGTAATCCTGTAGACTTATTCTAAGAATTCCAATGTTCAGTCCTCGCTTTTGGCGCCCTGGAAGACGCAGAATAAGTAAAGTAAATATTCTCCTAACCTGGAGGGGATATTTTTCCTCTCAGGGAATTCCCAAGAAGCTCTCGCTTGTAGCCAAAAAGTAGAAAATTCTAGTTTTCCCAGGATTTACGGAATTGCGACAAGGTTATCGAAGAATAGGTCAGCTACTGACCTATTTGGTTGGCCACCCTCAACCAGCACAAATTAACTCATTCCACGGCGTTCATTATATGGCCATTCCACAGTACAAGACCAGACAATACCCCGTTGGTAGGATTCACGAGGCATGCCTCAGGCTATTCAACAGCACTCCTCCAGGAGGTATCGGTGGCCGTTTGGTGTCCTCGACAGTGGTCGTCTTGACTACCGACACTGGATTAGCTTTGTAATTGGCGATCTTCTCGTATTTAAGTGACCTGTGCTCGTAGGAGCCCAAAGGCGAATCGTCGGTAGTTTCCTGCAACAATCAACAGCCGCTATGGAATAATAATTGTGGTTAAAACATTTTAGTGCTGTGACTTGACCTTTTTTGGCAATAAACAGGACTAATTAAAAAAAATATATATTGAGTATATTGTGCAGCGAGATGGGACATTCTATGCACTTTTCAAAGATGAAAATTGCTATTTTCGTTAGTTATCAAGGGAGTTGTATTTTAGTCAGTTGAGGAGGAAATAACTGCGTATTGTAATTTAAAAATATTCCGAGCAACGATTGGAGAAAAAAATATTCTGGACGTTTTAAGGTGTCTAGGTCAATATAAGCAGATGTCCGTCCGCCCCACGCCGACTTGGTTGTAGACAATTTTCTAAAAATCTGAAATTTTGGTCAGACACTAGCTTCCGGCTCAAGTTAGTCCTAGAAACTTTTCAGACCGGTCGGACCAAATTTGGAGGGGGCGGGGGTCAAAATGTGTATTTCGAAAAATATATTTTCGAGATTTTCGGCGATCTAGGCGTGTGGGGTATAATTTTCGATTAAATTTTGGACCCTGAATCCAATGAGACGATTGGCGCCCACCGGAAGTGTCAAAATGGGTATCTATCACCTTTTTGGATGTGGGTTTTCGAGATTTCTGGTACCTAGGCGTTAGGTTTGGGGTATCATTTTCCACTAAATTTTGGACGCTGACTCGATTGAAATGAGTCTCCATGCTTAATCCCCGTGAATGAATTTGCAGCGAGTCTTTTGCCTATCATTAGGCAAAAGACTCCGTAAGCTGTAGAATATAAACATGTACCGTTCAATCCCTTTATCGGCTGAATTGAGAGAATACGCTCACCTGGAAAGTTGCTGCTACCGTTGACTGGTGCTTCTGCTCTTGATAGTATTTCTCTTTGTGGATTCTCGCCTTTTTGGCGTTAACTGGTCAAATCAAGCAGCTTTTTGTGAGACGCTGGAGGCTGGTGATGCTTCTGGGAGTAAATCAACTTAAAAAGCCCTACTTCGGCCACATGACCAGGGTGTGTGGGTTGATTTGCTTGAGTGCTGCTGTGCTTCGTTTTCAGGATCACTGAAAGCGTGGAACGGCCCAGAAATTCCTAATTAGTGAATTAATAGGTGATTTTTTCAGCTGAATAATCAGAACTATAGAGCATTGGAGGGCGCAATCCACTTTAAGGATCTTCATGTATCAAATTAATGGAACTTCATTTGACATCCCAGTAAAACAGAAATTCATTAGCTGAATGAACCTCAAAAATAAGGCGAATGTGATGTGAAGTACACATGTTTAGCTGACGGTTTGCGGCGGCATATTTATAAATTTAAAGTTGGGAAACAGCTTCAAATAAACTTTTTGTAATTGTCTTCTTTTTTATGGATCTTACTTGTAGCCCCCAAAAAGTAGGGTATGGGTAAAACTATATTTGTGACTACTTTCTGTTCGAATAATTACCCTCTCTAGAAGGCCCTACTCTTGGATCTTCCTGCCACAGAAGAATGATTTTCTCTTAGATAAGGTCAAAGTTCCCAACACTCCTAAATTATAGGAGTCATAATTTCAGAACGAGTACATTTTGGAATATAGGGGAAAATAGGAATGTCCATTGCTCGGCTATCAGGGGCCTGTCCTGTCAAGTTATTCGAATTTAAGCGGTTGGCTATGGATTTTAACAATTCTTCTGGTTCAATCCTGAACTAGGACGCCGACTTGGGAATTCCAGTTGTGGTAGAACATCATGGAAAAAATGCGGACCCCGGCTGATCACCGTTCGTTGGTATTTTGTTGACTGTCCTGAGATGAAAAATGACCTGTCCTGATTCTCACAATGACAACATTTATGTTTTGAATTGTTAAGAACCTACTTGTACACTACGTGGAGTTTTGAAAAAGATTACAATTAGGGTAGGATTGTGGGAAAACCTGTTGTCAGGGCTTTACCAGCTAGGCTGCGCCAGTCATCTGCTACACGTCTCTCTGTCCTCCTTTTTTACAAGCTTTTGGCCATAATGTACTCGCCAAGTGTCTTCAAATATACAAACTTTAAAAAACCACAATTTACACTCGCCGATGTAAGTACTAGAAATAGGATTTACAGTTGATATTGGCATTTTTAATGAGCTCCAACTTGACAGAGCTCCATTCTGTGAGGAAACCTTATTTAAAGCAGGTAAATGGCACCCCAAAATGATTCACATGGTACTAGATTGTTAAGACAAGAAATATCTGACGTTAGACGGTGAGTGTGATCAGAGGTAACTCACGGTTGATGGTATCTTCAATAACCATAGGGCATAGCCTGGACGTGACGCTGGTGGTAGGTCTCAAGCAAGGGCCGTTGTTGATTTCAATTAGCCAAGGCACGAAATCATCAGTCAACATGAAATCAGCCCCATACAAATTGAAACTATTTGTCCGATGAGTCATCATGTCTTGACCGGCCAGAAACGCGCCTGTAATGGCTTTCCGTATGCCGGGAAGAGTTATCGCGTACCATCTGTCATCTTCTTTCCTCGCCCTGAGCAAAGTAATACCACAAGTCAACACTTCATCGATAATTTGGTGAGGAACAAAATGGCCGTGACTTACCTTAAATAACTGACGAAAGTGTCAGAGTCCCACATGTTGTCAGAAGGCAATTCAGTGCTCCTGGTGGTCATATTGGAGTATCGACACTGCACTGAATTATTTGACAGATGAATCGATTCGTGAAGGTTAGCAAGAGAAAACTCTCGCGAGCAAAATCTCAAGTAGCAAATGCTGCAACGATACGTCTCATTAGTTGGAACGATTCGTTAAAAAATTTCAAAGAGAAAGAACACTTAATGAAGAAAACGTACTCGTACAAGTAGATGACCAGCGGACTCAAGCTCGATATAACGAACCATTGCCGGATATCAAATTTAGTTTTGTAAACGAACATGGGTCTCTCTGGAATAGAGAAAACTGTTTATATCTTAAAACAGCACCTTGCCCTTATCTCTATATGAATAGCCTTCTGTTGTGTTGCACAGATTAGGTATTTTCAGAATCTACGCGGGGGAATTCGGAATCTAAGAGGCCATCTCTTCCACCTCCTTAGTGCAAGCAGCTGGCATTTCTCCGTGGCAGGAATTGAAATGACTCGAAAAGGTAAAATACGGTTTGTGGTACTACAGGATAATAGCCCTCTGGAGGCAATCCAGCTCAGCAGGAAGCAAATAACTGACGGCCACAGTTGCGAAGTCGCAGTATGGGATAAGGAGTCTCTGCACTAATTATAGGCGTGCACGAAGTGGAAGAACAATGGCCTTACTACAGGTGGTAGCTAGTCGATGTTCCCGCGAAACGCTGTTCTGCAACAGGGCTCCAGGTTCTTGATGGTTTTGAAGTAATTTAGTCAGGGGGCGTTGGCGAGCTTCATCCTAGGCATAGAGGGCATGTCTACCTAATTGAGAATAGTCGACACAATGACCACTGCTTGAGTTTTGATTGATCCACAACCCCTTTCCATCGCACGATTTAGAGACTTTGGCGAAGTCCCTGCTCAAGACATTCGCCGTTTCCAGCTCATCCACCCTGCGAGCTCTGAGATCTACAAATTAACAGCTCAAGACTTGTGTGTCGTCTCATCTGAGAAAATCATCCTCTAGGATGTTACGTTGAGTGCAAAGCACGATAGACAGCAAGACAGACTCTTTTAGGATAAGAGGAACGTCAGGTCAAAACAGCCCTGATCACCTCTATTCCAGGGGAGGGGGGGGGGGGGGTTCACAGCCAACAGAAGGCAAAGGAAAGCAGGCAAGTAGTGAATTATACTCAACACAATGTCCCAAATCTTGTTCAGATCATTTAGATCAGTTCCCTCAGAGATCGTACCCATTTATCAATGCCCCCCAGTCGGAGTTTTCCCCAGAGCTATCAAAAGCTGAAATCAACTCCCTATCCGAAGCTACTATTCAAGGCTCTGGTTCTAATAATCAAGCTTCTAATTATAAAGAAATAAGCTTATCAGAATATTATTTCAAAGAAACTCGAAGAGTGATCTTAAATCAACTGTTAACAATGAAAAAAATCCTCCCAATTCGTTCGCCTGAGTGAGCTAATAACATAAAAAATTTAGGAATTACTATCTTTTGACAAGCAAACGAATGTATCTCACCAATGTATTTTTGCGCTAAAAAAGAAAGTCCGGGCTTGCAGTGAGCTTGTATATCTGCTAGAGTCTTGAAAATCCGTATTCCCTTCCCACAGCTGGACGCGCTGGGCTTGATGATCCACAAATTGCGAACACCTTCGACGTCAATATCCGGCCAAAAGTCTTTGACGTGTCTCAAACACAATTTAGCGCATGTGACCATTTTCTGCGAATGGAAAAGATGCGATGTTTCACGAGAGTTCCGAAGTTGAGTAGGTTATTTTATTATTTTTTAGAGCCTGCGTGCAAGCTTACAATGCAGGGCTGGAACACCCTGGTTAGTAATTCGCACAATTTCTATAGCTAATTTCTAACATAAAGTTCCTGTTAGACTTTTCTATGGGCTTTCATATTTATTCACGATTTTATTTTACAATTTATATCGTGATCGTGATCTCACCTTCTAAAAATGAAGGTAATTTCTTTTCATGTTCTGTCCATACAATTTTTTTCTTAGATTAGAGAAAAATCAAAATATGAAGTTACAGCCATTTTTTTGGATTTGTATAAAAAAACAAGAGAAAGGTTGAACTGGCCTAATTAGTCAATCATAATACTCTGCTCAAGAACTGACTGCTTACCTGGAGATTGTAATCCGGACTCTGCTTGAATTTGGCTCCAAAATGAGCGATGTCGTGAAACCTTAGGAGAAACAACGTCCATTCATCGTCAGACACAAGCGAATTGTGCCACAAGTCGAGGTCTGCGTTCTCCATAAAGGTCACATGCTCGCAGAGACGTTGAATGGCGAAGTCCGCTGACTCTAAGGGCACCTGGGGAGTGGATAAATGGTGAGATTGAGGGTGAATTGAAAAATGAAATACTAAAACTGGAATTACACTTACAGATCCGTTAGCGGCGACTATCTCTCTGTTCTGCTCGACGCTCTCGACCAAGTGTTTCAGAAGGCAGACGCAAGCGTTGATTCGGAACGTGGAGGCGAATTGGCGCATGTCCTCGTCATCGTACAGGGATACAGCTCGAGGGTGTTTGACGTAGGAGTAGTAAGGGCTGTACGTCCACACTTGGTTATTCAAATGGAGCAAGAGGCCAACCTGACGAGAAAATGGCAGCGATTCCATTCTGGGCTCTTTTCAGGAGTCTCCAAACCTATGCTGATTCGAATACTCTACAAGACACCCTGCGGTAGACGCAATCTCAACCAAGCTCGGACATGCACGGCATTTGGTATGAGCCTTGTATCCAGTATCAACAAGCGACTCACCTTTGTAGAAACTGGCCTTATGCTGGCGGGGAATTTATTGATGATCGTACTAGCGGGAATCAGCGTCCAATTCACGTTTATTTCACTCCACACAAACTTGGTGGGCATTCGCGAAGTCAACCGGGAAAGTACCAACGCATCATTGTCCGGCGCTTGCTGCAAACTTGGTAAAGCCAATCTTTTGTCTTCGCCATCGCAAGCTGTAACACATACCAACAATGTGGTGAGCAGTTGTGTGAAGTTAAACGCTGCAAGCTGCAATGCCTTGCTCTAAAGCTGCTGCTATCTGGGCAGAGAACTCACCAAAACGTTCAACCCAATTTCTTGTTTGGAAATACCTGCGGACGGATGGCCATCCATTTGAGCGGCCACATATTGCGAATGTTGTCTCTTTCTGTGATGCAAACAATGAAATAGAAAGCTTCCGTATAACTTTCATTCAACTCTTCAAGGAGGTAAAACCTGACTTGTGAGAAACAGATGTCTCTTCAGTCAATGATAATCTTAGTTTATACCTAGAATCGTTGATTTAGAAAGAGATTGTATTCAAGACCTTAGACTCATGAATGCTTGCTGCTGTTAAACCATGCAGGACAAGTGGGCACAAGGCAGATGAGTTCCTAGTGGAGGCTTTGAATAAGCACTGTAGGAATAAGGTAGCTTACTAATTGGCGAAACTCATGATTGACTGCTTGTACATAACTTGCAGGGCTTGTGAGGGGTCCCTGTTTTGTCAGCTTTTGCCATTCTACCCAACGCTCAAACAGACTGTAGAATCCTGCGAGCATTAGAGAAAGTAATAGAAATTGTAATTTGAAGCTTACCCTTAAAGCTTCCTCAGCTTTCAATTTCAGCTGCAAATAACGTTTTTTAGGAACAAGATTGGAGACGGTGAGGTATTCTTTCTCCAACATTTCAGACCTCTTCAGTCCAATGCCAAGGTTCATCAGTTCTCCAGTCTGAGCTTGGTTGCCATTCTTGACTGCCACATCCACATTGGTGGCCACTGAGAGGCGATCTTGATTTAACATGGCCTTGGCTTTTTCTTCCATCCTTCATTGCCAAAGAACAAAACGAAGATTACTTACTAAAACAGCTCAAAAAATAACTCTTCTGCTTACATTCAGCAACAACTGACTACACCAATCTATCAGGGTGAAATAGCTTGAGTATCGCTACACACCTGTAGTGACTAGACTACAACTTACCTCTTCTTATTGAATCGGTCTATAAGCTGCATCTTGAGCTCATACATCGTTTTGGGCGGAGTCAACTCAGGTTCTCTCTTCCCTGCATAGACAGTAGCATTGCTTGTACTTAGGATTTTGGAGGAAGCAGCAGCTGTGTCTGCAATGCCACTGAAACCTTGCTGGTCCACCTGTCCCGCCATTGGTATTCTCTTGAGAGACAAGTCAGATATGACTTGAGCATCGTCAACGTTAAGTTTCTTTTGCAGGGAGGCATTAACAGGTGGAGTGAGAGGTTTGAGTTGAGTTTCCTTTGCAGTGCCTGTACCCCATTGGCTGTTTTTCTTCTCATCAGTTTTCTGTTTTGAATCTGACTCTGTAGAATGGAGATTGCCTTCTGTGATTTTACTAGATGCTAGAGCACCTTTGTTCTTTGCATTGGTTTTGGCCATCCATTTGTCTACAACAATTGGCGCAAGAGCAGAAGCTTGTGCAATGATATTTTGTTCTCGTGACATCTTCAGGCTTGCCTTTCCCCTGCCAGGTGATGAGACCTTAGCAGGAGCAGTCTTTTTCATGACAGGCTTCTTAGCAGGCTGTTTTTTGGCATTCTTCTTTGGGGCAACTCTCAATGGTGGTTTTCTGTTGGCCAAAGCCAAAGCTCGCTCTTTGGTTAACTGTTCCATAATATCTTCAACCTTTGCATGTGATATCTTAGCCAAACTGCGAATAATTGTGCCGGCGAGTTGATCAGGGCTAGACTTATCTTGTATTTTTGGTCCAACTTTCTGCGTCTTGATCGCCTTTCTATTCAATAATTTTCTGGCATCAACATTTTTTTCCATGTCACTTATCAATTTAACTCCTCTGGCCAAAATCTGCTTGCTGAACGATGTTGATGGGCGTTGTGGGTATGTGCTGGTCATACTATGCTTGAACTTGGGGCCATGAATTCTGTAAGTTATTTGTTCACATTATTGTGAATTTAACAGTGAATTTTTCTTAATCCAAATCCTGCCAAGGAACGTTATGCTTTCAACAACATATGTTTCTAGAAAAATGAGAGGAGCATTTAATTTTAAATTTGTTAAGAAATTTGAAGAAAGCTAAATCTTCCCCCATTTTCTTTACTGATTTTACAAATCCTTATACCCCTCTCCTCACCGTGAACTCTCGGCGGGTATGGAGTTGTCCTATTTTGAGGGATGGATTGATTCTACGAAATTCATTCATCGAGCTGGGCGCCTCAACTTGGAGATGTTTACAGTCAGAGATGATACAGGATGTTTCAACCTCTCTATACAGGTTAGAATGCCGAACAACACCTATATGGTTGAGGCTGCATCGCGAATAAATGCCTGTTTTAGCTGCCAATTTGAAGCCTCTTCTGCTCAGCAGTAGCATGAACTGGCATGACCACTTTACCAATAGCTTGTCCCTCGCCATCTTCAAGTCTGATTGAAGAAGAAAGGTCAATGAATAACATAGAGGATTAATTATTTAAATTATATTTTTTGTACATGTTAAAAAGTACATAACACGGTTGAAATGAAGTGAGGATTTTCTCCTGAAAAAGCGCACAAACCGTGTGGCTTTTGACAATTGAAAATAAATACGAATAAAAAACATAACAATCACGAAAAAAAGTCGAGCACATCGCTTTTGAGTCATTACTTTTTTCGCAGTGTTCTCTAAACTGGAACTCGAGGGCCTCGTAGCAGTCCAAAAGCCGAGAAAATTTTAATCCGAAATTAAAACATATGAGCCCTCAAGTTGGCACAAACAAACTACAACCACGCTGTACCGTATTGTCTAATTAATACTGCCCCCCTCCCCCCGACTCGCGTTTTTTCAGAAGAAGAACTTGTTAGCCAAAGACTGAATTTTATGGACTCAACGTGGAACGACGGGTTAGGGAGGGGTAGACAAGAGAGAAATGGGGGAAAATTATGAGAATCAATAAGGCAACAAAGGTAGAAACGCGTACTCACTGACATCGAAAAAACGTAAATCGATTCCCTAAAACAGTGGACGAATGAGGAAGAAGACATCCTCCACGACCAAATGAACACCAGTTGCTACTATACTTCTTGAACAACCCGCTGCACGCGCTGACACAAAACTCACAGTCATTAAGTGTTGAAAAAAATATAAGTTGAAAAAGAAAAAACAATTTTGGCGAAAAAAGTTCCTAATCAAGTTAACAACAATTTTCTCTTCAAACATTATAATATATATTTATATACAGTATCTTTCAAGAAACAACAACTAGGAATAAATAACAGTAAAATGTATAGTTCTCGTCATTATTTCTTCTTTATGTTACTCATCTTTGTGTTTTCAACAATTCACCGTACCCAGTTATAGATAAATATAGATTTACTTTGTATGTATATATATAATTCTTAGTTAATTTATTATTATTTATTTACAAGTCTAAAAAAATACATTTTCTGGGTATGAGGCCAAAAATTCAGAGGAGGACAAGATATACAATTATGTACACTGCGTTTGTAGTCAGGTTTTCGTGCTCGACAAACGAAGGGGGAAAATGGGAGAAGAATATAATTAATTAGAAGAATTCGACACGAATGAACGATAGATACGAGGGGAAGAGAAATTTCGGCCTTTGAATCAGCTGAGACTCTGGAAAACGGAAATGATCCAAGAATTTGGCAAACGGTTTGACATGAAACGCTCTTACGCCAGAAAAAGTTGTTGCTTGTCACTCACGCCTATGCTGAGCGCAGACTATGACTAATTTACGATGAACTGGAGGCTCTGTGGATGCTCTGAGAATTTCTTGCCTCGCTGTACGTACAACCAGTGCTGAATTCTCGTCCTGGGAGTGCTCGAAAAGTAGTTTTAAACATCCCAGAGCTACCAAAGTGATACCTACGCACCGATTGAGCCCACAAATAGACTACAAGAACGATAATTTGAAAAGTAATAAAATCTTTTAAAAATTCAATGTAACAGAGAGAGAGAGGGAGAAAAGATTTGACTTTTTGGGAGTAGGTTGCCAATTTTTCCTCGACCACACAACCGATTGCGCTTCCTCGATAACTTTCGAATAACGTGAACAAGTATCGACAGGCACTTAATGGCACTTAAGGCCAGGTCTCAGTTTCATACAATCACGAGGTAGAATCTCTCAGAACAACATCACAAAAGAAACACCACAACAAATATCTGTACTGTTCAGAGTACCGCGCAAAACATCGTCGTTTATCCCTCTAGATCCCCCTCCCCTTCTTGTATTTGTATTTTTTATTCGAGTTCATAGTCAAGGTATAAAAGTTAAGTGAATGTGAACAAGTTAAAGAACCTACTTTTAAAATACAGCGGTTTCCATCGTCCAAGGAAAATTTCAGGAACTAATACGAGTTATTCCAGTTGATCACGCCCCCCTTACAATTAGTTCATCATTTAGAACAGAAGTAAGGCCAATTTTGACTAACATTATTTAAAAGCTACCGGTGTCAGTAGGTATTGTAAATTAATTTTATTGTTTCCAGAGCCGTTCAGGTTGGCTGGTAAAGCAACAGAGAAATTAAATTAAAACCATTTCGTAAAAATAAAATAACAAGATACGGAAGACCATTTTTTCTTCCCTCATATGAATTTTGGCGCCAGCTCCCTCTTCCCCCTATACCAATGACAGTCATTAAAATTCGTTCATGCTGATTTCAACAACAGGATGATCAGAAAGAATGATATACGTTTGTGAATTTATTGGACAATGAGACAACGTGTTCTTTAGATAAGGCCGTCAGCTAACCTAAACTCTTTGGGGTAGCAATTGCCTCCATCTAATAAGCTGAGAGTAGATGGAGAAAAATCTACTTTAAATTCGTAGCTTCTCAAGTCGTGAGACAATTTTGTTGTTGTCAATTTCTAAGAGAGAAGCCATTGCAACGTTAGTAAGTTATGGAATTGGCCAACTATTCCGAAATACGATATTTTTACGAGTAAGTATACTCTCTAAAAATATCCTGTATTCTACATGCGTTCAGTTTCATCTAAATATATATGATTTTATCGAGAGCTCTACGCCCATAGGCAGTATACTACCTAGTTCTGCGCCTATATAGTTAACTCATGGGTTTTAATTTCCACAATATCGTAATTCGTATTAGATTGATTTTTTTTCTCTCTCGATGAGATGTAATATTGAACGTTTAAATGGGCATAGTTGGAAGTTGAAGAAAGCTCATCATGCAATGAAGAGACGTTAAGTGTTATCAACAAGCAGAAAAGTGAAAGAGCTGCTGAGCACAGAGAGAAGACTTTCATTTGAAGTAGGAAATAAAGAGGCAGTCGAAATTTGATATAGTCGCGACCTGAGTGATTTGCTTGGTTCACGAGACCGTTTTAACGTTGGAATGATTCAATTGCAGTGACAACTCCCAGGCCGAGCCGCCTAAAAGCTCCTATTATGACTCTCAAATCACAATCCAAAGATAAATAAATCTACGCCTAAATGGCACAATCGCCAGAACCAACTTTTTTTTCAATAAAGCACTACATTTTCTATGTTTGCCAAAGTTGTACTCGTATAGCTCTACATTTAGGGCCTTCCGACTAGGAAGGAAGCGAATTCATTTGCTTTCAACTCAAGAATTTCATGCCTCGTCAATTTGCAGTACCTACCGGGCCCCTTTTTTACGATCAGGTAAAGACTAAAATTCTTTCTATGATAATATTGTCTTACAATACGTTCAGGGAGAAGTAACCGTATTTACGATAGCCAATAATTAACACGTATCACATGTCGATCGAATACGAAGAAGAAAAAAAAAGTACAGATAACTTCTTCCATTGGAACGGAATTGGAAGGAGAACAAGTGAAATAACAATTAATACAATGTAATTGATTTCCTCGGAACGCGTTTGGATATAATTTTTCTTATTCACCACATAACTGCGTGGGATGAAATTATTCAAATCACGAAAACTGCGAATAATTCGAATTAAGGGTACCGGGTGAAGCAATGAGCGTGTCTTGGTTCTATGTTGAATCCCTGGAAGAAATAAAAAATAAGCGAATAAATAACAACCTTTCAACAGTCAAAGGTGGATTTTTTTTTTGGTGATACTCAATGAGCGATTTGACAAACTCGCTCTGGAGGAGATAAGTTATCGTCATGTGGAAAAGAACAGCTAACAGCTAAGAACAAGGAGTATACAATCGGATTTTTCGTTTACTTTTTTTTCTTTTCTCTAAGTTTAATTAGTCAAAATGCGCAGTCGAAAAGCGGGTATATATTTGTTAAGTCAAATCAAGTTAAGATTTCTAAAGGCAAGATACGACATCTGTTGCGGATACACTGACTACAGATAATCCACCACTGCAGAAGCCACCATCGTGTTAGGTTATGGTTTTCATTTACGTTTTACTTTTAAATCATCCGAGCTGCAAAATATCGGCAATTTTAGTATCGTTTTCCTTTTGAATACATTACTTTGAAATGAGGTGTGATGACTTCATGCTCATCAGGAAACTGACAATGATGTGTTTGTCAGGTATAACTAATTGCGGTAAAAACGACCAATGTTTAGGCATAGGTCTGGGGGTTGAGGTAGGGTGTTGGGGCATTACTGGGAGATTAATTAAGTTCATCTGTACAACATTAAATTGGTCAGATTTTTTTCGAATTTTCTTGTATGCACGATTGTGTACTCTATAAATTCAGCAAACGTACTCCTCGGCTAATTTTTTACAACGTATCTCAGTCGACTGTTTCTAGCCATTTTACAATACATCTAGTAAGAAAAATAGAACAGAAATTATGCAAATGAGTCACTAGAATCCTTGTGATAAGAGGAATGATATTGGCAGGCGCGGACGTTCCCCAAAAACAAAAGTTCCCCAGACCGCGCAATAAAATTGATTGATTTAGGAATTTATTTAATCAACAGGGTGGGGTTAGGACCTAGTAACAATCCTTGTGCAGTCACAGCTGCATTGATAATAATTTCATTTAATAAATTTAAACAAAGTAAGTTTCAACCACCCTTAAGAAAGAATTTCAACGACTTACATAAGGAAAACAATGAAATAACGTAATTTCAACATGGTTTAGAATTCTAGGAAGGCCCCAAAATGAAATCCTTGTGAATGAATTACGTGTTAGAATTTTAATGATTTACATAACATAACATAAGGAAAACAATGAAATAAGGATAATTTCAACGTGGTTTTAGTATTCTCGGAAGGCCCCAATGTGATCAAACGCTGATTCCTTAAAAACCCACCGCCTAGAAAGGGCATCCATCGAAGAAACGTAGACTCGGACAACGCTTATATCCCCAATGTCTCTGTGGCGCATGGACATACACTTCAAAATGTCACACAACCACCAGATTGTTTTCCCATCTCTTCGGGGGTTGACCATCCACATTTTTATTGATAATCCCACAACGACATTATAAGATGAAGAAAATTTGACCTGCTTAAAACCCTATACTTTCTCAATGCATATTGATCATGTTTGTTGCCATTCAGAGCAGTTTAGTTTCATACTGAAGTTGGACCGTAAAACAATATGTACTCACGCCGCGAGCCGTGAACTGCCCTGGTTGGGCCGCCCAAGTAGCTTGTGTACCACCTCGTTGACGAAAAGACCAGATATTCCGGGGCTGGAGCGCTCGGCGACTTCAAAAGCGCTCCGAAGCTCGTCCACAACGTCGGACTTACTGCTGGTACCATCGTCCCGCCTCAAGTTGTAATTATGCCGCCTTTTCAACTGAAAAAGGGAAATACTGTCGTCATCACCAACGGCCACGATCTCGTTGTTGAGCGGTAAATACTCGCCGAATTCTGGTCGAGGGTTTTACTTCGAAAGCAACTGACCTCTAGCAGAAGAGGGTGCACAAGGGCGTTGAGTGTGGAGCTTCTAGGTTCGGGACGATTTTCTTGGATTTGTCGCTCTTGACGAGGTTTTGGTTTCCGATCCACTTCCTTGACTGAAGGCACTTTTTCCGGACTACTGCCACCACTCACACTCCGTGATTGCTGCTGGAATGAAATTAACAACAATTAGGCATACACATATAGAAATTATTTGAGAGCTTTGAGGCCAGCGTTTCCGAAATCAATGATGATGTTCTTATTTGAGGGTTCATTCGCCTTTATCCGTATCTAAGGCGTTCGGAGCTACTTAAATCTAATTTTCCAGGTGTTGACCCCAACACTTGAAGGTTGTGTTAGAAAGTAAGAGGATTCCGCTAGTCCCAATCAATTTCAATCTCTGGCTTTCCAAGTTGTACTAACCACCCTTTTCTTTACAATAAATTTTGAGTGAGGGACTAAAGTCACGTAAATATGATCCACAAGTCTTGACCGCAACAAGCAATTTGTGCCCTCAAAAAGAGGTGAATTAAAAAAATATATATATATTTGAAAATTGAATTTTATTTGTCGAATCCATCAAAAGCACAGCAGAGCTGCGCGAGTTCATATTAATAAATATGAATGCAAATAAAAACACAAACAAAATGCGAACATTGGGAATATTTACACATGAGGAAATACTGTTCCCTAAAAAATTGAGTTTCAGTAGAAGTTGCAGGAAATTAGGAAACACGACTTACATGAAAATTCGAGTTATGTAAAAAAACTCTGTTTCACTGAAAAATTATGTTTTTTAAAATACACTTATAGACAATTATGAGCGTAAAGACGCATATTTTTGGTGCAGAAGGGTTCCCGAAGAAGTCGTTCTCCTCTAAAATCATCCTAGTTATTCCGAAATCGATTATGATGTTCTTATTTGATTTATATTTGAGGGTTCATTCGCCTTTATCCGTATCTAAGGCGTTCAGAGCTACTTAAATCTAATTTTCCAGGCGTTGATCCCAACACTTGAAGGTTGTGTTAGAAAGTAAGAGGATTCTAGTAAAAAAGGTACATGGGTGATTTGAACTTTCAAACGACGAAAAGGACAGATAAAACTCACAAACAAATGAGCGAACTGCGATGAGTCAAACGAAGCGAAATAGGAATGAGGCATCACCGCGATGATGTGGGTAATGAACCGGTGGAACACAACAAGTCTCCTCGTCCTTCAGTTATCGACTGGCTACTAATAACCGACGCGTTACATGCAGAGGGGAACCGCCACTAGAAAAATGACCAAGTAAGAGGAACAGTGGACTCAGCCAAGTGTCGGTGCCCAACGTTGAAAAGAGATATTTTCAACCGATTAGGGAAGATTGATAGTCGCGGAGACAAAAAGACATTACGATACAAATAATCCGACACACCGAAGGTGTTTTCACTTTTACAGTCAAACGGCGAATAACTGTGAGAGGCCAGTACGCGAAGTCGGGGGTTTTAATGACATTCCGAAAAGACGGAATCAATTAATTGCGAAGGAAATTAATTGCGAAAAGTGCCAAACGACCTACAACATTCACGATGACCACACAGGCGCAGCAAAACGGTGCCGCTCTGATACTCATCGGTGTAGGAATCCGTGAATAAGTTATTAAAACCAACGAAGGAAAATGAAAAACACGAAAAAATGATAATACAACACCCATAAATCCCGCTAATGAACACTCGGCATTCGCGTCATACGTATGCGTATTTCTAAAATGACGTAATTCAGGAACGTCGTAATGCCGAGGAAGAGAACGTCAGGGCCGATGTGAAGGAGACGAAATAACGAGCGCCGAAGAACCGCTCGCAGAGACCAAAATCAGATTGTCTAAAAGGGAAGTTGGAAACGGTTCACGAGATCCGCTGTGTCGGGTTTAACATAATCGGTTTATCAGATGCCGACGGCTTTACCAGAACTGAATGCGACACGCAAGATTGAATTGAACGAAGAGTTAGTCGCACTCAACGTTAATCCTCTTATTTTCGACAGGAGTCAACATTTTCCTGACGGTCCATAAAACGCTGGCAAGAGCTGGGAGTTTCTACATTATCATCGTTAGATTTCAGAAAGGCCTCAAGATGACAGTGATAATCACTGTACACCTACTACGATTTTAATGCTTTCAGAAGAGAAGGTGAATACTTATTTAGAAGGTAACTCGGGGGAGTGATGCCAAGGATGGAAATTCATCTTACGGAAGTTTTGACCCCCAAGCGGAAGCGGATATTCCACACATTTTGGAAAATGACTACACTACAATAGTTTTTAAATAAAAAAATTAGCAAATCTATAAAATGGACCGGTATAATCAAGCTGTTCTACTCCACAATCGTCCTCTATCTTATTATATAGGGCCTTAAAAGCACAGCAAATTGTCAAACAAATAGCTCCATTATTCAACGATTTCGCTGTTGTGGGCAGTTTATTTAGTTTGTTTAAATGATCAAACGTTTATGAACCTTTATACCTTTGAAATTTACAGAAATTTAACAAGTTTTACCGAATTTCTTCATTTTATTAACTTGCAAGTATTGTTTGAGCCGCCCATGTGGCATGTAGCAATGATATCCAAAAATGTGGCATAAAACTTAAAAAAAAAAAAAAAAACATTATAAAGAACGCTGCTAATTCTTTACAGGGGTTGGGAATTCCTCGGACCAGGAGCATGGAGACCCTTTCCAATCGATTCAGCGTCCAAAATTTAGTTGAAAATGATACCCCAAGGACTAACTGGAGCCGGAAACGGGGGTCCCTGACCAGTGATTTCAGATTTTTTCCACCACCAAAATGGGCGTGGACGGACATTCTTCATGAAAACATAGGTTGATTATTCAAGGGATAATCAAACAACAAGGGGAAAGACACATAATTTTCGTGACAAAAAGTGATGAAAAAATAAATCATGGGAATACAATGCGATGATTTCCTCAATTTTGATCTGTGTCACATCCAATTTTCATTAATAAATCAGGACAGCTTGTAGGAGGTCCCATATGGATTTCATAATGATTGAAAGAACGAAGAAGAGGAATGCGCTTGCGTGAGTCTCTCATGATAATAGTATGGTAGTTAGAAACGAAACGATAGCTTTCGTTATCCCATTTCGTAACAAACACCACCATTTCGTGGCACAGGGTGGCGCTGATTAGCTAGTAGTGAGTCCCATATAAACGTATGAGCGAATAAAAAATGTCGATTACTGAACTCACTGAAGCCATGAAAGACCGCCCAAGCCAGACGGGAATAACACCGCCTCCCAACAACTAACGAGCCAACTTCGCGAGAGCATCGAAAATTCGAGGTCCGGAGGCGGCCTACTGACTAATTAAAAAGTGCTCCAGCCTGAAAAAAGCATACGGGAACATGTCCACGAGGCTCCTGAGCCCTTTGCATTGACCAATTAACCCCTGTCCCATCTTCTCATCCAGTTAAAATACAAAGGTCGATAACAATCGTCCTGCGTACGCTCAACCCTAATACCAATGTCTCTAAAGCTATTAATTAGGATTACGTATCAATTTATAGCGTATCGTTCCTACCTGGTGTAACAAGTTCTGATAGATACATCATAGCTTGAGCTACTACTTAAATAACTTAAGCTGAGTACTTTCACTATTAAACCGAACCGAGCATGAAATCTAAGAGTTACAATGACCCATTTCTGGGCTGATCAATAGTTCTTACCGTCATTATTTCTTCTTTTTGTTCAAATAAATGTTTAAGAAATTAAGAAAAACCGCAAGTTTTGCGCAGCTCCAATCCATCGGATCAATGCCTGAAGGCCTACGACCACTATTGGCTTCTTTGTTCAAGACAGTTCAAATCGTTTCAACATAAGAACACAAAAGACGACGAATCCCACCCTGAATCTGCTCTTTGAGTACACTTCCGCTTGCCAAAGATCGGCAAGGCCTACGGCAGCTATTGGTCCTTTATAGCTTCTTTGTTCAAGACAGTTCAAATCGTTTCAACATAAGAACACAAAAGACGACAAATCCCACCCTGAATCTGCTCTTTGAGTACACTTCCGCATGCCAAAGAGAAGTGTACCACATGACAACTACCTGACCAGACAAATTGAGACATCAATCTTACCTGTGAACTCTTGTAGTTGTTCAAATTTGAATCCTTCGCTTGACCATTTTGCACGGAGACTATGCTGGGTATTTTGCCACCTCCGCCACCTCGGTTGCCACTTGGTTCATCGTTGACCATCAAAGGAGGTTTGATGCTGTGCGGCCCTTTCACGGTCATGTTCCACGGCTCGTCCAGGTCACCATCCGCTTTACCCGACTCCTCCCTGTTCAAAAATGGAATATTAGAACATATTGTAACGATAAATCATGTGGAACTGCACAGAACCAAAATTCCACGGTACAAATCTAACGGAGAATTTCCCAAACAACAAAAGTTGGATGAGTTCTAACGTTGCCATAAAATTTATTTGTTTCGAGTAAAATTGAATCTTTAGAAAAATACATAATTTATTTCAAAAACATGAATATAAAAGATTACTTTTATAACAATTTTGAAAAACAGCGTAAGTAATGTTTTTGAGGAAAATTGCGGTAACGTGGAAAACCATATAGTTAGTCTATAACATTTTGGGTAAAACACCAACAAATGATTGCAACAATTGAGGGGAAACGGAATAAAGAATGGTTAGAAGCTAAATAAGTTGACAACTTACGAATCCGAGTTTTCTGATTCGGTTTCACTTTCTTCGTTACACTGTGACTTCCACTTCTTGAAACGATCTATCAGGTCGATGAGATACGAGTTCTTTTTGGCTTTGCGGATGAACGGGAATTTGAGCAATTCTTTGGCGGTTGGTCGCTGAAAGTTAACAGATTATTACTATTAAAGTTCATCTTGATTTGGAAAAGGTCACAGAAGAAATTAGGGAGTATCAAGATATTAAATTGTGGATGGGCACCGAGGGGAGAAACGAACACCCACGGACAGCCGCCAATAAATGGGGTTAATTCATTCCCTGTGCTTGCGGCTCCTTTGGAAACTTCTCGAAGAAAGGTTCTACTCTAGTCTTTGATGTGGGGACGTGATCAAAGGTGCTAAAAGTAGGACCTTTTCAGGAATGTGGTCAAACTTGGACTGCAATGTGCTCTCAACTGAGTTTGGGCTGGTCCTCCTAAGATTCATTGATAGTTCAATGGAGAAATTTAACTCAGTCGCAATGAGGAAATAATGAGGAGAAAATCAATTTCGTGTTGTACCAAGACTGACATGTCACGTAATACAATTAACGGGGGCAAATGGTTGAATGAAGTTTATTACCGTCGTAATTTCTTCAATAGTGATAAGATTCTCAGGAATTATCCAACTAGCATGGCCACTTAGAGGTATAAATGAGTGGTACGCTTCACTCGGACAGAAATTACTGCCATAATTCCATAAATTTCGAATGGGTATTTAGAAAAGGGGCACATCAACAAATTGTGATAAGATTCTCAGGAATTATCCCACTAGTATGGCCACCTGAGGTATTAGATGAGTCGTACGCTTCACTCGGACAGAAATTATTGCCATAATTCCATTAATTTTGAACGGGTATTTAGAACAGGGGCACATCAGAGTGATGGTATTCTTTTTGGTGCATTCCAGGAAATCCTCTAAGTTCTTTCACACTGAAATCCACCTGGCGAGACAATGAAGACCAAGTACATTGATAAAAGACTCACATTTTCGGGGTCTTTATTGAGGCAAGACTCAACGAATTCCTTGAACTGTTTGGTGTAGTTGCCGGTGAGCTGCGGAGGGTTGTTTTTGGGAATGAGGAAAAGAACGCGCATTGGATGTAATTCCGAGTTGGGGGGCTCGCCTTTGGCCAGTTCGATGGCGGTGATCCCGAGTGACCAGATGTCCGCCTGTGAAATGAACGAAGAAAAATGAGATCCATGGACGATAGAAGCCGTCAGTCATAGCCATGTGAATTCATCCGGTCAAACAGTCTCCTAGATTGATCAGCGCATAAATTGTACCACTCAATGACGTTTACTGTTCCCACTCTCAACAGTGATCTGGAAAGCTGACTCGTAGCTGGGTAGTGAAAATTTCAATCAGGAGATTCATACTGGGGCTTCAATAGTCAAGTTATATGGGAATGTAGATTAACCATGCATTTTGACGTTATATAAGTTCTAGCATGGTGTAATAATGCATCGCCAGTCAGGCACGACATCATTCCCATTCTTCGATGATGTAACGGTTCAGTTATGACGAAACAATGTATGGAAAATATGAAATTGACATCCATTTTTGAGAGGAATAAAAGTAGCCAACTTGATAAAGGCAAAGGCAAAATTATAAACCGAGCTCAACACTACATAAACAATTGATAAATACTTCAAGCTGATTTCCAGGCTTATAGACTTATATGGCTAGTAATTCCCCGAAAACGTCGATAACTATTTGGTCATTTTTGCTGCTGCTATTCATCCAATTTCCCACACATCACAAGGCAAACAACGTATTCTGAATAAACTGAACATTTTAAACTCGGTAACTGTGATCGGTAGAAACCAGTCTCATTCTTCTAGTGTGAAGAAAAAAGTAAATTAATGGACAAGCCTTTCTCGCAACGTCGGAGAGTGTTCTAAGTTCCATCACGGAGTGACAAGTCATTAGCCCCAACCCCCAACTCCAGTTTTCTGGAAACTGTTAATTAATGTCTTTCTTCGGCATGGCCGCACCCTACAAATGTACCGATGTTGAAAAAAATCCCTCACCTTCGAATCGTACGCCGACTGTTTGATGACCTCAGGCGCCATCCAAAAGGGCGTTCCGACGAACGTGTTGCGCTTGCTCGTCGTGTTGGTAAGTTGCCCCGCAACGCCGAAATCAGCCAGTTTCACGTCCCCCATTTCGCTGAGGAGAACATTGGCAGCTGTAAAATGAAACCAAATATGTTGTACAAAGACAATTATTCACGAGCATGCTCAACTAGGGATGAAACTGGCCAAGTCATGGGCCACTCATAAAAAATTGTGGTCGAGTAAAACGTACGAGTAAAAAATACCAATAATTGCGTTACACGGCTTCAAAGGAAAGATATACAGATTTTAACGAAATTGTTGAGGGACAATGTCAACAACCAATTTAATTACGCCACATCTTTGAACGTCAAATCAATTCATGTTATGGGGTATCGTCAAAATCAATTCCCACGTCGGCCTTTGACAGTGAGTCAAACCATGAAATATATAAGCCCACACGTCCCTCGATTCTGAGAACAATCGTAATTAAATGTGTCGTGGAGAATAGAAGGCGACCGTCGGATAAAACGTGGAAAACGCGGTTGAAATAATTCATCTGGAGGAGCTCAGGCTGCGACCGAAGGACGCCCACACATGGCACACCCACACATCAATGCTACACAGATGCTCAGGTAATTTTCTTCTCAGAGGCAAAATATTTTAGCTATTTCACTTTCTCTTCTTTAGAGGCTCTAAAAAGATATTTGTCGAAGGAATATTCCTTTCTTTAAGAGTTTTCTTCTAATTAATTACGGAAATAAAATTAAACCGCAAATTATTTTTTAATGAAGAAAACAATTAACGTGAGATGTAGATACAGCCTCACTCTAACAACACAGAGTTTATTTTAGATAATTTTCCCTTGCAGATATATTTTTACCTTTAATATCCCTATGAAGTTTCCGCTCCGAGTGGAGATAGTCGAGGCCTTTGAGAACTTCCCTCAGGATGATGGCTATGTGCATTTCTTCAAAGTTGCCGGCTTTCATCAGGTCCAGGGCTGATCCCCCTCCAAGGTACTCCATGATGATCCATAGCTTCGTACCCTGCAGCAATTTGCATATAGATTCTACGTTAAACTATTGATTAATTTCATTCATAGGCTACCTATTGAGAAACCATAAGGTGCTTGACAAGACAGAAGGCATTGTAAAATGCCAGATAAAATGAGAACACTTTTGCACCGGGAGTTACGCTGGAATGTGAATGCCATCAATACATGGGCGAAAAAGGAAAATGGGAAAAATTCACACGGCAAAGTTATTTCATTATTCTGAACTTCAAGACATCCCTAATTCACTAATCACAGTAGAGTGGCACGAAAATTATCAACAACCAACCTTGAGATAGGATCCGAAGTATTTGGTGACAAAAGGGGAGTCGCATTGGGAGAGGACCATGATCTCTTGCTGGATGTCTTCGATCTCATCTTCCGCCTCCTCGAGGTCTATGATCTTGATGGCGACCACTTGTTGGCTCCTGTTGTCCACTCCCTTGAATACTTCGCCGAATGAACCTTTGCCAATCCGTTCCTGCTTGGTGAAAATCAGCTCCGGGTCAACCTTCTGAAACAGAGAAGAACGCAGAAAATCAAATCAAAGCAATTATTGGCTCTTCAAATGTATCGGCAGGGGAAAAATACTGATGAAAAATGCATAATGGTTATTGTAAAATTTATCCTCGTGCATATAATGGAATTATATACATCTAGGTACATCGGAACCTGATATGCTGCAGGTACTCGCATCCAACGCACATTTGATCTATGTTGCAGTAATTAGTTATCGTTGAATTATAATCTTGAAATAGTTTGATGGATGTAATTTTTTAATCCGCTGAATGAAAAACGAAAGAGATAACGCTGATTTTCCAGCTCGTTTGGGGAACAATCGCACCAGGCCTAATGAGACGACTTTTCTCATTTGGTGAATCACGTCGAGCTGATGCCGCTGGAATGTAAACCGGTTTATTCTTGTGAGGAGAATATCAACAAGGCCGACGTTCCGTCTTGACAGAGCGGTTTGGGTGCTCCGTACGACAATAGGTAAAATTATTTCAGTTTCACTTCGTTGGAGCTTATAGACGTAAACCATTGCAGGCATCGAGGTAAATTTAGACTGATTAATTAGTAAATGATGGATACATCAATTTAGGTTTAATTCAGTATGTCTATATTCGACTTGACTGATTTAAACTTGACTGAGAAATTACAATTATAGATGAATTTTCAAACAAATTATAAAATTTTGAGAAATCGCCACTGGTGAATACGTGTTTTGTAACATCACGTATTATTGTAGTTGGTGCATCAAAATATCAAGTAGAATAATATACAAAACCGAATTACCCAAGAATAGCGTTTCATTGGAGCAACAGCACCATTAATTCGACTCCGGGAGGTCTGCACTTTGACGTACCAACTTCTAGCCATCATTGTCGTCGAAACTAGATTTCCAGGTCGAACATTTCGAGCCTGGGTGGGAGTACTGGTGGGATTGAAACAACGATATCAAAACGTGTCCTTTGCCGTCAAGTCCTTATCGTGACAGAAAAAAAGCTTATCAAGACTCGCTCGTGGTCGCTCAATTCACAAAATTGATAAAAGGCTTGAGATTCCAAGTTTTTAAGATTCCGTTTGACCAAAATCTGAAGCCGTGTAGATGAGGGGCAATTTTCGCAGAGATAGACGAAACCGGGTATAAATGTATTGGGACTTGGCGTTTTAAAGAGAATGGAAGGTGGATGGATTTCATAAACAGAGGAAATCAGCCAAAAAATTATTATGTTCTTTGAATCACATTGAAAAACTAAGATTGACGAGACGGTCCCATACGGTAAATCAGAATTGCAACTTCTGATTGCAACGTCTTTCATAGATCTTAGTGGTTGCATGATCGCAAACGTTCGAAGTTCGGGAAAGAAACAGTTCCGATTCACCTTCCTCAAACTGGAGGTAAAATGAATCTCATGAAATACCTCTACAATGAAGGGTTAGGTACTAGTTACGTAGGATTCATTGCATCGGCAAGAGGGTCGAAAGAAGTACCACGCGAGAAGTGAAAGTAACTTTATAAAATGAATCTCAAGAAATTTTCAGGCACAATGCTTCCCACGTGACCCGGCCTATGATAACAAAAGCCTTTCTAAAATATACTCAAGAGCCAGGTCAGAAAAGTACTTGAATAGAGTTGCGGCGACGTCTAGACAATAAATACACTCTGGGCTTGGGGAGAGTAAATTCTAGAATTTTCAATGATAAACGCAGGCAGCCAGTCAAGATTGGTCACATTATAGTGGGAGTATATGGCTATTATTGAGTTCAAATGTATCGAACCAAATGTTTGAAACATTTTGAGAAAGCGTTTTGTTAGTGATGACGCAGGGAGTTATTTTGATTAAACATACAAATATTTCCTCTGCCAAACCCAGGCACAGAAACAAGTTTTTTTTGAGACATCCGGTGCTCAAGGAGTGCACCATGACAAATCGGTAATAAAGGCATTTTTATTCAGATTATCCGCCTTTGACCTTAGGACCAGAACAATATCGCGAACCAAGACACTTACGTTGCACTCTCTAGTTGGATGATGGGAAGGTCTGGCAGGGAGGGTCCAGAGCTGATGACGAGCCCAGGGCTGTTCTGCCCAAAGCCTCCTGTGCGGGAGGCTGTACATGTCCTTCCTGGCCAAAGTGGAGGGCAAACGATGTCATCAGCGGTCAAATCAGACAAGGAACGAATCAGTGAGTTAACAGTGCGAGAACATCATTCCCCAACACAAGGAGTCTCCCTATCGAGACCGACGAACCTTCAGCGACTAAGGACGAAGAATTGGTGGAGGCAAACCGTGGAAAATCGGTCTACGTGGAGACCTTACCACCAGAGGAACCTCCGGCGACGTCACGGCGTATCAGGAGTCTGCATTGTGATCCGGAAGGTTCCTCCTTCCCTGCCGGGACGAAACCAGCTCAAACTAATAGGAAGTCTGGACACAGAGAACCAATCAAATGAGCGATACAGGACAAAACCAGCTTATCACCTCGAGACGAGCATTTCCTCGACGAAGATTGACGTAGGTGATGCAGAACCGCGGGGATTTTTAATTGGAGGATTGGGAGGTGAATCCTCTCATGGTTTCTACGTAGCTCCAAAATCGGCATGGGGGTACCATTCAAAAGTCGTCAATGTCAGCCAACATGGCATAATGATAAGAAAACAATGACAATAACACAAAATATTTTGAATGTATGAATTTAACCTCAAAATCAATAAATCCTGAAATCTCAATACTTTCACGGCAAATTGAAGGTTTTCCATTTCAAAGTAGAGGATGACGAAAATTGTTCGAATCACATTAGTTTTAAACGCCGCAACGTAGATTCGGAAAATACCTACTCCGTGTAACACAACATGGCGAAGACACTCCATCCGTCCCTTCCAAGGTATTGATTCGCCTGACAGCAGCTGCTACTGGGAGAGGCTGACGTTAACAAATTCGTTCATTCTTTTCCGTTCATTATAATATTAATTCTTACTTGTTGAACGTTGCGTTTCACTCATCAATTTGTTATTATTGCTTACCCAGAATTAAATCATTGGTGTGTAAAACCTCCAATTTGAAACGGAAAACCTCCAAATTGACGTGTAAAATCTCCAATTTGACTTGAGAATGCTATAGTAACTTTTATCGTTTTCATCATTAGCCTTGACTTTTCATTATATTTTATTCCTAATTTATCCACTAACTGTTGACAAAAAGAAAAGATAAAAAGTTGCGCAACCTACTTACCAATCAAGTTTGTCGCATTTTTATCAAAAATTCTGTCATAAAGGTGTATGTATACGTTGAGTTTTATATTTTTACATAATTCTTTCGATTGTAAAGTTTAGAGTTTTTCTGGCCTCTCAAGCTAGCCTTATTAGTTTTTCAACATAAAAATCATCAACAGAACAAATTTTTCTTCGAATGATTTCTCAGTTTTCTAGTAAACAACACTCAAATCAAGGACCATTAGAATCCGTTCGATATATTTCCACTCGCAGAACTCTGATATGTTTGGTTGATCAAAAGACGTGCAACTCACGAATTTTGATTCCTAAAACTGAGTTTTAAGGCTCGTTTCCATCCAACCTGGAGAATGAGGACCCTCAGAGCACGTGCTTTGCTACGGGAATCGCAGGATTGTTCTCTTTCAGACTGTCACTTCTCATTTGTAGAACGCGAGAGAAAAGTAGGAACGGCTCATTATTTTGTTCTGTAGGGCTCTCAAACCCGAAGATTCGTGTGAGAGCCCGTCCTGCCCAGTCATCACGAGGCACTTGACGTCCGTAAGTTTTTGGCTTCTTGGAGCCAAGTAGGCCCCAAGCACCGGTGATGGTTACCGCCCATGTTTAGCAACGAAGATTTAAAAAATTCGCCTCCGTGCTGACATGTCGTAAAATACACGTTCTCAAACATACATGTAATTGATTTATGTTTTTCAGGTGGCTGGGTATGAGGCAGAATTCAGCCAAGTGTTAACGGAATGTTTTTCGAGGTTTAAGGGTGCTTACTGATGTTTAAGAAGGGAATAATTAAGATGGGTACCATTAGGAAAAATGTAATTTTGTTCAAATTACACCATTTTGAGACCTTGGTACGCTTTCCCAAATGTAGAATAATACACTGGCAGCGTTTTCGACTGGTTTCTCAAGTCTAGGCACTGTATCTATTATCACCGCCATGATATCGTTTATCCAATAACATTGTTGTTTCGGTTGTTCCAAAGGGAATCTCTTTTCGACTGAGGTGGTCTCGAGGGTCACAACTAACATCCATTCCATGAGTACTGGTGACCATGAAACAGAAAATCATGGTCCTTCGCAAACGCGGAATCTGATTCTGAAGCCAATTAGCCATGGAAATACTATGGTTTTGTTCCACTCGGCTCGGATCCAATCACAGTTTTAACGCCCTTGATTTCTCCAGCTTGGTCGAGTTCCAAGGCCCACACAGTACTACCCACAAAAGTGGAGCAAATAAATAGCGAGCATTCTCTCAACAAAAGCATGCTTTCGCAATAACTATCCAATCAAACGATCGCTTTAGAAGAAAAAAAATATGGGAGAAAGGAACAGTCAAATGCCCCCGTAACAATTAAGATTACTACTGTCAGTGGATTGTGGTCTTCCTACTGTCTCTGCTTCTGTTGCGCACAAAGAGTGAAGGTGATGGACGGCTCAAAGCGTTCGCCGACAGAGAAGGCAGATGGCTAATGCCTTCCTTATAAGCGCAAGCCTCAAGTTATTTTACCTTCACTAACCACCGTTCTTCTGAATCTGTTATTCAGCCTGTATATACATTTCAAAGCTTCAAGATAAGGACTTCCTGCTCCAAGCCTTGTGTAACTGCCAGCAGCGAGCGTTCTCCTTGATGGAACGTTTTACGTTTTTAAAAAATCATAGAATTTGCACATACTACAGATTTCGGTTAAAGCAAATGCAGCATGGTACGGGTAAAAATGAATTGTATTTTGAAAGTGGTTTTTGAACGTTTTTACGTACGATCAGGATAGTAACAATTGTGGAACACTCTGCAGCGTTTGTTTCGTAGTACCTATTAAGTAGATAGAAAGGCCTCAACAGTAAACACAGTGCAATTTGTTAATTCCAAGTTAGAGTTCAAATAAAGGACATTTTGAAGTTCAACATTTGAACTTCTTTGATGTTGAAATCAGATCGCCCACGTCCACCTCCCCAGCTACCTTTGACCCTAACCGACCTTGATCGGAAAACCACCCACTACATTCAATACTCCGAAGCCAAAGCAGCTCGGCATGAACTACTCCCACGAATACTGTCGAGACAAGAAGGCTTGATGACTTAACATGTGAGGAATGAGATTTTCTACTCCTCAATTCTTTCTCGCGGTGTTGTTGTATCAAATGACGAATTGAATCAAGAGACTAATAGCTTTTCAAAGGTGTTATCTTTTGATACACCGTTCCGAAGTTTAATCTGTCTACCTATTAATACTATAAAAGAGGTTTCTGCCTGTTTGTCACGATCTCAATACGATCTCAAACGAATTTGATAAATTTTCACTTAAAATACCTTACGTCACACTGTGATTCTGTGTGCGATGTTTAACAGAGCCAAATGTGCCAAAGTGAACAGTGGCTCCAAGCATCAACCTTCCGTTTGTCAGGGGGAAGCTTCCACAACCAACCGAGAAGCCAGTGGAAAAAAATGGCCCAGAGCAAACTTCCAGGGGTTAAACCTCTCGAGACTCATACGAGCAATAATTTACATTGAATAAAATGAAAGTAGATGAGTACTGGATTCGACGTTTTTCAATATTGATGTCACGGAGTCAGAAAAAAACAGACTCAAAAACCACTTTTTCCTTATCATCTCTTACCCCTCTCCGTGAAACCAACAAATCTGAAGGGAGCTGGGCTTTCTAACAACGCTCTACCAGGAATACAAATGGGAAGGAAATTTCAAATCAAGCAATCAGGGGATTTGACAACAAGAAAATTATGTATTAGGTAAACTTAGGTAGAAAAATTAATTTCCTATTTTTCTCTACGCAGAAATGTTTGCACTCGTCAGAACGTTTAGAAGTTGAAACAACGGGTCTCACACATCTCGCCCTTCTCGTAATTCACCCGATAGAGGCAACACGAACCTGATCTACTCAACTCCGAATGTGGGAAAGTTTTCGTCCGTTCCCTGACTCCTCAGTGTCATCTAAAACCAGCATCGTTTGGTATGCGACGTTCCATTGCTGAGCTTAACACGGCCGGAATTCGCCCAAAGCTCCTGCTCACACAGTTTTCACACAAAGGGTTTGGAGAACAGAGGAATTTCATCAATACTGTCCCAGTTTGAAACAAAACACCCTCCCACGAACCAGCGCAACCTTCAAATCTGTCACAACTTAACACAGAACGTCCGTTAGGAGATCACCAGAGTCGAAGAATGTTTCAATTGGACTTGAATAAGAATAAAGTAACAGGAACTAGTAGACAAAATTGCTGCTCTCACTTCATTTGGCTGTATAATACATAATGAGGCACATCCCCGTCTCGTGAGTCATGATCGGGCAC
>CM034006.1:6933497-7008997 GCA_019603395.1 Cyrtorhinus lividipennis | reverse complement strand
CAAGAAGCTTCTGCCTTGCAAATACTGGGTAAAGTGGTTATGTAGGTGATGTATTTGTGGGGTTCAGGATGTTGTGCAGCGCTCAGGGCCCAATCAGCAGGAAAAGGGGGCTGCCAGCTGATGTTTGCTACCACAAACCTCAATGGAATGAGGGCAGACCTGAGGTGTGCCAGTCACGTTGGACGATGGCTGGTGCTAGTTTGTGGTCCATAGCTGGGCGACTAGGACTTTCAATATCATCCTGTCATCCTCTTTGTCCAGTCCCCGATCAGAGCGAGTTTTCTGAAAAACAGGTCTGCATATTGCAAGAAGTCGACTTGATCAATTTTCTTATTCAGATGGAGTGTGTAGACATATTCTGGCCTTCTGGTATATGGGACACCGCTAAGTTGATGTCAGGCGTCAAATCGATGCAGGCTGTCTTGGTAGATCAAGCTACCTTGGCCGACGGGCGTCTCGTCGACCGAACTAGAGCGTTGTGTTCCATGCTCGGGATACCCTACTTCAGGTAAACTGTCAAGCACGTTACTATGGCTCGTATGTCTCCATTCGTCCATCAGACTGATTCTAGCCGTGCTCCAGGTTTTCCCCGACGATGTCCGAAGAGGTGCAAATGGATGAGAAGTCCGACGTCAAATTGGTTCAACTTCTCTGGGAATCCAAAGCCGCGATTTACGCTCAGAAAGATTACGTTAACAAAGTTGCCGCTCTACTCAACAGCTAAACAGTTTGCGCGTCGCGCGACTGATCCGAGGCTCTTAAATCGATCTGAAACAAATACGATCGCCTCAGGATTCTGAATTTTTGTAATTTTGAAGGAATCTGCCGACATTGTGCCATCCTTTTTCCCCCTTATTTCAAGATGGATTTATGATGGCAATTCAAGTGTTTTCAACTCGACATTGAAGCTATTGTTTCTAGTCGATTCGGTGATGTTCTTAGAAAATTATTATAATCGATTGTTTCTCCCCCTTTTGAAGGATAGAATAATTTGTCATATAGCATATATGTTAAATGTGAAAGTTGGTAACCTGTTCAAATTAAAAACATTCCCCCTCAAAGAAAAGGAAAGAATTATTATTAGCATTAGAGTTATATTAATCTATTGTTGACTTCACCATTCTAAATTTGTAAAATACGTTCAAAATTAGGTGTTTTGTGGCTGTGAAAAGTTCCCTAGTGACTGGATGTGTTGGCTCGCTATGAATTTCAGTCATACTTACAACCTCTCTCCTCGAGGCCCAAAAACCCTGTCAAGATTGTGATTTAAAAAAAAATCGTGTTGGGAGTCCCATGACTAGTTTAATGCTTATTATTATATCATTAAAATGTTCCCAGCGCATGGTCTTTGGCTAAACAGCTAAATTTGGATAGAAACAGCTTCTTTTGCATCCAACTGGCAAGCAGGAAACACTAGGAAGGAGAAAGAAAAATTTCGATGTTCGGTAGTAACCATAATTTTATAATTCTAATTATTAAAATGCTTCTACATAAAACGCGGATTCTACATGAGGAATGTTAACGAATCAACGGCTCCTCCAGGAAGGCTCCAGGCAGGGGTTGTGGTACCCTTGATCTTTTCATGGATTCTTTCGGTTGAAATGAAATAATCCAAATTAATAAATTCCGGTTGATAAGTCTTCGTTTCTCAAAGCGGAATGCCTCTTCCGGACTGAAAACGTACTTTTCAATCTTGGTGGTGAGATTTTCCACGATTACGTTTCGTGAAGAAGGGTTTCAGGCACAGGAATGATGGCATTTTTCATACCCTTACAAATAGCCGTATTTACACAACCCCAATTGCTTTCTTCAAAATAAACAAGTTACCTACCGATTTATTAAGTTCATAAAGTTGCTTGTTCTGATATTTTAGGTGAATCTTTGTTTATTTCTACTGGTTAAATCCAGAGGTAATTGTTGATGGCTTGATCTCAGTGATTTGATAACTTTACTCACCATATGCGATCCAATTTTGAATCTGATGCCCTTCAATCGGTCTTCTGTGACGGTGGTAGCGGTTGCGATCCTGGTTGATCAAATCAGTTTAAGCTGAAGGATATGTGTTTATTTAAACTTATCATTATAGTCGCTTTAGTTATTGGAATAGTGGAAGCATAATGGGTGTACCAACCTGTTTAAAGTTTACCTTTCTTACCACCCCATTAGATCGTTCTGCTGTGATCATCTGTTATAATATCCGTAATCCATTGTTACATTTTTGTGATTGTGTGTCGTCTTATTCTCTAGAATGAGGCAAATCGGGTTTGTTCATTGATTTGGAGCAGGTTTGGGATAGCTAATGTCGGATCATTTGTTGTTATTGTTCTCCAATTAATACCTAATCTGTCATGGCAGGGAAGAATCTTCAAAGAATGGCGTTCTGATGCAATTTGGCCGTAATTGATGTGAAGGAATCACAACCTTTCATTTTTTCCGAAAACGTTTATCGGCACTTAAATATCTATTAATTATACCAAGTACTATAACTAGAGAAATGGAATGTAGGTAACTTATCGATTCCCGTGTGATAGGTAAGTAGGTATTTTTGTATTTTGTTTCTTGATAGAAGACCCGGTCCCCCCTTAACGTTTCTAATATTTTTTTTATTCCAATTAGGTTTCCTTGTTCTCGTCAAAAATATCGTTAATAAAGGAATAATTTTGTTTGTCCACGTCTGTTTTTCGCCATCACCCATTTTCTATTCATCTTTTGCCTTTTCGGTCTAAAAATAACTCAACGGGGGTGGCAAATTGGCATTAAGCAAATTCGTGAGTTGCTGAAGGGCCACGAAAAGTGTTAAGCAGTACTGTAAAAAACGCAGCAAATTCCAAATTGGTTATTCGGATCAGGCGCATGGAGACTCTTCAACATAGGGGTAACAATGGGTGTGGCGGGTCCCGGACCCATTCGAATCGATTCAGGGTCCAAAAATTGATACCCCAACACGCCCATAGGTACCCAATTTGACCCATAAATTCTTCCAGTGGGTGCCAATCGTCCTGAGACCCACTTCATTGGATTCAGCTTCCAAGATTTAGCGGAAAATGGTACCCCACACGCCTAGGTCCCAGAAATCTCAAAAACACATATTCCAAATGGGTAATATATACCCAATTTGACCCATAACTTCTTCCAATGGTGCCAGTCGACTTGAGACCCACTTCATTGGATTCAGCTTCCAAGATTTAGCGGAAAATGATACCCCGCACGCCTAGGTTCCAGAAATCTCAAAAACCATATTCAAAATGGGTAATATATACCCAATTTGACCCATAACTTCTTCCAGTGGGTGCCAATCGTCCTAAGACCCATTTCATTTGATTCAGCGTCCCAAATTTAGTGGAAAATGATACCCCACTCGCCTAGATCGCCCAAAATCTCGAAAATCCATTTTTCAAAAAACACATTTTGACCCCTACCCCGCCCAAATTTGGTCCGATCGGGCTGAAAAGCTTGGAGGACCGTCCCAGGCCGGTTACAGACCCCTGACCCAAATTTCAGATTTTTAGAAAATTTTCTACTACCAAAACGGCGCGGACGGCGTACGGCGGACGGCGGACGGACATTGACATTTTTTGATCTAGACACCATGAAACGTCCAGAAAAAATTTTGAGCCGAATCGGAGAGGTTGACTATTTGCATGAAAACATAGGTTGATTATTCAAGGAATACCAACCAAAACGCTGCAAATTCCAAATTGGTTATTCTTCGGATCAGGCGCATGGAGACTCATTTCTTCAACATGGGGGTAACAATGGGTGTGGCGGGTCCCGGACCCATTCGAATCGATTCAGGGTCCAAAAATTGATACCCCAACACGCCTAGTACCAGAAATCTCGAAAACATATCAAAATGGCTAAATGGCTTTCCGGTGGAATCGTTCTGGGGCCCATTTTATTGGATTCAGTGTCCTAAATTTAGTGGAAAATCATATCCCACGCGGTTAGATCGCCAAAAATCTCGAAACTTTCAACTAGAACCGGGAACGGACCCCTGACCCGAATTTCAGATTTTTAGAAAATTTTCTACTACCAAAATTGGCGTGGACGGCTTACAGAAATTTGCTAATTTTGATCTAGACACCTTGAAACGTCCAGAAAAAATTTTTTGGGCCGAATCAAAGAGATTGACTTTTTGCATGAAAACATAGGTTGATTATTCAAGAAATAACCAATCAAAATGTATTGTTATATTACTGCTATCACCCAGCCGAAGTAACTTCATGTTTCTTATCCCATCATCGGAAAAATTAGCTTGAATCATGAACTGAAACAAAGCGTTCGCTCTGTGGAAGTCGGATTTTGATCATTTTGACTCCGACGACCTCAGAAGTTCGGGATTGAGCAAAGATCTAATTTACTGGGTTTCTCGGCATCCCCATGAAAGCCCGAACGATAAAATAAAATAAATTCAGTTTATCGTAAGGGAAGATGCAGTAAGGATAACGATACTCGAACGCCTGGTTCATAATGAAGCTTTTGATTAGTTTGTTGTAAAGCGTATTTTGTACCCCGAACGTGCTTTGATGCCGAACACAAATTACTATTTTCCATCTTCTCCGGGAAAGCTGTTGTAATTTACGATGGCAAAGGAATACCTTGAGTAGCCTGAAGGTGAAGGGTATCCCGGAATGAATACTTCAGCCTGGTTTTCTCAGGAGCGGTTCTGAAAAACCACGGGATACGACACAAAGTTTGACAGTTGGTAGCGGTATTTTGTCTGTAGTTCAGTCAGTTCTCACGTATACGTGGAGCGCTAGTATCTCCTTGTCGTTCACTTCCCACTGTTTCTTTTCAGTTTCAGACTGCGTTTTGCCGAGTTTTTCGAGGATCGCTGGAACAATGATGGCGGTTGTTTGTGCAATCCAGTGATTTCGTGGATTTTTTTTCCCATCTCGTTCGAAGTGTTGGGTTGAAAGTGTGAGCAACGTGGACCAGTGAATTGTGACGGTACCTGTTGTTGACCAAACAAAATCTGCATTCGTAGTCATTGTAAATAACCGATGGTGTACCTTCCGTTCATTCCGTCGTAACATGGCGTTTTTCGCTGTCGTGGAAGGGTAGAATCCTTCGAGCTATTCTTGTAGGTACCCGATTCGGCAGAGTCCAAAACGAAAGGACTGTCCCATGTCGGGAGGATCAAACATAAATTCGTCTGAAGCTCTACGTTGAATAGGCACTCGGGATTCACTAGTTCCCGTTACCTTCGCCAACCGAGGTCCGCCAGGAATGCTATCGTTTTGAACCGTCCAAAAGAAATCAAACGTTGAATCAATCGCCCTGACGAGTCATTTGTTTTCAATATTGCTGTGGAAGTCTTGGCCGTTAATTTTCGATGTCCGAAGTGATTGTGAAGTGATGAAGAGCCGGGGATAGTAATGACAGTGTGTTGAACCTATGACAGCACATCATCCTACATCGAGGACCTTCCCTCGGATCTGGATTCGGTCGTGGGCTTGACCGTGCGTCTTCCTCAGCACCAAGATGGCATTCAATGAGGTAAGGGCTAAAAAGTATAAGTAAATTATGTATCTATTAAATTCGGAGGGGATCAGTTGAGCGTTACGGAGTTACCTGTCAATCTACTACCTGATCCGGTAAGGACTCGAATGACCTTCATCCCTGCCCGTCAGACCGCATCTTAGTGAGATGATCACTCGCCTCAGCCATTAAGAGAAGGTGTGAACGATTTTGACGTACCCTCAGGGCTTCCGAAATCCGCAGGTCCATCGTTGAGTGGATAACCCATGAGGTTGATGAGGCATTCATTTGAGAGGATACACCACTGTGGTGCCTAACAGCTATTTCGACAGACACAGGGAAAATTTAATTGTAGGTAAGGTTTTATTGTGCTTATACCAATTGCAAAATCCCACTCTATATCAAGTGTTAATTTAAGTTCAATGACATAGTAGGTAGGAGTGAAATTGTTATGCTATTGAGAAAAAGCAAGAGTATTTTTAATTCTCATCTGTTTTGTTCAATATTATCGACGCAACAGGGGAGCATTGTACGGTTACACCCCTTGTAGTCAGTGTTACATGTTCCACCCTCGCCTGGGTACTTAGTTCCTTGTTACTGTGAAGGAAATCAATTAAACCTTTTCTCGGACATCAAGTTCTTTGAATTAGACGTATGCGCGTATAGGTTCCAGATTTTATTGAGAGACTGCTAACAAATTCGACTATCTATCCTATGTTTCGTAAGTGAAACGATATCACTGTTATATTCGAAACGAATATCATAATATAGTGTTAATGTGTGAGGTTGACAGCCTTCAGGGTGTCGATTCTACAGCTCATTTTTTGCTACAAAATGTGTCTCTAGGACTTTTCTTTCTAGAGGTTTCGTTTCCGGGTTATTCATGATTCAAGATTTCTTTCGTGTTTCCAGCCTGAGCTCACTAAAACGGCATGAAGCCCCTAATTTACAAGATAATGTCAAATCCAAGTTCACCGTTGGAAAGACCGTCAAATTTCCCTTTCAGATGGGCCTTTAAACGATTAAACGGGTTTTCCACAATAAAAGCGAACATTTTTTCTCGGGAAAATATTTCTTTTGTTCGGTTGAAAGTTGAAAAGTTGCGCGTTTTCATTCTTGTCCAAACTTTAGGCAGAATTAGTGACTACCAGTAATCAATCTTTGGGTCCTATCAGAAGGGAAATTTGACGGTCTTTCCAACGGTGTACTCAGATTTGAGATTATCTTGTAAATTAAGGGTGTTATGGCCGTTTTAGTGATGTCGGGTCAAAAACACGAACTAATTCTTATATAGTGAATAGCTCAGAAACGGAGCCTGTATACAAATAAGTCCTGGAGACACTTTTTGTTGCAAATTAGTGGTAGAATCGACCCCTTGAAGGCTGTCAAGTTCTTCAACGTTAACACCCTGTTTATAAAATCGATACCATTGACGAGACACCCGCATTCAAGCGGCATGTATCCCAAAGGATTTATTTTACGATATCCGAAAGTGAGTGCCTTTTTGCCATTTGGCAGTATAACACAAGATTTTCTCCTGGGCCTCGTGTACAGGCGTATCGGACAGAACCCGGAAGCGTTCCACCCAGATTCCGGGCCCTTTTCCGGCCTTTAAAAGCCACCGGTTGTTCGAAACCGGCGATGGAAAACTGGAGGGGGCTTGGGGCGGTGTTCGAACCAACCGGAGTCTTTAACTAGCAATATCCTTTGGAAGGGGCCGAGAGACTATTAGCGAGGCGCATCACCTGAAGTATGATGGGCCGATATGGGCCATTAGGCTTCACCTACAAGCCCACCTACCCAGCTTCTGGTTGGTGTGGCCCTAATTGAAGTGCATATGCAAACAGAACGAACATACGTTATGTACAGCCTTTCAACGCAACAAAAATAAGGGTCCATAGACTTCATAAACGCCATCAGCTCCCTTCGTGTACGCGTCAAGTACACTGTTAAAAACGCTGATAATTCTTACACACGGGTTGGTTATTCCTCGGACCAGGCGCATGGAAATTCATTTCTTCAACATGGGGGAAATGGGGAAAAAAGTGGGTGTGGCTGGTCCCGGACCCATTCCAATCGATTCAGTGTCCATGATTTAGTGGAAATGATACCCCACACGCCCAGGTTCCAGAAATATCGAAAACATATTTAAAATGAGTAATATATACCCAATTTGACCCATTACTTCTTCCAGTGGGTGCCAATCGTCCTGAGACCCACTTCATTTGATTCAGCTTCCAAGATTTAGTGGAAAATGATACCCCACTCGCTTAGATCGCCCAAATCTCGAAAATCCATTTTTCAAAAAACACATTTTGACCGCTACCCCCCCAAATTTGGTCCGATTGGGCTGAAAAGCTTTGAGGACCGTCCTAGGCCGGGAACAGACCCCTGACCCAAATTTCAGATTTTTAGAAAATTTTCTACTACCAATAACGGCGTGGATGGCGGTTAGACATTGACCTTTTTTGATCTAGACACCATGAAACGTCCAGAAAAAATTTTTGAGCCGAATCGGAGAGGTTGACCATTTGCATGAAAACATAGGTTGATTATTCAAGGAATAACCAACCAAAATTGGTAGATAGGTATCCATTTTGATCCATAACTTCTTCCAGTGGGTGTCAATCGTTCTGGGACCCACTTCATTGGATTCAGCGTCCGAAATTCTTTGGAAAATGATACCCCACTCGCCTAGATTGCCCAAAATCTCGAAAATCCATTTTATAAAAACACGTTTTGACCCCTACCCCGCCCAAATTTGATCCGATTGGGCTGAAAAGTTTGGAGGACCGTCCTAGGCCAGGTACAGAGCCCGGACCCAAATTTCAGATTTTTAGAAAATTTTCTACTACCAAAGATGGCGCGGACGGCGTACGGCGGACGGACATTTTGGTTTTTGGTTTATTACCCCAAAAATAATCAATCTATGTTTTTTGATCTAGACGCCTTGAAACGCCTAGAAAACAAAATTGAGCCGAATCGGAGAGGTTGACCTTTTGCATGAAAACATAGGTTGATTATTCAAGGAATAACCAACCAAAACCAGAATCATGCAATCATTTTTAAAGAAATTACCCCTAGAAATCAAATGTTTGATATTTTCAAAGAACATTTTCCAACCAAAGAGCTAATTGACTCCCTCATCCATTTGGGAGGACGTTGATACAACAACTGGGTTGTTATTAGACGCGCGCTTGTCTTGTTCTGTGGCACTGTATGCGTATACTCATGACGATGTACTCTGTATTTCACCTGAAAATCATGAGGTTTTGAAAATTAGCCTCTGTGCTGCAGTCACAATGTATGTGACTTTATATTCAAAGAGAAATGTGACAATATATACAAGACGATTTAGATTTATGTTTGTCCCATGCTTTCTTCACAAGAGAAACCATCTCTTGTTGTTGGTACGTTGAAGAAAAATCGACTTTTTTCGCCATCGAATGCCTTTTCCTAACTATTGTCTCTTCAATGATCCGCCCCATTCCGACTCGGCTCCATTGTTTGATCGCTGCGCTTTTCCCATGGTCAGACCTGAGGCCATTTTGTACTGTTAGGAAGTTCCCAGGGACATATCCCTGTGGAAACTCGGCCTCATCTCGTATTATGTATGTGGGTTCGGATGCGTCCATACGTAGGAGAACCGGGGCTAATTAAATAGGCGCGAGAGGTTGTTTGAGCGTTTTTGCGGTCTATTCAGAGACATTTTGTGGGATTATCCTTCTACGCTGGAAAGTCAATTGTTATCAATTTGAGAAAAAATCGAACGTAGGATGGTTATGATGGATGGGTACATGGAAAACGTCAAAGAGACGCTAGGAAGTTGGATGGGGATGTCGTAATTAGGTGAACAAACGTCCCCATTTCGACTGTCCTGTCCCCTTATCCCAAGAGAATGCCATTTCTGTTTAACAATTTCCCAAGCCACTGGTCCATCAGTGATTGCTCTGCTAATTACGAAGGTGAACATTGACAAAACATGCCAAAAATTCTACAATTTCTCCAAACCCCAACCCTTGAAAGACATTTTCGTTCCACAGAAATGTATGGAATTCAAAGTAAAAGTTAGCTAGGCGGGTCATAAATTAGAGTTTTATCTCCTCTGTGATTTTTAGAATACCTATCAAAGTCAGTTATGGTTCCTCAGATAGGCACTTACCTACATATTTTTAAACTACAAAAAAGACTGTTACTTTTTTTAAACTGTGAAACACCTAATTACCTACTCTAATTGTGTTACAAAACGTACAAAGAGGGGTGGGACTATGCTGGATTAACTTTTAAAGCTCAAAAAATTGTGGTCACTCTATTCTAAAGCCTGGTATATCATCATTTATTTGAGAGGACGCAGAAACGTCTGTTAAAAGGGGATTCAATCAGAATGAACTGCGCTAGGGGCGTGGTTCCGTAATGCGTCCTCTGTTCAAGATTTGAAGGGTTTGATTGTCGAATGTGGTCATGATAAGCAATCATTTTATTGGTGACCTGTTCATAAGTCGAATTGTGTGATTACCTACTGATGAATGGTGTTGAAATTTCGTACCACAAGCACAGAATACACAAATATGGCAGTACGGCGGGGTGGAGTAGGAATGGTATGACTGGTTTGAGAGAGAGCTCGCTTTTATTATTATTTTTTGAATTTATTTTTATGATAACGGAGCGCATTTGTACAGGTGACTCTGGTGAGTATGAACCAACCTGGTCAGACTATACCAAAGGCATGCTATTCCTGTTGTGCTGTAGAAAGACTCACAATGGATAAAGAAATACATGAAATCAATAGAAAATTTAATGAATTGAATCGTCAAGGAGAGGAAGAAACTGGTTTTTACTAGGTCTGTAACTAGGTACTAAGTCTCGTCGATCTAATGGTGATGAATGGTGAACAGATTCATGTTTACACGAAGTAATGTAGGTACCTCTTACCTACTCTTTGCTTACTCACTTTGTCTTTCGACTCTTTTTTATTAAAAATTGTCAGAAAGCCCTGTATTATTATATGAAAATTCTTGAAAACGTAATAGAAACATTCGGACCTTTCATTTTCCTCATGATTGTCGGCATAAAGGATATTACGCCCTTTCTGGCTCCCCACGTGGCGCTACGTTGGGGTAGTACGTGCACCTGATTATAATGAGGGAGGCTGAGGCTTTGAGGATGCCTGTGGTCGATATATGTCGTCCTGCATTGCGGGCTCGCGACCTTCACGTCGTTTTCAACTAACTCCTCTCCGCCCCCTCTGACGTCTGAGACCTCCCTGCAGGAGGAGGATCCTATTTCTTGGCTCTTTCCTCTAATGGACTTCGTCTCCTTATTTTGGAGGCGGCAGAAGAATGTTCCATGTTTTATTTGCGGGAATCGATTGGGTTATGATCAAATGTTGGTCATCTCTTATCAGTTAAAGTCATAATTTTATGAAAATCTCACCTCGAACGGTATTGTGGGAACTTCTGGTGTATAGTAGATTGAGTGGGGTCTTATATTGCTGATAAGCCCGGTTTTCTAACCATTTTTCATCAAATCAAAAATTTGTATAACTTCCTCCTTTACTTATTCCTGAATTGGAACCGAAGTCATAGGTATAACTCAGTTTTGAAATAGGTGGGAAGGTGCCCATTTTGATCCATACCCAACCCCCGGGGGTGCCTCATGCCATCGATGCGGGACCCATCTGACCCATACCCAAAACCCGCTTTCAGAATTTCAAGAACCCGTAAGTATTCCAGTTGGTCGAATTTTGGAGATCACATTAGCATTTAAAAACTTCACTGGTGGGTAACTGATGTCGAAGTATTGAACATTACATAATCGCATGTGTCATTTATCTTGTGATTGTACATTGGATTCGTATGTTTCCGCTCGTTCATGGTCCTAAGTTCGTCCAGATTTCTCCATAAATTGCAGCGCTGTGAATGCGAGGCTTCTGAAACAATCATGTTGAATTCCCGTTTCCGAGGATTCTCGTCGAGGATGTACCGGCGTGGCTCCTGAATCTCGAATCCCATAATCACCGAGCAGGTCCCAAGTCCGTATTGAGGTAGGCACCGATATAATAGCGCCTGATGAGACGTCGGTACGTCGTGAGGATTTTTCGCCGTGGCTTTCCACGACTACACGAACACCGGCCATCTTTCGAATGATCTCTCAACTCCTCGTGTCGGTCTAGCCAACCGAGAACGAAAACCACGACTTCGTTACAATGTGCGATCTAGAAAGAACGGCGGGAAATATACCGTATGAGTGTGGTACCACCAACTAATCAACTAAACTCTTGCGAAGTTGGTTAAACTCCAAGAATTTATTATCACAATCACCTACCATATTCAGGACAATCATTCAGACTTTCTGTAAATTTTCAGTTGGACCACTACATTTTTGTTCGTTTTGGGGATTAGGGCATGGAAAGAATCTCCTAGAAAACTGAAACATTCATTTCATCAGTGTCAATCTTGGTTTGTTCGTCTTTCCTTTTGGTTTATTATTTTTGTTAGAATGATACTTCCTCTTATTCGTGTTCGCAAAAACAATTTTTTTTTCTCCTCAAACTACGTACCCTTATATCACTTTTTACATCCTAAAGAGGGTGACCATTCAAAATCTGAGGGGACCGTCCGCCATGTATGCCGGAGGGACCTTAAATGCTTCCACAAAATCACATATGTTTTGTACATAGGCTCATTTGGGTCGGAGTTGTGACCTTGTGTGGGCTTTCAATTTCCACTGAATCAAGCGAGATGGGTTCTGAATCGATTGCCGCATACCGTAAGAGAAAGGGTACTTACGGGTTTAGAAACAAACATTTTGAAAACGACTGATTTTTTTTTTTTTTTTTAGAAAGTTTGTCTACTTTTCTCTTTGAAACCCTAGCTACGCTGACCTCAGAAATACGTTTTTTGAAAATAATTTTTTCCAATGATTTGCTGTGGTCTATTTATTTTTTGTCTGTGTATGTCTGCTCATCTTAATTTGTCTTGATCAAAATCGTTACGGATTTTGGTGAAATTTGAACGGAGTTTCACCAAAATCCGTGTGAGCAGGGAGCTTCGTCGACGCTCTAGGTGCCCTGAAAACCTTGAGGTTTTCTGAGTATAGTAAATTTCAAACGTGGAGAGGGCGAACCGCAAGAGGGCGTGAATCACCTCAGGAGTCCGAAGCGCCGGTTCTCAGTTCTTGAATAAAATCACAATAAATAAGGTTCCGCTGAATCCGCTACCTACCGTTCAAGGCCGCCAAAGAAATTCTTCGACGTTTTGTTTCAATCATCCGGAATGTGAGCCCATGATGTTGCTGGGTGGACGCGCATACCTCCGAGAAATACACCCATTGCCGATTTGTTCTTTCTTTCTTACTCGTCCACCGATTCTATTCGTCGCACTCAATCCTGTTTGAAATTCTTTGGTTTTCTCGGTGCAGCTTGGACTGAGTATTACGTTTATTCGGTGCATCAAATCGTAATTACGTAACATGTTATCCCAAGAAGTGGAAAGTCTCAGCTCAGTCGTTGGAAACCCTACCGCAACTCACTTTTAGGGCCTCCTCTTAGTTATTATCGGTTTCTTTACAGTAAATCTCCTCACTTCTCCGTCTTGCTTCGAGTTCGACAACGCCAACTCATGTTTTTGTAGAAGAGCTTATACGCGCCGACGGTTAGCTCCTTGAAGAGCAAACTCTACCAATTTTCGAGATTTTCGGTACCTAGGCGTGTGGGCTGTATTTTCCACTAAATGTTTTCCCCATTTTCTTCATGCTCCTGGTCCGAGGAATAACCAACCACTGTGAATGAATTTGCAGCGTTTCATCATTTAAATAATGTTAGCAATAAAATTGTTGCAATTTTTTTCTCGTTCGTATTCAAGGTCTTAATATCTTGGAGTTATGTGGCAATCGGCTCCTTAACCGTTTTTTCTGTAGTCGCATAATTTTCCATGAACACCATAAATTGAGGCGCATAATGCTGCATAATTTACTGGAACTACTATGCATAATTTCACTATTTTCGACTGCATAATTTGGACAATTTAAACCTCATAAAGTACATCCCTATTCATTCGTAAATTTATTGTGCTCATCATTGAATATTTCGGAGATTTGAGTTTTGTTCGATTTTGTTGTCTACATTTGGAACTTAGTGAAGTTGAGTCATTTCGCTCGCGTTGAGAAGGAAAAAAAGTCAACGCATCTAATTAGCAGTCTTATCATCGCCACCGTTGACTCGAGGTTCACTGAACTTGGCCAACAAAAGGTCAGAAACTATTGGAGGCCGATCGCGTGATAAAGTTTGCGCTCTTCGAAGGAACTGGTAGCTCAGAGGAAAAAAACCTTTACCGGCCAAATGGTCCGAGAGCTTTCGGCCACTCAGTAAACGAGTCTGAAGGTGAATCTCGATCGGATACCTCTCTGGGGGAAAAAATCGCCACAACATACCTGAATGGACACAGGGAAATTCCTGCGGTTTGACGCGGTGGTCGACTGGACTGTGAATCGAAGGGTGTAGTGAATGTTGTTGGTTTGTAGAGCAAATATACCGTGGAAATTCTTTATCCAGACGTTCTCCTGTTGAAATGTGATTTCTCGTGGTTGACTGGCGTAGCGAAATTCGCAGTTTATATAAATTGTATCCTCCAAGTTCACGACTTGAACCATGAAATCGTCCTAACAAACATTCATGATTGTTGAGCCATTTCTCTTTCAAATTTAATCGATACGACCCCTTTTCCTGTAGTATTCAAATTTTGGCTTATTAAAAGTTGATCTTTCGGCCGCTTTTTCACGTGTTATCTCATTTTCCCCTATAACAAACCAATAACGATAATTCCTTCGAGCTATTTCACGCTCTGAGCAACGAGTTGTCATTTTACCTACTGTATATCGCTTAATTGAATGGTTTGCGTACACAGATTCTATTTACTTATCGTTCAATTTCCTCTGGAAGAGCGACTGAATCAATCTGGCCTACCCTGTATGTACTTATGTACTACAGTATGCCCAGTATTGATTAGTTATACTCGCCCATGTGGTTCGCTAAGTTCTTGATGCTTTATCTATGAGTATCCCTATGAATATATTTTGACAAGTTTCACTGAAGTTTCACTCCTGTTCAAAGGAGAAAAGCAAGTAAAATTTTAGTTCAAAGATACATTTATGGATATCGGTCTTTATCAAACCTACTACAAAATTCAAAAATACTGTAAATCACAACAAATAAGGTGGAAATTCTTTTTTCAAATGTGATTTTTAAATAATTTGTATTCCTATCTTTACATTAATTAATTTATATGGATATAAATGACCGTTTTTGCTTGCTCTCTGTCCGAGGTAGGTTGTCGAGTAGAAGTTGATGTTAAAACGCCCTCATGTCACATTTACGCAACGTAGGAGAAAACTTTCAAGATCTTAGCCTATTACGTTTGTGTACATACTTACATTAAGATTACGTTGTCAACCGATGAACCCCTTGTGCACTTGTGGAGTCGATAAAGTTTTTATGGCTCCATGTGCTCCAACGGGGAACATTAAACTCGAATAGACGTACCAGCCGAGGCATTTTAAGATTCATCAGTCTCGGCGATTATGCTATTCAATAGTTCATCCATACTTATTTTTGTTGAGTACAACGGTGAATGTTCAATTCTGCCGGAAAAATGCAAACGTTCCTTTCTTTTCCTAAGTTCTCCTTTATACTTCGTTATACAAACGTAATGGTCCGCTCGCCTCGAGTCGCCTAATGATACAGGATGCTGTACAAAAACCTTGTCAGAACTGCTCGTTTATAGAGTAAGGAAGATTAGAGTGAATAATTTCGACCCTCCGGTCCAATGCTAATCGCCTTGGGCCTCAAATACAGGCAAAAATGTCAAGAGCAATCTTGTATCATCTCTTTTTTTAATAGTTTATGCCCAATTGTTATTAAACTGTAAAAGTGCGATTATGTTTCTTAAGAATTTAATTTTGTATTTCATTCAATAAACAATTAGTTTTGTATTTCACTAAATTATATTTAAGTTTATCAATTAACGTTTAATTTCGTCCACTATTCCAAGACTTTTTTGTCTTTGAATGGTTTTTGCTCATTAAGTATATTTTTTTGGCATTTCAAAATCATTTAATAATATACTCTTATTGGACAGTTTTTGAAGCCGTTCTCGTTGAAATAATCGGTGTTCTCTACTTTCTATCGTTAATTTCGATATCCCATCGATCACTGACTCCGACGTGTTGCCAAACGATTTCTGATTGGTTCAAGGATGGATGTCGCATTCCAATGTTCGTAATCTCTCCTGTCGACCGCAGGCTCTCACTTTTCTATCCAGCTTCTGCCAACCAGATGCGGAGCTGTACGTACTTCTTTCAATTTCTGGGTTGAAAATTATGTAACCAGGTTACATCCGCATAAAGTCTTCCAGACCCTCCTCTCAATGTATACTGGAGAATGTTTTTACGCATCTTGGTGTTCTCTGGTTCTCGTGTCCTCATTCCGTCTTGACTTAGTTCAAATTTTATTAGAAAAAGAAAAAATGAACTAATTATAAATAATCTAGAAGTTCCTGTGGTTCGCGTCACCTCTCACGAAAGAATCCGCATTTATAAGCATTTTAGTGAATTTTGGTGAAAGTCACTGAATAAATCTGAAGGTAACATACGAAAACGTACAAAATGTTCTTCGGAATCTGTGCTAACTACTAATAACTTCGGAGAAAGAATGAAAAACTGAAGTTGTGTTGAAACAGTAGCAAAAATGTAGTTGCTGAGAGTAGGTAGAGCACACCAGCTAGTTGAGGTAAAGTTGTAAAGAAGGAAAGCCTTCTCGCGTACTTCCACCCTCTTTCACTGGAGCATCTAAAATTAAATTACTCGATCCACAACCTCTCCTGTCAGGCCGTCCAAGTGGTACAGAGTGATCCATTTATCTGAGTTCACCTCAATATGGCCCGCGTTCCAACTCTACCGTTCCACTCCTATAAACCGCGCCTTTCGTGATTTCTCCGGCGGAAACTTTTATATTGATCATCTCTCTTCTTCGAGCCGATCTTGAAGTTATTATTGGATACCCTCCGCGGCTTGGCCTGTAGTATTTGATAACTTCCGAACGCCCGGAACTTGGTTGATATGAAAACCTTACTGCTCTTCGAGCCTTCCCGTTCTCGTATGAGTTTCCTTCAGGGTTGTAAGCTCCCTCATTTCGTGGAAACGGGATTGGAAGGGGGTGGGGGTCAAAATACCGGCTGGCAGGACCTTTCATAAACATCTGTACTTGCGATTTCTCCATCTTTTTCTCCGAGCGTGGTTGTTAGTCTTCTTGAAAATCCTCTTCGGCTAAATTTATCGTCAATTTGTAAGGATGGCTATCTAGAAGCTCCTGCATATTGTTTAGGAAATATCTCCAAAACGTGAGAGAACTTGTCACTTGTCTCACTGCAGTCTTTCAGTACCTTCTGGTTTACTTCCTAATGACAGCACACTTCTCCCTTGACAGATAGTGTTCAGCGCCGACTCACCACTATTCGAGAAGCAGACGATCCGTGGGATGCATAAATGACGAGTTTAGTTGAAAACATATTGGTTTTTCGGCGCTCGAGAATGAACCTCGTACGTGCGGAAATTCCTGAGCTAAATTTAGCGTACTCCCCTTGTCCAATCCGCTTCGTCGTGTTTAGTACGCACAAGGCGAGTCATTTTCGAATTCCTCCGCGCCCCCGAGGCGAAAATAACAGCAATTGACGACCATCGGGTCTTTGTTTGTCGCTCTTGCCCTTCCTATTGGTCGACTCAAAGGGAAATCGTACAGTGCTCAATAGCAGTGACACCATTTTGCAAGTTTGAAGTGATTTTGTTCCGTCACGTTTCTTTTACTTGCTTATCGCCCTTAAATGGGGACTTGAAGGTGTCACGACAAAAGAGACTCAAATTATCAGCCGCGTACTTGAGTGTGAATAATAACAATGCATTCGTCGACAGAGTATCTCCTGCAGTGGATTTATTCCCAACAGCCTACAAAAAAGGTCATTTGAATGCTGTATAGAAAAAGCTACTTCCATTTCTACACGTGATTCGAAGGAACGAACAAACCACCATAACAGGAATGTTTCCAACGGTTGAAGTTGGTCTTCTTGAATTGATGGGAATCGGGTTTGCCTTGCGGAAATCTGAAAGAAAATGAATTCTAGTTTGTTATAAGTATATTTTTGGTGTCATATTCTATATAAGCGGTTCATATTTCTATCTAATTAAAGCGTTGAACCTTGCTGGTCCAAAAACGCTGCAAATATTCTGAAATGATTAGCTCGTTTGGAAAAACATGTCTTTTTGTTCTCCAGAGTTTGTGATTCAATAAACGTATATTCAATTCTGAATAATAAACCAAGAGCGAAGTTTACTGAGCACTATCGATTAGGCAGGATCCTTATCTTATCGCTGTAGCTACCTAAGGCGAACAAGAGCACGGAATTGAACAGTATTTTGACAAATGGAGTTTCACATCTGAATTAGAAGAACTAAATTGTGAATTAAAATGAAGTTAGAAGCTGTGTTCGAAGGATTATCAATAGGAATATATCGAGAGCCTTGACGTGTAGTATTCTTTTAGGAGTAACAAATGAGTAGAGGCGTTAACACCTATATTTGTCACCCGCCGGTCATCTGAAGGATGCTGACAGCCACACTCTGCAGCGGAATCGAGCCACGTTAACGACTCCGTGACACGCGAAAGATTGAAGGGCTTTCAACTCGTTTCACGAGCCACGGCCGCCTATTTCTACCGCGAAAATATCGACGGAACGTTGTATTGAGTGGAGAAATAAGTGAAGCGTAGCTGTCTGCACCCTCGAAAGGAGATGATCAAGTTTTGTAATCCGCTCGTGTTCGATAACACCGCGTGGTAACGTCACTCGTGTAAGCGGAGCATCCAATTTGTGGAAACCGTGGTAATCAAGCACGTATACACGTATTTCGAAGTAATTATTCCCACCAGTTAGTTAGTCTACTCTTTGCCAAGCCCCGAGTGACTTTGAAAAGGGTCGACCCGTATGATGGTATTTTATTTGGATGAAGTAGACGAGGATAAATCGCCATCACGAGACATTTTTTTCATGTTGACTTTAGAAGTGGACCTCCCTTTCCTGCAAACACAATTAAAAAGAGGCAACTTACAAACGACGGTGATATTTATGCATACAGAGTTTGAGATCCAGATGAATTGCACCTTTCTACTACCTAGAAACACGCTAGCCCGGCCCACGTCCCGTCCCAGAGACGCTTATAGTTATGGTAATTTGTCTCAGAATCCACGTAACTAACCTACTTTCAATGTATTTTCCGACTGGTGGGATGAAAATGTCATCTCTCGTTCGATCCGACCTCCATTACGATAGCAGTAATACCAGGATTAAATTTAAATGAGGGATTACGATGGTTATTGGGACTGTATTCGTGCATCGTAGGTATAGATGAAATGTATATGTTTTAAACGCTGGAGTTACATATTCGACAAATTCCTTCGTATCCAACCGAAAGCCTGAATAATCAATGGGCTTAAACCAGCTTACTTGTTACACATTACCATTGACACAACATGTAATACTGATACCGCGATAGTAAGCTTATCATATTGTGAGATTCGCGGAAAGATGATGTAGAATTGAACACTTCCTGCCTTAGGTTGTTTGCCTTTAATAATAATTACCATGAAGAAATGCCTATGAACGAGGTAGAGGAGTAGTAAAGACTGGAAATAAATGCGGAATTGATGAGAACGTGATGACCCATTAAACTCTTCGTACACGTCTAGATAGTTATAGAAATAGAAGGTCAACTCCAGTCAGAGATATTTTTGTTTCTAATACACCTTTGGAAATGTTTGTTTTCATTTCAACTGAAGTTTCCAGCAATGAGAAAAATTGTCAAAACCTGTCTGTTACTGATGAGGAAATTGAAATGAGATCCCAGAAATATTTATTTATCTTACTTAGTACTTAGGTATGCTTTTTTTGTTAAGTAGCTACACTGGCCTTACAGAAGGATAGGAATGATGCTGAGTTTGATGATAAGTGCGATAAGCGTTATGACTGCGCTCTAGCGGTGAACAGTAGAACTTTTTATATGGTCAGTACGGTTCAGTTTTTTCTAGGTATATCAAATTGTACATAGGAATTGAATATATATTTTTTACATATGGGTCAACTCTATTATTGATTTTTCTGAATTTCCTCCACAACTTTGGTAGTTTGGTATGAAGGAATTGTGCGGGTGCGAGCTCTATCTACATAGTATACATATGATTGGCGTATATCAACCAGCTGGGAGACAATGAGGGACGACATGAAACGTCAATCCGAACGGCTTGTTCAATACATACTCGAGCGACGGGTTTGGAGAATACTAGAATGAAGGTCACGATGACTCAACTCACCGCAGAGGATAACGAACAGATAGCGCTCATGTTCCGAACATGTTAGTTCTGCGATAGGGGGTAGATAATTCGGCTCCTTTCATTATGTCTACCTAGTTACTACCCCAGTGTTATTAAACTTATCTCGAAAGCTATTATTTGTTTTTCTTTCATCTTGGGAATTCTTTCATTATCTTTACTAGGCTTAGTTTCGTCATTCATTGTGTCACAGACTGACTCTTCGGGATTGTAAAAGGATTGCGTTGAGAAGAGTAACTACCTTTCTATAAATTTATTTCTTTACGGGAAGCAGTGAATGACTCAGTGAAGATCGCTCAAAAATATCGATCACTTATCCAAGTAAATACATAGAACGCGAGATTCAAGTGGGATAATGTTTATTTAGGAATTACAGCCAACATTTGCGGAATAGGAAAATATCAGATTTCATTTTCCAAGTGTCTCTAAAGGAACCACGTATTCGCGTTAACATTCTGATAATTGTTCGCTGGCGTTTTGAATTGGCGAGGCAGAAGATTGCTTGCGAACAGGGTTATGAATGTAGACAGCTTAAGAATTAATAGTACGAAGATGAGTCAAATAGCGCGACACAAAACCACCACTGAAGGAGACAAAAATCTATTTCAGCATTGATAAATAACTAATCATTTCTTGTTATTTTGATTATATTTGGATTATGTGACTAATTTCCTCCCTCAAGGCGACCGATCTCAGCGCGCTCTATTAAAAAGATTCGCCACGTGTGTAACGTCACAGAAGTCGCCCATTTTTTCGCTCTGTTTGATAGCAAATTTATTGCTATATTTTGATAATTATCATTCCCATTTGTTCCGAAGCAGTGGAAATTGATGACAGAATCAAGCTTTTTCGACCAACCGGAACATTATTTGCCAAGAAGAGCTCCAATACTTGATAATTGTTGCTTTGTCTTCCCAAATCTTTGACGGAGTGTTTTGCTGAGCGCGAAAATTCGAGTTACTGATCGCAACCTTCCTCTCGTACACTTCAGTTGTTGTTCCTCATGGAAACTCCCGATATTTTGGCCTAGAACACCGGTCGTAGCTAAGTGCGTACGGGTGAGTGAATAAAGAAAAAGCCACTTAGTAGTCGAGGAGGCTGATACAGATGAGCCCTGCCAGCTCAAAATGGGCTCTCCATCGACCCTGTGCCAGCCTACAGGCTTAAAACTTCGTTTTTACTCGACTTAAACTTCTCCTGAAGATTTATTGTAATGAATTTGTCTGTCTCTCTTATAGTTTAAATAAAACCCTTCTCAGCTGCTCAAGTACACCTACTGAAAGCGGTGACCACGCTGCAGGGTGCCCGTGGATTCTCTTTGCCTTGGTAAATGGATGTTCCCCATAAATGGAAAAGAAGTGGTCTTTCGTTTTAAGGGGAATTATGAAATTGCTGTCTAAAGAAGATTGGAGTCGAGTATTGGCTGTTGTTTCTTACGATCCATCTCAGTCGAAGCATTCGAATCGACGTGGAGTCACTTAGCTGCTCTAAATTTGGTGCTGATCAACATTGTGGCCTCCATTTTCGGATGGAAAGTAGGCTATGTGGGTCGCTCCCTTTTGTAGGGATGTAATTCGTTTTCGAATGTACTTTCCTCGAACCTGGTGAGTTGGCGGTGCCCTCGAAGTCCAAGAAAAGGCCGAAACCGTAAGATGTTTGCTACTACTTCCAGGACCTGCTCGACCGGGTTCGCGCTTCGTGGCAGGTTTCTCGCTAATATATTCCCCGTGTTTGAACCTTCTCCAGTTCCAGACCGGTGTCCGAAAACCTTTCTCTCGAAACTCGACTCATCTTCTGACGCCCTGACCTTGGAGCTGGTGCAGGGACGAGCGTCCCGTTCGTCCTCATTTCAGGAACCACGAACTGCAACGGGCCCCAGATAACCGGGATAACCCCCAATTCACATCAGTTGGACCAGTGTGACCGGTACAATTATTTGAATAGCGAACTTGCTTCCCTTGTTCAAACCCTCCGATCCCCTTTATTCTCAGCCCAACGGACATCTTGAATAATTGAACTTTTTGAAACAACCCATCCTAGTACCTACCCTTTAAATTTGAATTGTTAATTTGTCGTTCTGCGTCCCTTTTAATCAAAATTCAATTCAAATGTACTGCGGACCGCGCCCTCAAGACCCAACAGTCGTGCGGTTTAGTATGAGGAGCTTCATTATTTTAGTCATGGAGAGCGTTTTGTAACTTTCTTGTATAATATCAGTGTATGAATGTTGCTTGCAATAAGTGCACGGCACCTTATTTTACGTAATTTCAATTATGTTCTCTTTTTGTTACAGGTGAGTTATCGGTTGTTCGAAGACCATGTCGACGTATGTATCGGTTCAATTCATTCTTGAAAGCTAGTTAGGTAACCTATCGTATACATACATATTTTTGGCTAACATTAAATTTCTACTTTTGTTTCTGGACGCTTTTACGAATTTAATAAGTTTTGATTTCAGACTATCTTCACTCCCACCTTAAGGGCTGTTGCTGTGATTATGCATGTTTAATTATGGGTGTGCTCATTCAATCTCTGAACGTTACTGAGAAGTGAAAAAAACCCCTTTTTGCGCAATTTTTCTTCCGAGAAAGTATAATCTCGAATAGAATCGAAAAAATTGAACTGACCCTTGTGTCGGAGGTTTTTGTTGAGACCAGAGCATTCCTTTTGGTATTTTGGTTACGTCACCATAGGCTCATATTAGTTGTCATGTTGGAACCAGTATCCAAACCGTTGACCACTGCCAGGAACGTGGCTTTTTCGTCCAAGTTGACCCCAACAGCCTCGCGCTTACGAGAATTCGATGAAGTCACGTTTTTTGGCGACGGCTTGAGGACATTACGTGCTTCTAGTTGCCTCGTAGTACAGTCCGATGCCTCGAGCTGATAATGTCCTATACGTTACAAAACTTTTAGGAGCTTTAGAAAAGTGCTAAACCTATTTTTTAAAAGCCAGCGACGACCGAGGAGGTCGGACCAGTGGTCAGTTGATAAGGGCTTATCTGATCTGCTTTCCACGGATCAATACCCCGACCGGAACACCACGGGCACGCTGAAATATTCAAGATTTTCTATATCACGTTTTTTCGACGATTTTGACAAAAATCATGTAATCAACCTCCATAAAATGCAATGAAAACAAAAATAGAAGAACTCGGTTGTTATTTCTTGAATTAATCGTTACGAGAAATGAACGCGTGTAACTTGTTCTGGTATCTCGAACATCAGAACTTCAGGAATGGATAGAGAAATTGGAGAAGCCGAAGCTCTTTCGCCTATGTTTACTCGTATTCGTACCTCTTCAAGCTATGAGTGAATTTCCGTATCATACGAGGTGAAGGATGCGAAAGGAAAATAACCTTGTCAATAGCAGAGTCGAGGGACTATACCTAGCTTGTCACCATTCGGATGGGGTTTTGAGGAGAACGCGAACTTTTCGAATATGTCGTGGGACGTGAATGTCCCAGGAGGGAATCGATGATTGAAATGGTGTCAACATCGTCAACATTTTTCGTGTCGGAAGATGAGTTGTTCGGGAGATCGGTTACCTTCGAGCGTAGGAGAATCAACTTCACAGAATTGTCCTCTTCGTTTTCAACATTTTATTTCTGATTTCAAGACATGAAGTAGGTGGGAAAACTGAACAGCAAATACCTCAGCCGTTTTGCGCCGACACGGTTCCTTCACATAGTGGACTCTAGTCCGCTTGACTAGCATAATGTCAGAAGTCTCGTGTGGGTTGGTATAATGACATGTCTGAAGGTGTTGTCACCTAGTCTCTTGATGCGCGTAGTTGTCGATGTAGATAATATCGGTACCGCTTGAACTTCGAGGTGAGATAAGGAGTGGCATGGACAGAAGGGATGCGAATAATCGAGATTCTGTCGCTTATCGATTTGTTTGTTCCAAGTCCTGATGAGGACCGGCGAGGGGGTGGGATGTCGGGGATGCGGGCTCTAATGGAGGGAAAGAGCGGTAGTGCGGCCAAGAACTTGCTGGAGGCCAAGGTCGCTGAGAATAATAATTTATCCGTTAGCTGGGGCGCATTGACTCAGTCGGCTTATGCTGTCCTCTACTTTTCTTCCGTTCGCCTATCGTTCTGTCCGGAATTTCGTCAAAAATTGTATTATGCAAATGATTAATTTGTTCATGTTAGAAATTCCACAGTTGTTACAATGTCCTCTGTAGTATAAATTCAAATGCTTGTCTCTTTCTTCCCCTCCGTGCGCCTCACCATTGGAAGTTGTGATAGAGTTTGTTCTCCATACAAAGTTATATATTGTACTTGGAGAAGCGATTATCTGAAGTTTCCAATAGGAAATTGTGCCAAGGAAAACTCATACGGACTCAAAAAGGCATTTCTTCGAATCTTTCCAACCGCGCCTAGCGTTCCTTATTGAGAAGAAAACGAACGTGAGCTCTTCAACATGTATCGATTTGCGATCAAAAACGTGTGACCGCAATGTAAAGCATCTCTTACACCTCATATGATTATCATCCTTCTACCGTTATGATCGGCAACCTGCTGGTGAAAAGGTGATGACTTCTCCAAGTGGCAGGGTACCCCTATTTGCAAAGCTGGTACTCGTAGGAAGGCATGCAATGTCATGATACGAAGCAAAAGGCCCAGGTTTTACGAGTGAAACTGTGGAGTGGTTTATTCGAAATGTCTTTACAGTTTCTTTCTACCGCGATGTGTAGAAATGGAATGTCTGAAGACGGTGACACCATTACTTTGCGCAAATACCGTAAATGCAGCAAAATACCTCTTGCTACTTACGTCATACGGTGAATTCAAGTTTTATTGGTCGAATCATGATTACTGTTACCTACTTCTAATATCACTAACATCAGATCAGCGGCTTCTGTGTGCCCGATCATGACTCACGAGACGGAGAGCGTGGCTCATTATGTATTATACAGCCAAATGAAGTGAGAGCAGCAATTTTGTCTACTAGTTCCTGTTACTTTATTCTTATTCAAGTCCAATTTGAAACATTCTTCGACTCTGGTGATCTCCTAACGGACGTTCTGTGTTAAGTTGTGACAGATTTGAAGGTTGCGCTGGTTCGTGGGAGGGTGTTTTGTTTCAAACTGGGACAGTATTGATGAAATTCCTCTGTTCTCCAAACCCTTTGTGTGAAAACTGTGTGAGCAGGAGCTTTGGGCGAATTCCGGCCGTGTTAAGCTCAGCAATGGAACGTCGCATACCAAACGATGCTGGTTTTAGATGACACTGAGGAGTCAGGGAACGGACGAAAACTTTCCCACATTCGGAGTTGAGTAGATCAGGTTCGTGTTGCCTCTATCGGGTGAATTACGAGAAGGGCGAGATGTGTGAGACCCGTTGTTTCAACTTCTAAACGTTCTGACGAGTGCAAACATTTCTGCGTAGTAGAGAAAAATAGGAAATTAATTTTTCTACCTATGTTTACCTAATACATAATTTTCTTGTTGTCAAATCCCCTGATTGCTTGATTTGAAATTTCCTTCCCATTTGTATTCCTGGTAGAGCGTTGTTAGAAAGCCCAGCTCCCTTCAGATTTGTTGGTTTCACGGAGAGGGGTAAGAGATGATAAGGAAAAAGTGGTTCTTTGAGTCTGTTTTTTTCTGACTCCGTGACATCAATATTGAAAAACGTCGAATCCAGTACTCATCTACTTTCATTTTATTCAATGTAAATTATTGCTCGTATGAGTCTCGAGAGGTTTAACCCCTGGAAGTTTGCTCTGGGCCATTTTTTTCCACTGGCTTCTCGGTTGGTTGTGGAAGCTTCCCCCTGACAAACGGAAGGTTGATGCTTGGAGCCACTCTCTGATTCACACTGCTTGGCACTTTTGGCACTGTTGAACATCGCACACAGAATCACAGTGTGACGTAAGGTATTTTAAGTGAAAATTTCTCAAATTCGTTTGAGATCGTATATGGCGTGACAAACCTCTTTTATAGTATTAATAGGTAGACAGATTAAACTTCGGAACGGTGTATCAAAAGATAACACCTTTGAAAAGCTATTAGTCTCTTGATTCAATTCGTCATTTGATACAACAACACCGCGAGAAAGAATTGAGGAGTAGAAAATCTCATTCCTCACGTGTTAAGTCATCAAGCCTTCTTGTCTCGACAGTATTCGTGGGAGTAGTTCATGCCGAGCTGCTTTGGCTTCGGAGTATTGAATGTAGTGGGTGGTTTTCCGATCAAGGTCGGTTAGGGTCAAAGGTAGCTGGGGAGGTGGACGTGGGCGATCTGATTTCAACATCAAAGAAGTTCAAATGTTGAACTTCAAAATGTCCTTTATTTGAACTCTAACTTGGAATTAACAAATTGCACTGTGTTTACTGTTGAGGCCTTTCTATCTACTTAATAGGTACTACGAAACAAACGCTGCAGAGTGTTCCACAATTGTTACTATCCTGATCGTACGTAAAATCGTTCAAAAACCACTTTCAAAATACAATTCATTTTTACCCGTACCATGCTGCATTTGCGGCAACCGAAATCTGTAGTATGTGCAAATTCTAAGATTTTTTAAAAACGTAAAACGTTCCATCAAGGAGAACGCTCGCTGCTGGCAGTTACACAAGGCTTGGAGCAGGAAGTCCTTATCTTGAAGCTTTGAAATGTATATACAGGCTGAATAACAAGATTCAGAAGAACGGTGGTTAGTGAAGGTAAAATAACTTGAGGCTTGCGCTTATAAGGAAGGCATTAGCCATCTGCTTTCTCTGTCGGCGAACGCTTTGAGCCGTCCATCACCTTCACTCTTTGTGCGCAACAGAAGCAGAGACAGTAGGAAGACCACAATCCACTGACAGTAGTAATCTTAATTGTTACGAACGCAATAATTATTATAAATCCGAACGCAATAATTATTATAAATCTCCGGGGCATTTGACTGTTCCTTTCTCCCATATTTTTTTTTCTTCTAGAAGCGATCGTTTGATTGGATAGTTATTGCGAAAGCATGCTTTTGTTGAGAGAATGCTCGCTATTTATTTGCTCCACTTTTGTGGGTAGTACTGTGTGGGCCTTGGAACTCGACCAAGCTGGAGAAATCAAGGGCGTTAAAACTGTGATTGGATCCGAGCCGAGTGGAACAAAACCATAGTATTTCCATGGCTAATTGGCTTCAGAATCAGATTCCGTGTTTGCGAAGGACCATGATTTTCTGTTTCATGGTCACCAGTACTCATGGAATGGATGTTAGTTGTGACCCTCGAGACCACCTCAGTCGAAAAGAGATTCCCTTTGGAACAACCGAAACAACAATGTTATTGGATAAACGATATCATGGCGGTGATAATAGATACAGTGCCTAGACTTGAGAAACCAGTCGAAAACGCTGCCAGTGTATTTTTCTACATTTGGGAAAGCGTACCAAGGTCTCAAAATGGTGTAATTTGAACAAAATTACATTTTTCCTAATGGTACCCATCTTAATTATTCCCTTCTTAAACATCAGTAAGCACCCTTAAACCTCGAAAAACATTCCGTAAACACTTGGCTGAATTCTGCCTCATACCCAGCCACCTGAAAAACATAAATCAATTACATGTATGTTTGAGAACGTGTATTTTACATGTCAGCACGGAGGTGAATTTTTTAAATCTTCGTTGCTAAACATGGGCGGTAACCATCACCGGTGCTTGGGGCCTACTTGGCTCCAAGAAGCCAAAAACTTACGGACGTCAAGTGCCTCGTGATGACTGGGCAAGACGGGCTCTCACACGAATCTTCGGGTTTGAGAGCCCTACAGAACAAAATAATGAGCCGTTCCTACTTTTCTCTCGCGTTCTACAAATGAGAAGTGACAGTCTGAAAGAGAACAATCCTGCGATTCCCGTAGCAAAGCACGTGCTCTGAGGGTCCTCATTCTCCAGGTTGGATGGAAACGAGCCTTAAAACTCAGTTTTAGGAATCAAAATTCGTGAGTTGCACGTCTTTTGATCAACCAAACACATCAGAGTTCTGCGAGTGGAAATATATCGAACGCATTCTAATGGTCCTTGATTTGAGTGTTGTTTACTAGAAAACTGAGAAATCGTTCGAAGCAAAATTTGTTCTGTTGATGATTTTTATGTTGAAAAACTAATAAGGCTAGCTTGAGAGGCCAGAAAAACTCTAAACTTTACAATCGAAAGAATTATGTAAAAATATAAAACTCTCGAACGTATACATACACCTTTATGACAGAATTTTTGATAAAAATGCGACAAACTTGATTGGTAAGTAGGTTGCGCAACTTTTTATCTTTTCTTTTTGTCAACAGTTAGTGGATAAATTAGGAATAAAATATAATGAAAAGTCAAGGCTAATGATGAAAACGATAAAAGTTACTATAGCATTCTCAAGTCAAATTGGAGATTTTACACGTCAATTTGGAGGTTTTCCGTTTCAAATTGGAGGTTTTACACACCAATGATTTAATTCTGGGAAAGCAATAATAACAAATTGATGAGTGAAACGCAACGTTCAACAAGTAAGAATTAATATTATAATGAACGGAAAAGAATGAACGAATTTGTTAACGTCAGTCTCTCCCAGTAGCAGCGGCTGTTAGGCGAATCAATACCTTGGAAGGGACGGATGGAGTGTTTTCGCCATGTTGTGTTACACGGAGTAGGTATTTTCCGAATCTACGTTGCGGCGTTTAAAACTAATGTGATTCGAACAATTTTCGTCATCCTCTACTTTGAAATAGAAAACCTTCAATTTGCCGTGAAAGTATTGAGAATTCAGGATTTATTGATTTTGAGGTTAAATTCATACATTCAAAATATTTTGTGTTATTGTCATTGTTTTCTTATCATTATGCCATGTTGACTGACTTTGACGACTTTTGAATGGTACCCCCATGCCGATTTTGGAGCTACGTAGAAACCATGAGAGGATTCACCTCCCAATCCTCCAATTAAAAATCCCCGCGGTTCTGCATCACCTACGTCAATCTTCGTCGAGGAAATGCTCGTCTCGAGGTGATAAGCTGGTTTTGTCCTGTATCGCTCATTTGATTGGTTCTCTGTGTCCAGACTTCCTATTAGTTTGAGCTGGTTTCGTCCCGGCAGGGAAGGAGGAACCTTCCGGATCACAATGCAGACTCCTGATACGCCGTGACGTCGCCGGAGGTTCCTCTGGTGGTAAGGTCTCCACGTAGACCGATTTTCCACGGTTTGCCTCCACCAATTCTTCGTCCTTAGTCGCTGAAGGTTCGTCGGTCTCGATAGGGAAACTCCTTGTGTTGGGGAATGATGTTCTCGCACTGTTAACTCACTGATTCGTTCCTTGTCTGATTTGACCGCTGATGACATCGTTTGCCCTCCACTTTGGCCAGGAAGGACATGTACAGCCTCCCGCACAGGAGGCTTTGGGCAGAACAGCCCTGGGCTCGTCATCAGCTCTGGACCCTCCCTGCCAGACCTTCCCATCATCCAACTAGAGAGTGCAACGTAAGTGTCTTGGTTCGCGATATTGTTCTGGTCCTAAGGTCAAAGGCGGATAATCTGAATAAAAATGCCTTTATTACCGATTTGTCATGGTGCACTCCTTGAGCACCGGATGTCTAAAAAAAACTTGTTTCTGTGCCTGGGTTTGGCAGAGGAAATATTACATACAAATTTTGTATGTTTAATCAAAATAATATTACTCCCTGCGTCATCACTAACAAAACGCTTTCTCAAAATGTTTCAAACATTTGGTTCGATACATTTGAACTCAATAATAGCCATATACTCCCACTATAATGTGACCAATCTTGACTGGCTGCCTGCGTTTATCATTGAAAATTCTAGAATTTACTCTCCCCAAGCCCAGAGTGTATTTATTGTCTAGACGTCGCCGCAACTCTATTCAAGTACTTTTCTGACCTGGCTCTTGAGTATATTTTAGAAAGGCTTTTGTTATCATAGGCCGGGTCACGTGGGAAGCATTGTGCCTGAAAATTTCTTGAGATTCATTTTATAAAGTTACTTTCACTTCTCGCGTGGTACTTCTTTCGACCCTCTTGCCGATGCAATGAATCCTACGTAACTAGTACCTAACCCTTCATTGTAGAGGTATTTCATGAGATACATTTTACCTCCAGTTTAAGGAAGTTACCATCGGAACTGTTTCTTTCCCGAACTTCAAACTTTGCGATCATGCAACCACTAAGATCTATGAAAGACGTCGCAATCAAAGTTGCAATTCTGATTTACCGTATGGGACCGTCTCGTCAATCTTAGTTTTTCAAAGTGATTCAAAGAACATAATTATTTTTTGGCTGATTTCCTCTGTTTATGAAATCCATCCGCCTTCCATTCTCTTTAAAACGCCAAGTCCCAATACATATATACCCGGTTTCGTCTATCTCTGCGAAGATTCCCCCTCATCTACACAGCTTCAGATTTTGGTCAAATGGAATCTTAAAAACTTGGAATCTCAAGCGCTTTATCAATTTTGTGAATTGAGCGACCACGAGCGAGTCTTGATAAGCTTTTTTTCTGTCACGATAAGGACTTGACGGCAAAGGACACGTTTTGATATCGTTGTTTCAATCCCACCAGTACTCCCACCCAGGCTCGAAATGTTCGACCTGGAAATCTAGTTTCGACGACAATGATGGCTAGAAGTTGGTACGTCAAAGTGCAGACCTCCCGGAGTCGAATTAATGGTGCTGTTGCTCCAATGAAACGCTATTCTTGGGTAATTCGGTTTTGTATATTATTCTACTTGATATTTTGATGCACCAACTACAATAATACGTGATGTTACAAAACACGTATTCACCAGTGGCGATTTCTCAAAATTTTATAATTTGTTTGAAAATTCATCTATAATTGTAATTTTTTAAATCAGTCAAGTCGAATATAGACATACTGAATTAAACCTAAATTGATATATCCATCATTTACTAATTAATCAGTCTAAATTTACCTCGATGCCTGCAATGGTTTACGTCTATGAGCTCCTACGAAGTGAAACTGAAATAATTTTACCTATTGTCGTACGGAGCATCCAAACCGCTCTCTGTCAAGACGGAACGTCGGCCTTGTTGATATTCTCCTCACAAGAATAAACCGGTTTACATTCCAGCGGCATCAGCTCGACGTGATTCACCAAATGAGAAAAGTCGTCTCATTAGGCCTGGTGCGATTGTTCCCCAAATGAGCTGGAAAATCAGCGTTATCTCTTTCGTTTTTCATTCAGCAGATTAAACAATTACATCCATCAAACTATTTCAAGATTATAATTCAACGATAACTAATTACTGCAACATAGATCAAATGTGCGTTGGATGCGAGTACTGGCTGCATATCATGTTCTGATATAATTCTATTATACGCACGAGGGTAAATTATACAATAACCATTATGCATTTTTCATCAGTATTATTCCCCTGCCGATATATTTTTTGTTTTGAAGAGCCAATAATCGCCTTGATTTGAATTTCTGCGTTCTTCTCTGTTTCAGAAGGTTGACCCGGAGCTGATTTTCACCAAGCAGGAACGGATTGGCAAAGGTTCATTCGGCGAAGTATTCAAGGGAGTGGACAACAGGAGCCAACAAGTGGTCGCCATCAAGATCATAGACCTCGAGGAGGCGGAAGATGAGATCGAAGACATCCAGCAAGAGATCATGGTCCTCTCCCAATGCGACTCCCCTTTTGTCACCAAATACTTCGGATCCTATCTCAAGGTTGGTTGTTGATAATTTTCGTGACACTCTACTGTGATTAGTGAATTAGGGGTGTCTTGAAGTTCAGAATAATGAAATAACTTTGCCGTGTGAATTTTTCCCATTTTCCTTTTTCGCCCATGTATTGATGGCATTCACATTCCAGTGTAACTCCCAGTGCAAAAGTGTTCTCATTTTATCTGGCATTTTACAATGCCTTCTGTCTTGTCAAGCACCTTATGGTTTCTCAATAGGTAGCCTATGAATGAAATTGAATCAAAAGTTTAACGTAGAATCTATATGCAAATTGCTGCAGGGTACGAAGCTATGGATCATCATGGAGTACCTTGGAGGGGGATCAGCCCTGGACCTGATGAAAGCCGGCAACTTTGAAGAAATGCACATAGCCATCATCCTGAGGGAAGTTCTCAAAGGCCTCGACTATCTCCACTCGGAGCGGAAACTTCATAGGGATATTAAAGGTAAAAATATATCTGCAAGGGAAAATTATCTAAAAGAAACTCTGTGTTGTTAGAGTGAGGCTGTATCTACATCTCACGTTAATTGTTTTCTTCATTAAAAAATAATTTGCGGTTTAATTTTATTTCCGTAATTAATTAGAAGAAAACTCTTAAAGAAAGGAATATTCCTTCGACAAATACCTTTTTAGAGCCTCTAAAGAAGAGAAAGTGAAATAGCTAAAATATTTTGCCTCTGAGAAGAAAATTACCTGAGCATCTGTGTAGCATTGATGTGTGGGTGTGCCATGTGTGGGCGTCCTTCGGTCGCAGCCTGAGCTCCTCCAGATGAATTATTTCAACCGCGTTTTCCACGTTTTATCCGACGGTCGCCTTCTATTCTCCACGACACATTTAATTACGATTGTTCTCAGAATCGAGGGACGTGTGGGCTTATATATTTCATGGTTTGACTCACTGTCAAAGGCCGCTGAGTCCGACGTGGGAATTGATTTTGACGATACCCCATAACATGAATTGATTTGACGTTCAAAGATGTGGCGTAATTAAATTGGTTGTTGACATTGTCCCTCAACAATTTCGTTAAAATCTGTATATCTTTCCTTTGAAGCCGTGTAACGCAATTATTGGTATTTTTTACTCGGCCACAATTTTTTATGAGTGGCCCATGACTTGGCCAGTTTCATCCCTAGTTGAGCATGCTCGTGAATAATTGTCTTTGTACAACATATTTGGTTTCATTTTACAGCTGCCAATGTTCTCCTCAGCGAAATGGGGGACGTGAAACTGGCTGATTTCGGCGTTGCGGGGCAACTTACCAACACGACGAGCAAGCGCAACACGTTCGTCGGAACGCCCTTTTGGATGGCGCCTGAGGTCATCAAACAGTCGGCGTACGATTCGAAGGTGAGGGATTTTTTTCGGTACATTTGTAGGGTGCGGCCATGCCGAAGAAAGACATTAATTAACAGTTTCCAGAAAACTGGAGTTGGGGGTTGGGGCTAATGACTTGTCACTCCGTGATGGAACTTAGAACACTCTCCGACGTTGCGAGAAAGGCTTGTTCATTAATTTACTTTTTTCTTCACACTAGAAGAATGAGACTGGTTTCTACCGATCAGTTACCGAGTTTAAAATGTACAGTTTATTCAGAATACGTTGTTTGCCTTGTGATGTGTGGGAAATTGGATGAATAGCAGCAGCAAAAATGACCAAATAGTTATCGACGTTTTCGGGGAATTACTAGCCATATAAGTCTATAAGCCTGGAGTATTGAAGTATTTATCAATTGTTTATGTAGTGTTGAGCTGGTTTATAATTTTGCCTTTGCCTTTATCAAGTTGGCTACTTTTATTCCTCTCAAAAATGGATGTCAATTTCATACATTGTAAAGTTTCGTCATAACTGAACCGTTACATCATCGGAGAATGGGAATGATGTCGTGCCTGACTGGCGATGCATTAATTCACCATGCTAGAACTTATATAACGTCAAAATGCATGGTTAATCTACATTCCCATATAACTTGACTATTGAAACCCCAGTATGAATCTCCTGATTGAAATTTTCACTACCCAGCTACGAGTCAGCTTTCCAGATCACTGTTGAGAGTGGGAACAGTAAACGTCATTGAGTGGTACAATTTATGCGCTGATCAATCTAGGAGACTGTTTGACCGGATGAATTCACATGGCTATGACTGACGGCTTCTATCGTCCATGGATCTCATTTTTCTTCGTTCATTTCACAGGCGGACATCTGGTCACTCGGGATCACCGCCATCGAACTGGCCAAAGGCGAGCCCCCCAACTCGGAATTACATCCAATGCGCGTTCTTTTCCTCATTCCCAAAAACAACCCTCCGCAGCTCACCGGCAACTACACCAAACAGTTCAAGGAATTCGTTGAGTCTTGCCTCAATAAAGACCCCGAAAATGTGAGTCTTTTATCAATGTACTTTGTCTTCATTGTCTCGCCAGGTGGAGTTCAGTGTGAAAGAACTTGGAGGATTTCTTGGAATGCACCAAAAAGAATACCATCACTCTGATGTGCCCCTGTTCTAAATACCCATTCAAAATGTATGAAATTATGGCAATAATTTCTGTCCGATTGAAGCGTACGACTCATCTAAAATACCTCAGGTGGCCATACTAGTGGGATAATTCCTGAGAATCTTATCACAATTTGTTGATGTGCCCCTTTTCTAAATACCCATTCGAAATTTATGGAATTATGGCAGTAATTTCTGTCCGAGTGAAGCGTACCACTCATTTATTACCTCTAGTGGCCATGCTAGTTGGATAATTCCTGAGAATCCACTATTGAAGAAATTACGACGGTAATAAACTTCATTCAACCATTTGCCCCCGTTAATTGTATTACGTGACATGTCAGTCTTGGTACAACACAAAATTGATTTTCTCCTCATTATTTCCTCATTGCGACTGAGTTGAATTTCTCCATTGAACTATCAATGAATCTTAGGAGGACCAGCCCAAACTCAGTTGAGAGCACATTGCAGTCCAAGTTTGACCACATTCCTGAAAAAGGTCCTACTTTTAGCACCTTTGATCACGTCCCCACATCAAAGACTAGAGTAGAACCTTTCTTCGAGAAGTTTCCAAAGGAGCCGCAAGCACAGGGAATGAATTAACCCCATTTATTGGCGGCTGTCCGTGGGTGTTCATTTCTCCCCTCGGTGCCCATCCACAATTTAATATCTTGATATTCTCTAATTTCTTCTGTGACCTTTTCCAAATCAAGATGAACTTTAATAGTAATAATCTGTTAACTTTCAGCGACCAACCGCCAAAGAATTGCTCAAATTCCCGTTCATCCGCAAAGCCAAAAAGAACTCGTATCTCATCGACCTGATAGATCGTTTCAAGAAGTGGAAGTCACAGTGTAACGAAGAAAGTGAAACCGAATCAGAAAACTCGGATTCGTAAGTTGTCAACTTATTTAGCTTCTAACCATTCTTTATTCCGTTTCCCCTCAATTGTTTCAATCATTTGTTGGTGTTTTACCCAAAATGTTATAGACCAACTATACGGTTTTCCACGTTACCGCAATTTTCCTCAAAAACATTACTTACGCTGTTTTTCAAAATTGTTATAAAAGTAATCTTTTATATTCATGTTTTTGAAATAAATGATGTATTTTTCTAAAGATTCAATTTTACTCGAAACTAATAAATTTTATGACAACGTTAGAACTCATCCAACTTTTGTTGTTTGGGAAATTCTCCGTTAGATTTGTATCGTGGAATTTTGGTTCTGTGCAGTTCCACATGATTTATCGTTACAATATGTTCTAATATTCCATTTTTGAACAGGGAGGAGTCGGGTAAAGCGGATGGTGACCTGGACGAGCCGTGGAACATGACCGTGAAAGGGCCGCACAGCATCAAACCTCCTTTGATGGTCAACGATGAACCAAGTGGCAACCGAGGCGGCGGAGGTGGCAAAATACCCAGCATAGTCTCCGTGCAAAATGGTCAAGCGAAGGATTCAAATTTGAACAACTACAAGAGTTCACAGGTAAGATTGAAGTCTCAATTTGTCTGGTCAGGTAGTTGTCATGTGGTACACTTCTCTTTGGCAAGCGGAACTGTACTCAAGGAGCAGATTCAGATTCATTTGTCGTCTTTTGTGTTTTTAAGTTGAAACGATTTGAACTGTCTTGAACAAAGAAGCTATAAAGGACCAATAGCTGTCGTAGGCCTTGCCGATCTTTGGCAAGCGGAAGTGTACTCAAAGAGCAGATTCAGGGTGGGATTCGTCGTCTTTTGTGTTCTTATGTTGAAACGATTTGAACTGTCTTGAACAAAGAAGCTATAAAGGACCAATAGTGGTCGTAGGCCTTCAGGCATTGATCCGATGGATTGGAGCTGCGCAAAACTTGCGGTTTTTCTTAATTTCTCAAACATTTATTTGAACAAAAAGAAGAAATAATGACGGTAAGAATTGCAATTGATCAGCCCAGAAATGGGTCATTATAACTCCTAGACTTTATGCTCGATTCGGTTTAATAGTGAAAGTACTCAGCTTAAGTAGTTTAAGTAGTAGCTCAAGCTATGATGTATCTATCAGAACTTGTTACACCAGGTAGGAACGATACGCTATAAATTGAATACGTAATCCTAATTAATAGCTTTAGAGACATTGGTATTAGGGTTGAGCGTACGCAGGACGATTGTTATCGACCTTTGTATTTTAACTGGATGAGAAGATGGGACAGGGGTTAATTGGTCAATGCAAAGGGCTCAGGAGCCTCGTGGACATGTTCCCGTATGCTTTTTTCAGGCTGGAGCACTTTTTAATTAGTCAGTAGGCCGCCTCCGGACCTCGAATTTTCGATGCTCTCGCGAAGTTGGCTCGTTAGTTGTTGGGAGGCGGTGTTATTCCCGTCTGGCTTGGGCGGTCTTTCATGGCTTCAGTGAGTTCAGTAATCGACATTTTTTATCCGCTCATACGTTTATATGGGACTCACTACTAGCTAATCAGCGCCACCCTGTGCCACGAAATGGTGGTGTTTGTTACGAAATGGGATAACGAAAGCTATCGTTTCGTTTCTAACTACCATACTATTATCATGAGAGACTCACGCAAGCGCATTCCTCTTCTTCGTTCTTTCAATCATTATGAAATCCATATGGGACCTCCTACAAGCTGTCCTGATTTATTAATGAAAATTGGATGTGACACAGATCAAAATTGAGGAAATCATCGCATTGTATTCCCATGATTTTTTTTTTTTTTTTTTTTTTTTTCCATCACTTTTTGTCACGAAAATTATGTGTCTTTCCCCTTGTTGTTTGATTATCCCTTGAATAATCAACCTATGTTTTCATGAAGAATGTCCGTCCACGCTCATTTTGGTGGTGGAAAAAATCTGAAATCACTGGTCAGGGACCCCCGTTTCCGGCTCCAGTTAGTCCTTGGGGTATCATTTTCAACTAAATTTTGGACGCTGAATCGATTGGAAAGGGTCTCCATGCTCCTGGTCCGAGGAATTCCCAACCCCTGTAAAGAATTAGCAGCGTTCTTTATAATGTTTTTTTTTTTAAATAAAAATAAAATTTTTTTTTTTAAGTTTTATGCCACATTTTTGGATATCATTGCTACATGCCACATGGGCGGCTCAAACAATACTTGCAAGTTAATAAAATGAAGAAATTCGGTAAAAACTTGTTAAATTTCTGTATTCTGTAAATTTCAAAGGTATAAAGGTTCATAAACGTTTGATCATTTAAACAAACGAAATAAACTGCCCACAACAGCGAAATCGTTGAATAATGGAGCTATTTGTTTGACAATTTGCTGTGCTTTTAAGGCCCTATATAATTAGATAGAGGACGATTGTGGAGTAGAACAGCGTGATTATACCGGTCCATTTTATAGATTTGCTAATTTTTTTATTTAAAAACTATTGTTGTGTAGTCATTTTCCAAAATGTGTGGAATATCCGCTTCCGCTTGGGGGTCAAAACTTCCGTTGGATGAATTTCCATCCTTGGCATCACTCCCCCGACTTACCTTCTAAATAAGTATTCATCTTCTCTTCTGAAAGCATTAAAATCGTAGTAGGTGTACAGTGATTATCACTGTCATCTTGAGGCCTTTCTGAAATCTAACGAAGATAATGTAGAAACTCCCAGCTCTTGCCAGCGTTTTATGGACCGTCAGGAAAATGTTGACTCCTGTCGAAAATAAGAGGATTAACGTTGAGTGCGACTAACTCTTCGTTCAATTCAATCTTGCGTGTCGCATTCAGTTCTGGTAAAGCCGTCGGCATCTGATAAACCGATTATGTTAAACCCGACACAGCGGATCTCGTGAACCGTTTCCAACTTCCCTTTTAGACAATCTGATTTTGGTCTCTGCGAGCGGTTCTTCGGCGCTCGTTATTTCGTCTCCTTCACATCGGCCCTGACGTTCTCTTCCTCGGCATTACGACGTTCCTGAATTACGTCATTTTAGAAATACGCATACGTATGACGCGAATGCCGAGTGTTCATTAGCGGGATTTATGGGTGTTGTATTATCATTTTTTCTTGTTTTTCATTTTCCTTCGTTGGTTTTAATAACTTATTCACGGATTCCTACACCGATGAGTATCAGAGCGGCACCGTTTTGCTGCGCCTGTGTGGTCATCGTGAATGTTGTAGGTCGTTTGGCACTTTTCGCAATTAATTTCCTTCGCAATTAATTGATTCCGTCTTTTCGGAATGTCATTAAAACCCCCGACTTCGCGTACTGGCCTCTCACAGTTATTCGCCGTTTGACTGTAAAAGTGAAAACACCTTCAGTGTGTCGGATTATTTGTATCGTAATGTCTTTTTGTCTCCGCGACTATCAATCTTCCCTAATCGGTTGAAAATATCTCTTTTCAACGTTGGGCACCGGCACTTGGCTGAGTCCACTGTTCCTCTTACTTGGTCATTTTTCTAGTGGCGGTTCCCCTCTGCATGTAACGCGTCGGTTATTAGTAGCCAGTCGATAACTGAAGGACGAGGAGACTTGTTGTGTTCCACCGGTTCATTACCCACATCATCGGTGATGCCTCATTCCTATTTCGCTTCGTTTGACTCATCGCAGTTCGCTCATTTGTTTGTGAGTTTTATCTGTCCTTTTTGTCGTTTGAAAGTTCAAATCACCCATGTACCTTTTTTACTAGAATCCTCTTACTTTCTAACACAACCTTCAAGTGTTGGGATCAACGCCTAAAAAATTAGATTTAACTACCTCCGATCGCGTTAGATACGGATAAATTCGAATGAACCCTCAAATAGAAATCAAATAAGAACATCATCATCGATTTCGGAATAACTAGGATGATTTTATAATAGAACGACTTCTTCGGGAACCCTTCTGCACCATAAATAAGCGTCTTTACGCTCATAATTTGTCTATAAATGTATTTTAAAAAACATAATTTTTCAGTGAAACAAAGTTTTTTTTACATAACTCGAATTTTCCTGTAAGTCGTGTTTCCTAATTTCCTGCAACTTCTACTGAAACTCAATTTTTTAGGGAACAGTATTTCCTCATGTGTAAATATTCCCAATGTTCGCATTTTGTTTGTGTTTTTATTCGCACTCATATTTATTAATATGAACTCGCGCAGCTCTGCTGTGCTTTTGATGGATTCGACAAATAAAAAACGCTGCAAATTCTTACACAGGGGTTGGTTATTCCTCGGACCAGGCGCATGGAGACTCATTTCTTCAACATGGGGGAAATGGGGAAACAGTGGGAGCGGCGGGTCCCAGACCTATTCCAATCGATTCAGGATCCAGAATTTAGTAGAAAATGATACCCCACACGCCCAGGTACCGGAAATCTCGAAAACGCATATTCAAAATGGGTAATATATACCCAATTTGACCCATAACTTCTTCCAGAGGGTGCCAATCGTTCCGGGACCCACTTCATTGAAATTAGCGTCCAAGATTTAGCGGAAAATGATACCCCACACGCCTAGGTTCCAGAAATCTCAAAAACACATATTCAAAATGGGTAATATATACCCAATTTGACCCATAACTTCTTCCAGAGGGTGCCGATCGTTTTGGGACCCATTTCATTGGATTCAGCGTCCAAATTTAGTGGAAAATGATACCCCACTCGCCTAAATCACCCAAAATCTCGAAAATCCATTTTTCAAAAAACACATTTTGACCCCTACCCCGCCCAAATTTGGTCCGATCGGGCTGAAAAGCTTGGAGGACCGTCCTAGGCCGGGAACAGACCCCTGACCCAAATTTCAGATTTTTAGAAAATTTTCTACTACCAAAAACGGCGTGGACGGCGTACGGCGGACGGACATTGACCTTTTTTGATCAGGACATCATGAAACGTCCAGAAAAAAATTTTGAGCCGAATCGGAGAGGTTGACCATTTGCATGAAAACTTAGGTTGATTATTCAAGGAATAACCAACCAAAACCCATTTTTCGTTTCGGATTATTAATAGTTTTGTCGGGGCGATAACAAATTGTACTTATACTAGCTTCAATTTTCAAATAATTTTTTTTTTTTTAATTCATCTCTTTTTGAGGGCACAAATTGCTTGTTGCGGTCAAGACTTGTGGATCATATTTACGCGACTTTAGTCCCTCACTCAAAATTTATTGTAAAGAAAAGGGTGGTTAGTACAACTTGGAAAGCCAGAGATTGAAATTGATTGGGACTATCGGAATCCTCTCACTTTCTAACACAACCTTCAAGTGTTGGGGTCAACACCTGGAAAATTACATTTAAGTAGCTCCGAACGCCTTAGATACGGATAAAGGCGAATTAACCCTCAAATAAGAACATCATCATTGATTTCGGAATGCTTCGGAAACGCTGGCCTCAAAGCTCTCAAATAATTTCTATATGTGTATGCCTAATTGTTGTTAATTTCATTCCAGCAGCAATCACGGAGTGTGAGTGGTGGCAGTAGTCCGGAAAAAGTGCCTTCAGTCAAGGAAGTGGATCGGAAACCAAAACCTCGTCAAGAGCGACAAATCCAAGAAAATCGTCCCGAACCTAGAAGCTCCACACTCAACGCCCTTGTGCACCCTCTTCTGCTAGAGGTCAGTTGCTTTCAAAGTAAAACCCTCGACCAGAATTCGGCGAGTATTTACCGCTCAACAACGAGAACGTGGCCGTTGGTGATGACGACAGTATTTCCCTTTTTTAGTTGAAAAGGCGGCATAATTACAACTTGAGGCGGGACGATGGTACCAGCAGTAAGTCCGACGTTGTGGACGAGCTTCGGAGCGCTTTTGAAGTCGCCGAGCGCTCCAGCCCCGGAATATCTGGTCTTTTCGTCAACGAGGTGGTACACAAGCTACTTGGGCGGCCCAACCAGGGCAGTTCACGACTCGCGGCGTGAGTACATATTGTTTCACGGTCCAACTTCAGTATGAAACTAAACTGCTCTGAATGGCAACAAACATGATCAATATGCATTGAGAAAGTATAGGGTTTTAAGGCAGGTCAAATTTTCTTCATCTTATGTCGTTGTGGGATTATCAATAAAAATGTGGATGGTCAACCCCCGAAGAGATGGGAAAACAATCTGGTGGTTGTGTGACATTTTGAAGTGTATGTCCATGCACCACAGAGACATTGGGGATATAAGCGTTGTCCGAGTCTACATTTCTTCGATGGATGCCCTTTCTAGGCGGTGGGTTTTTAAGGAATCAGCGTTTGATCACATTGGGGCCTTCCGAGAATACTAAAACCACGTTGAAATTACCTTATTTCATTGTTTTCCTTATGTTATGATATGTAAATCATTAAAATTCTAACACGTAATTCATTCACAAGGATTTCATTTTGGGGCCTTCCTAGAATCCTAAAACCATGTTGAAATTACGTTATTTCATTGTTTCCTTATGTAAGTCGTTGAAATTCTATATTAAGGGTGGTTGAAACTTACTTTGTTTAAATTTATTAAATGAAATTATTATCAATGCAGCTGTGACTGCACAAGGATTGTTACTAGGTCCTAACCCCACCCTGTTGATTAAATAAATTCCTAAATCAATCAATTTTATTGCGCGGTCTGGGGAACTTTTGTTTTTGGGGAACGTCCGCGCCTGCCAATATCATTCCTCTTATCACAAGGATTCTAGTGACTCATTTGCATAATTTCTGTTCTATTTTCTTACTAGATGTATTGTAAAATGGCTAGAAACAGTCGACTGAGATACGTTGTAAAAAATTAGCCGATGAGTACGTTTGCTGAATTTATATGGTACACAATCGTGCATACAAGGAAATTTGAAAAAAATCTGACCAAATTAATGTTGTACAGATGAACTTAATTAATCTCCCAGTAATGCCCCAACACCCTACCTCAACCCCCAGACCTATGCCTAAACATTGGTCGTTTTTACCGCAATTAGTTATACCTGAAAAACACATCATTGTCAGTTTCCTGATAAGCATGAAGTCATCACACCTCATTTCAAAGTAATGTATTCAAAAGGAAAACGATACTAAAATTGCCGATATTTTGCAGCTCGGATGATTTAAAAGTAAAACGTAAATGAAAACCATAACCTAACACGATGGTGGCTTCTGCAATGGTGGATTATCTGTAGTCAGTGTGTCCGCAACAGATGTCGTATCTTGCCTTTAGAAATCTTAACTTGATTTGACTTAACAAATATATACCCTCTTTTCGACTGCGCATTTTTACTAATTAAACTTTGGAGAAAAGAAAAAAAAAGTAAACGAAAAATCCGATTGTATACTCCTTGTTTTTAGTCTCTACGTTAGCTGTTCTTTTCCACATGACGATAACTTATCTCCTCCAGAGCGAGTTTGTTAAATCGCTCATTGAGTATCACCAAAAAAAAGTCCACTTTTGACTGTTGAAAGGTTGTTATTTATTCGCTTATTTTTTTTTCTTCCAGGGATTCAACATAGAACCAAGACACGCTCATTGCTTCACCCGGTACCCTTAATTCGAATTATTCGCAGTTTTCGTGATTTGAATAATTTCATCCCACGCAGTTATGTGGTGAATAAGAAAAATTATATCCAAACGCGTTCCGAGGAAATCAATTACATTGTATTAATTGTTATTTCACTTGTTCTCCTTCCAATTCCGTTCCAACGGAAGAAGTTATCTGTACTTTTTTTTTCTTCTTCGTATTCGATCGACATGTGATACGTGTTAATTATTGGCTATCGTAAATACGGTTACTTCTCCCTGAACGTATTGTAAGACAATATTATCATAGAAAGAATTTTAGTCTTTACCTGATCGTAAAAAAGGGGCCCGGTAGGTACTGCAAATTGACGAGGCATGAAATTCTTGAGTTGAATGCAAATGAATTCGCTTCCTTCCTAGTCGGAAGGCCCTAAATGTAGAGCTATACGAGTACAACTTTGGCAAACATAGAAAATGTAGTGCTTTATTGAAAAAAAAGTTGGTTCTGGCGATTGTGCCATTTAGGCGTAGATTTATTTATCTTTGGATTGTGATTTGAGAGTCATAATAGGAGCTTTTAGGCGGCTCGGCCTGGGAGTTGTCACTGCAATTGAATCATTCCAACGTTAAAACGGTCTCGTGAACCAAGCGAATCACTCAGGTCGCGACTATATCAAATTTCGACTGCCTCTTTATTTCCTACTTCAAATGAAAGTCTTCTCTCTGTGCTCAGCAGCTCATTCACTTTTCTGCTTGTTGATAACACTTAACGTCTCTTCATTGCATGATGAGCTTTCTTCAACTTCCAACTATGCCCATTTAAACGTTCAATATTACATCTCATCGAGAGAGAAAAAAAATCAATCTAATACGAATTACGATATTGTGGAAATTAAAACCCATGAGTTAACTATATAGGCGCAGAACTAGGTAGTATACTGCCTAAGGGCGTAGAGCTCTCGATAAAATCATATATATTTAGATGAAACTGAACGCATGTAGAATACAGGATATTTTTAGAGAGTATACTTACTCGTAAAAATATCGTATTTCGGAATAGTTGGCCAATTCCATAACTTACTAACGTTGCAATGGCTTCTCTCTTAGAAATTGACAACAACAAAATTGTCTCACGACTTGAGAAGCTACGAATTTAAAGTAGATTTTTCTCCATCTACTCTCAGCTTATTAGATGGAGGCAATTGCTACCCCAAAGAGTTTAGGTTAGCTGAACGGCCTTATCTAAAGAACACGTTGTCTCATTGTCCAATAAATTCACAAACGTATATCATTCTTTCTGATCATCCTGTTGTTGAAATCAGCATGAACGAATTTTAATGACTGTCATTGATATAGGGGGAAGAGGGAGCTGGCGCCAAAATTCATATGAGGGAAGAAAAAATGGTCTTCCGTATCTTGTTATTTTATTTTTACGAAATGGTTTTAATTTAATTTCTCTGTTGCTTTACCAGCCAACCTGAACGGCTCTGGAAACAATAAAATTAATTTACAATACCTACTGACACCGGTAGCTTTTAAATAATGTTAGTCAAAATTGGCCTTACTTCTGTTCTAAATGAGGAACTAATTGTAAGGGGGGCGTGATCAACTGGAATAACTCGTATTAGTTCCTGAAATTTTCCTTGGACGATGGAAACCGCTGTATTTTAAAAGTAGGTTCTTTAACTTGTTCACATTCACTTAACTCTTATACCTTGACTATGAACTCGAATAAAAAATACAAATACAAGAAGGGGAGGGGGATCTAGAGGGATAAACGACGATGTTTTGCGCGGTACTCTGAACAGTACAGATATTTGTAATGGTGTTTCTTTTGTGATGTTGTTCTGAGAGATTCTACCTCGTGATTGTATGAAACTGAGACCTGGCCTTAAGTGCCATTAAGTACCTGTCGATACTTGTTCACGTTATTCGAAAGTTATCGAGGAAACGAAATCGGTTGTGTGGTCGAGGAAAAATTGGCAACCTACTCCCAAAAAGTCAAATCTTTTCTCCCTCTCTCTCTCTGTTACATTGAATTTTTAAATGATTTTATTACTTTTCAAATTATCGTTCTTGTAGTCTATTTGTGGGCTCAATCGGTGCGTAGGTATCACTTTGGTAGCTCTGGGTGTTTAAAACTACTTTTCGAGCACTCCCAGGACGAGAATTCAGCACTGGTTGTCGGTTCGGTTACGTACAGCGAGGCAAGAAGTTCTCAGAGCATCCACAGAGCCTCCAGTTCATCGTAAATTAGTCATAGTCTGCGCTCAGCATAGGCGTGAGTGACAAGCAACAACTTTTTCTGGCGTAAGAGCGTTTCATGTCAAACCGTTTGCCAAATTCTTGGATCATTTCCGTTTTCCAGAGTCTCAGCTGATTCAAAGGCCGAAATTTCTCTTCCCCTCGTATCTATCGTTCATTCGTGTCGAATTCTTCTAATTAATTATATTCTTCTCCCATTTTCCCCCTTCGTTTGTCGAGCACGAAAACCTGACTACAAACGCAGTGTACATAATTGTATATCTTGTCCTCCTCTGAATTTTTGGCCTCATACCCAGAAAATGTATTTTTTTAGACTTGTAAATAAATAATAATAAATTAACTAAGAATTATATATATACATACAAAGTAAATCTATATTTATCTATAACTGGGTACGGTGAATTGTTGAAAACACAAAGATGAGTAACATAAAGAAGAAATAATGACGAGAACTATACATTTTACTGTTATTTATTCCTAGTTGTTGTTTCTTGAAAGATACTGTATATAAATATATATTATAATGTTTGAAGAGAAAATTGTTGTTAACTTGATTAGGAACTTTTTTCGCCAAAATTGTTTTTTCTTTTTCAACTTATATTTTTTTCAACACTTAATGACTGTGAGTTTTGTGTCAGCGCGTGCAGCGGGTTGTTCAAGAAGTATAGTAGCAACTGGTGTTCATTTGGTCGTGGAGGATGTCTTCTTCCTTCATTCGTCCACTGTTTTAGGGAATCGATTTACGTTTTTTCGATGTCAGTGAGTACGCGTTTCTACCTTTGTTGCCTTATTGATTCTCATAATTTTCCCCCATTTCTCTCTTGTCTACCCCTCCCTAACCCGTCGTTCCACGTTGAGTCCATAAAATTCAGTCTTTGGCTAACAAGTTCTTCTTCTGAAAAAACGCGAGTCGGGGGGAGGGGGGCAGTATTAATTAGACAATACGGTACAGCGTGGTTGTAGTTTGTTTGTGCCAACTTGAGGGCTCATATGTTTTAATTTCGGATTAAAATTTTCTCGGCTTTTGGACTGCTACGAGGCCCTCGAGTTCCAGTTTAGAGAACACTGCGAGAAAAGTAATGACTCAAAAGCGATGTGCTCGACTTTTTTTCGTGATTGTTATGTTTTTTATTCGTATTTATTTTCAATTGTCAAAAGCCACACGGTTTGTGCGCTTTTTCAGGAGAAAATCCTCACTTCATTTCAACCGTGTTATGTACTTTTTAACATGTACAAAAAATATAATTTAAATAATTAATCCTCTATGTTATTCATTGACCTTTCTTCTTCAATCAGACTTGAAGATGGCGAGGGACAAGCTATTGGTAAAGTGGTCATGCCAGTTCATGCTACTGCTGAGCAGAAGAGGCTTCAAATTGGCAGCTAAAACAGGCATTTATTCGCGATGCAGCCTCAACCATATAGGTGTTGTTCGGCATTCTAACCTGTATAGAGAGGTTGAAACATCCTGTATCATCTCTGACTGTAAGCATCTCCTATTTGAGGCGCCCAGCTCGATGAAAGATTTCGTAGAATCAATCCATCCCTCAAAATAGGACACTGGTTTGAGCAGTTGTAACTCCATACCCGCCGAGAGCTCACGGTGAGGAGAGGGGTATAAGGATTTGTAAAATCAGTAAAGAAAATGGGGGAAGATTTAGCTTTCTTCAAATTTCTTAACAAATTTAAAATTAAATGCTCCTCTCATTTTTCTAGAAACATATGTTGTTGAAAGCATAACGTTCCTTGGCAGGATTTGGATTAAGAAAAATTCACTGTTAAATTCACAATAATGTGAACAAATAACTTACAGAATTCATGGCCCCAAGTTCAAGCATATGACCAGCACTTACCCACAACGCCCATCAACATCGTTCAGCAAGCAGATTTTGGCCAGAGGAGTTAAATTGATAAGTGACATGGAAAAAAATGTTGCCAGAAAATTATTGAATAGAAAGGCGATCAAGACGCAGAAAGTTGGACCAAAAATACAAGATAAGTATAGCCCTGATCAACTCGCCGGCACAATTATTCGCAGTTTGGCTAAGATATCACATGCAAAGGTTGAAGATATTATGGAACAGTTAACCAAAGAGCGAGCTTTGGCTTTGGCCAACAGAAAACCACCATTGAGAGTTGCCCCAAAGAAGAATGCCAAAAAACAGCCTGCTAAGAAGCCTGTCATGAAAAAGACTGCTCCTGCCAAGGTCTCATCACCTGGCAGGGGAAATGTAAGCCTGAAGATGTCACGAGAACAAAATATCATTGCACAAGCTTCTGCTCTTGCGCCAATTGTTGTAGACAAATGGATGGCCAAAACCAATGCAAAGTACAAAGGTGCTCTAGCATCTAGTAAAATCACAGAAGGCAACCTCCATTCTACAGAGTCAGATTCAAAACAGAAAACTGATGAGAAGAAAAACAGCCAATGGGGTACAGGCACTGCAAAGGAAACTCAACTCAAACCTCTCACTCCACCTGTTAATGCCTCCCTGCAAAAGAAACTTAACGTTGACGATGCTCAAGTCATATCTGACTTGTCTCTCAAGAGAATACCAATGGCGGGACAGGTGGACCAGCAAGGTTTCAGTGGCATTGCAGACGCAGCTGCTGCTTCCTCCAAAATCCTAAGTACAAGCAATGCTACTGTCTATGCAGGGAAGAGAGAAGCTGAGTTGACTCCGCCCAAAACGATGTATGAGCTCAAGATGCAGCTTATAGACCGATTCAATAAGAAGAGGTAAGTTGTAGTCTAGTCACTACAGGTGTGTAGCAATACCCAAGGTATTTCACCCTGATAGATTGGTGTAGTCAGTTGTTGCTGGACGTGAACAGAAGAGTTATTTTTTGAGCTGTTTTAGTAAGTAAACTTCTTTTTGTTCTTTGGCAATGAAGGATGGAAGAAAAAGCCAAGGCCATGTTAAACCAAGATCGCCTCTCAGTGGCCACCAATGTGGATGTGGCAGTCAAGAATGGCAACCAAGCTCAGACTGGAGAACTGATGAACCTTGGCATTGGACTGAAGAGGTCTGAAATGTTGGAGAAAGAATACCTCACCGTCTCCAATCTTGTTCCTAAAAAACGTTATTTGCAGCTGAAATTGAAAGCTGAGGAAGCTTTAAGGGTAAGCTTCAAATTACAATTTCTATTACTTTCTCTAATGGATTCTACAGTCTGTTTGAGCGTTGGGTAGAATGGCAAAAGCTGACAAAACAGGGACACAAGCCCTGCAAGTTATGTACAAGCAGTCAATCATGAGTTTCGCCAATTAGTAAGCTACCTTATTCCTACAGTGCTTATTCAAGGCCTCCACTAGGAACTCATCTGCCTTGTGCCCACTTGTCCTGCATGGTTTAACAGCAGCAAGCAGTCATGAGTCTAAGGTCTTGAATACAATCTCTTTCTAAGTCAACGATTCTAGGTATAAACTAAGATTATCATTGACTGAAGAGACATCTTTGTTTCTCACAAGTCAGGTTTTACCTCCTTGAAGAGTTGAATGAAAGTTATACGGAAGCTTGGCTAAACGTATATCTATTTCATTATTTGCATCACAGAAAGAGACAACATTCGCAATATGTGGCCGCTCAAATGGATGGCCATCCGTCCGCAGGTATTTCCAAACAAGAAATTGGGTTGAACGTTTTGGTGAGTTCTCTGCCCAAATAGCAGCAGCTTTAGATCAAGGAACTTCACACAACTGCTCACCACATTGTTGGTATGTGTTACAGCTTGCGATGGCGAAGACAAAAGATTGGCTTTACCAAGTTTGCAGCAAGCGCCGGACAATGATGCGTTGGTACTTTCCCGGTTGACTTCGCGAATGCCCACCAAGTTTGTGTGGAGTGAAATAAACGTGAATTGGACGCTGATTCCCGCTAGTACGATCATCAATAAATTCCCCGCCAGCATAAGGCCAGTTTCGACAAAGGTGAGTCGCTTGTTGATACTGGATACAAGGCTCATACCAAATGCCGTGCATGTCCGAGCTTGGTTGAGATTGCGTCTACCGCAGGGTGTCTTGTAGAGTATTCGAATCAGCATAGGTTTGGAGACTCCTGAAAAGAGCCCAGAATGGCGTAATCGCTGCCATTTTCTCTTCAGGTTGGCCTCTTGCTCCATTTGAATAACCAAGTGTGGACGTACAGTCCTTACTACTCCTACGTCAAACACCCTCGAGCTGTATCCCTGTACGATGACGAGGACATGCGCCAATTCGCCTCCACGTTCCGAATCAACGCTTGCGTCTGCCTTCTGAAACACTTGGTCGAGAGCGTCGAGCAGAACAGAGAGATAGTCGCCGCTAACGGATCTGTAAGTGTAATTCCAGTTTTAGTATTTCATTTTTCAATTCACCCTCAATCTCACCATTTATCCACTCCCCAGGTGCCCTTAGAGTCAGCGGACTTCGCCATTCAACGTCTCTGCGAGCATGTGACCTTTATGGAGAACGCAGACCTCGACTTGTGGCACAATTCGCTCGTGTCTGACGATGAATGGACGTTGTTTCTCCTAAGGTTTCACGACATCGCTCATTTTGGAGCCAAATTCAAGCAGAGTCCGGATTACAATCTCCAGGTAAGGAGTCAGTTCTTGAGCAAAGTATTATAATTGACTAATTAGGCCAGTTCAACCTTTCTCTTGTTTTTTATATAAATCCAAAAAAAAAAAATGGCTGTAACTTCATATTTTGATTTTTCTCTAATCTAAGAAAAAAATTGTATGGACAGAACATGAAAAGAAATTACCTTCATTTTTAGAAGGTGAGATCCCTATCACGAGATAAATTGTAAAATAAAATCGTGAATTAATATGAAAGCCCATAGAAAAGTCTAAGAGGAACTTTTTGTTAGAAATTAGCAATAGAAATTGTGCGAGTTACTAACCAGGGTGTTCCAGCCCTGAATTGTAAGCTGGCACGCAGGCTCTGAAAAATAATAAAATAACCTACTCAACTTCGGAACTCTCGTAAAACATCGCATCTTTTCCATTCGCAGAAAATGGTCACATGCGCTAAATTGTGTTTGAGACACGTCAAAGACTTTTGGCCGGATATTGACGTCGAAGGTGTTCGCAATTTGTGGATCATCAAGCCCAGCGCGTCCAGCTGTGGGAAGGGAATACGGATTTTCAAGACTCTAGCAGATATACAAGCTCACTGCAAGCCCGGACTTTCTTTTTTAGCGCAAAAATACATTGGTGAGATACATTCGTTTGCTTGTCAAAAGATAGTAATTCCTAAATTTTTTATGTTATTAGCTCACTCAGGCGAACGAATTGGGAGGATTTTTTTCATTGTTAACAGTTGATTTAAGATCACTCTTCGAGTTTCTTTGAAATAATATTCTGATAAGCTTATTTCTTTATAATTAGAAGCTTGATTATTAGAACCAGAGCCTTGAATAGTAGCTTTGGATGAGGAGTTGATTTCAGCTTTTGATAGCTCTGGGGAAAACTCCGACTGGGGGGCATTGATAAATGGGTACGATCTCTGAGGGAACTGATCTAAATGATCTGAACAAGATTTGGGACATTGTGTTGAGTATAATTCACTACTTGCCTGCTTTCCTTTGCCTTCTGTTGGCTGTGAACCCCCCCCCCCCCCCCCTCCTGGAATAGAGGTGATCAGGGCAGTTTTGACCTGACCTTCCTCTTGTCCTAAAAGAGTCTGTCTTGCTGTCTATTGTGCTTTGCACTCAACGTAACATCCTAGAGGATGATTTTCTCAGATGAGACGACACACAAGTCTTGAGCTGTTAATTTGTAGATCTCAGAGCTCGCAGGGTGGATGAGCTGGAAACGGCGAATGTCTTGAGCAGGGACTTCGCCAAAGTCTCTAAATCGTGCGATGGAAAGGGGTTGTGGATCAATCAAAACTCAAGCAGTGGTCATTGTGTCGACAATTCTCAATTAGGTAGACATGCCCTCTATGCCTAGGATGAAGCTCGCCAACGCCCCCTGACTAGATTACTTCAAAACCATCAAGAACCTGGAGCCCTGTTGCAGAACAGCGTTTCGCGGGAACATCGACTAGCTACCACCTGTAGTAAGGCCATTGTTCTTCCACTTCGTGCACGCCTATAATTAGTGCAGAGACTCCTTATCCCATACTGCGACTTCGCAACTGTGGCCGTCAGTTATTTGCTTCCTGCTGAGCTGGATTGCCTCCAGAGGGCTACTATCCTGTAGTACCACAAACCGTATTTTACCTTTTCGAGTCATTTCAATTCCTGCCACGGAGTAATGCCCGCTGCTTGCACCAAGGAGGTGGAAGAGATGGCCTCTTAGATTCCGAATTCCCCCGCGTAGATTCTGAAAATACCTAATCCGTGCAACACAACAGAAGGCTATTCATATAGAGATCGGGCAAGGCGCTGTGTTAAGATATTAACACTTTTCTCTATTCCAGAGAGACCCATGTTCGTTTACAAAACTAAATTTGATATCCGGCAATGGTTCGTTATATCGAGCTTGAGTCCGCTGGTCATCTACTTGTACGAGTACGTTTTCTTCATTAAGTGTTCTTTCTCTTTGACATTTTTTAACGAATCGTTCCAACTAATGAGACGTATCGTTGCAGCATTTGCTACTTGAGATTTTGCTCGCGAGAGTTTTCTCTTGCTAACCTTCACGAATCGATTCATCTGTCAAATAATTCAGTGCAGTGTCGATACTCCAATATGACCACCAGGAGCACTGAATTGCCTTCTGACAACATGTGGGACTCTGACACTTTCGTCAGTTATTTAAGGTAAGTCACGGCCATTTTGTTCCTCACCAAATTATCGATGAAGTGTTGACTTGTGGTATTACTTTGCTCAGGGCGAGGAAAGAAGATGACAGATGGTACGCCATAACTCTTCCCGGCATACGGAAAGCCATTACAGGCGCGTTTCTGGCTGGTCAAGACATGATGACTCATCGGACAAATAGTTTCAACTTGTATGGGGCTGATTTCATGTTGACTGATGATTTCGTGCCTTGGCTAATTGAAATCAACAACGGCCCTTGCTTGAGGCCTACCACCAGCGTCACGTCCAGGCTATGCCCTATGGTTATTGAAGATACCATCAACCGTGAGTTACCTCTGATCACACTCACCGTCTAATGTCAGATATTTCTTGTCTTAACAATCTAGTACCATGTGAATCATTTTGGGGTGCCATTTACCTGCTTTAAATAAGCTTTCCTCACAGAATGGAGCTCTGTCAAGTTGGAGCTCATTAAAAATGCCAATATCAACTGTAAATCCTATTTCTAGTACTTACATCAGCGAGTGTAAATTGTGGTTTTTTTAAGTTTGTATATTTGAAGACACTTGGCGAGTACATTATGGCCAAAAGCTTGTAAAAAAGGAGGGGCAGAGAGACGTGTAGCAGATGACTGGCGCAGCCTAGCTGGTAAGGCCCTGACAACAGGTTTTCCCACACTCCTGCCCTAATTGTAATCTTTTTCAAAACTCCACGTAGTGTACAAGTAGGTTCTTAACAATTCAAAACATAAATGTTGTCATTGTGAGAATCAGGACAGGTCATTTTTCATCTCAGGACAGTCAACAGAGTTGCCAACGAACGGTGCTCAGCCGGGGTCCGCATTTTTTCCATGATGTTCTACCACAACTGGAATTCCCAAGTCGGTGTCCTAGTTCAGGATTGAGCCAGAAGAATTGTTAAAATCCATAGCCAACCGCTTAAATTCGAATAACTTGACAGGACAGGCCCCTGATAGCCGAGCAATGGACATTCCTATTTTCCCCTATATTCCAAAATGTACTCGTTCTGAAATTATGACTCCTATAATTTAGGAGTGTTGGGAACTTTGACCTTATCTAAGAGAAAATCATTCTTCTGTGGCAGGAAGATCCAAGAGTAGGGCCTTCTAGAGAGGGTAATTATTCGAACAGAAATTTATATTTTTACCCATACCCTACTTTTTGGGGCTGAAAATGAGATAGGCACAAGTAAGATCCATAAAAAAGAAGAAAATTACAAAAAGTTTATTTGAAGCTGTTTCCCAACTTTAAATTTATAAATATGCCGCCGCAAACCGTCAGCTAAACATGTGTACTTCACATCACATTCGCCTTATTTTTGAGGTTCATTCAGCTAATGAATTTCTGTTTTACTAGAAAACTGGGATGTCAAGTAAAGTTCCATTAATTTGATACATGAAGATCCTTAAAGTGGATTGCGCCCTCCAATGCTCTATAGTTCTGATTATTCAGCTGAAAAAATCACCTATTAATTCACTAATTAGAATTTCTGGGCCGTTCCACGCTTTCAGTGATCCTGAAAACGAAGCACAGCAGCACTCAAGCAAATCAACCCACACACCCTGGTCATGTGGCCGAAGTTGGGCTTTTTAAGTTGATTTACTCCCAGAAGCATCACCAGCCTCCAGCGTCTCACAAAAAGCTGCTTGATTTGACCATTAACGCCAAAAAGGCGAGAATCCACAAAGAGAAATACTATCAAGAGCAGAAGCACCAGTCAACGGTAGCAGCAACTTTCCAGGTGAGCGTATTCTCTCAATTCAGCCGATAAAGGGATTGAACGGTACATGTTTATATTCTACAGCTTACGGAGTCTTTTGCCTAATGATAGGCAAAAGACTCGCTGCAAATTCATTCACGGGGATTAAGCATGGAGACTCATTTCAATCGAGTCAGCGTCCAAAATTTAGTGGAAAATGATACCCAACCAAACGCCTAGGTACCAGAAATCTCGAAAACCCACATCCGAAAAGGTGATAGATACCCATTTTGACACTTCCGGTGGGCGCCAATCGTCTCATTGGATTCAGGGTCCAAAATTTAATCGAAAATTATACCCCACACGCCTAGATCGCCGAAAATATATTTTTCAAAATACACATTTTGACCCCCGCCCCCTCCAAATTTGGTTCGACCGGTCTGAAAAGTTTCTAGGACTAACTTGAGCCGGAAGCTATTCTCTGACCAAAATTTCAGATTTTTAGAAAATTTTCTACAACCCAAGTCGGCGTGGGGCGGACGGACATCTGCTTATATTGACCTAGACACCTTAAAACGTCCAGAATATTTTTTTCTCCAATCGTTGCTCGGAATTTAAATTAAAATACGCAGTTATTTCCTCCTCAACTGACTAAAATACAACTCCCTTGATAACTAACGAAAATAGCAATTTTCATCTTTGAAAAGTGCATAGAATGTCCCATCTCGCTGCACAATATACTCAATATTTTTTTTTAAATCAGTCCTGTTTATTGCCAAAAAAGGTCAAGTCACAGCACTAAAATGTTTTAACCAAAATTATTATTCCATAGCGGCTGTTGATTGTTGCAGGAAACTACCGACGATTCGCCTTTGGGCTCCTACGAGCACAGGTCACTTAAATACGAGAAGATCGCCAATTACAAAGCTAATCCAGTGTCGGTAGTCAAGACGACCACTGTCGAGGACACCAAACGGCCACCGATACCTCCTGGAGGAGTGCTGTTGAATAGCCTGAGGCATGCCTCGTGAATCCTACCAACGGGGTGTATTGTCTGGTCTTGTACTGTGGAATGGCCATATAATGAACGCCGTGGAATGAGTTAATTTGTGCTGGTTGAGGGTGGCCAACCAAATAGGTCAGTAGCTGACCTATTCTTCGATAACCTTGTCGCAATTCCGTAAATCCTGGGAAAACTAGAATTTTCTACTTTTTGGCTACAAGCGAGAGCTTCTTGGGAATTCCCTGAGAGGAAAAATATCCCCTCCAGGTTAGGAGAATATTTACTTTACTTATTCTGCGTCTTCCAGGGCGCTAAAAGCGAGGACTGAACATAGGAATTCTTAGAATAAGTCTACAGGATTACCTTCGGTGTTGTAGAGGCAGGGATTCTCTCAAACGTAAAATCCTTATGATTGGCCTCACGAGACACGTCCAAAGCTAACAGGTCGGCTCCTACAGCCAAAACCCAAGACCTGAGTCTTCCTTCCCGTTTGCTAACTTTCTCCTTACTCTAACTTACTTGTTCCTCCCCTTTCAGGAGCATGAATTGGCCAATCGGCCCCGCTTGAGCATTTCAATGAACAGAGCTACAATGTGCGACGATCCAGTCGAACGCCATACAAAATGTTCCTAAATATCAGACGTGGCGCTTAGAAACACGTTGTTCGTCATCTTTTGGCGCCTCAAGCCAACTTTTCTACGCGCGGAAATCATTGAGATTCCTTTCTCCGTCGCTCAATAAATCATTCTTGCTCGATGTTGAAGTATTCAAAATTTCGCCTGTAATGACTTGTTTTGAAATATAGGTTGTGTGCAGTTGAAATTGATATTTCCAGTAGCGACGAGAAACTGGGACAGGTGACACAGAAGAACTATTGTTGTTTTCCAAAATTAGTGTATTGCACAACAAAAAGTGAGGATAAGAAAAAAAAGAAGAGAAAAAATACACGACTACTCGATAAAGTAAATTACATTGCTTACCAAAACCACTTGGTTGTAAGTCTACTGATAGTAGCCGAGAAGGGTTTTTTTACGAGTTGGATTTAACCATCACGTTCTCCTACACCAAAGAATCAAGAAGGACTCTAGTAATTGACGTGACGTGAATCAAAAGGAGAAATAGAGAAGAAATATAGTCACGGTGAAAATGAGGGCGCGGGAACCCAAGAGCAAAACGTCACAACCTCGACTATTCATCAGTAAATCCAATCTCTTCAAAAGCGAAAATGTTTTCAAAAATGAAATTAATAGTACCTTATATCACAGCCTGAATCAAGCCATAGTAAGTTTCCTCAACGACCCGATTCGATTCCTCCTACTGTACGATTGCTTTTAATAAAAATATAGTTTTAAAAAATTCTTCATTTATAAAACTGATGAGGAAACCGATGTTGGCCGTTTCAAGGATTCATGCACACGATGATTTCTGAATCTGCTAGGTCGACAGTTCAGAACTAAGTAGTAAGAGGACACGTCGCTTTCAGAATGGGAACCCGACGTTAATCAATTTACGAAACATTTATATTGGAATTTCATTCATACGTGACAAATCGAAGGATGAATTATACACGTTATATCACTTCAAAATTAAGTTTAGCTTCTAGTAGCTATGATTTTTCTACGACGGCCGTTCCAATTTGTCTGATCCTATGCTCAAGATCAAAAATATACATAACACTCATTTATGCAAGGATCTAATATACACTGTACATTCAAATAACGATATCTACAAAGGGGAAAAAATTAACTAAAGAGCTGCCACCTTATTCTGTCAGGGAATTCACTTTGGCTTCGCAAAAAGCGGTGTTACACGTAGTAAGTCTGGCTTCACGATCATCGAGATCGTGATGACTGAGAAAGACACAAGATATAATATTATATATTCTGGTCTTCCCGTAAGTAGCTTTGGCTTCGATTTTGAAAACAATTTTAGGTTTATTATTAAATAATAAACTCGTATTGCATTTTATACTCCGCGCCGGGGGAGCGAAATGAGAAAATTTCCCTAAACAAACGTGTAACAGGCAATTTGAAAATAAATTGAATTTAAGCCGATTTCTACCGACATCAAAGGCTATTCAGTGGCATTGGATATTTATGAAAGTGTTTGCGTAAAATGGCGTACAATTCTTTTAGAGGGGGGCAACAGAAGGGGGGGAGCCGATGGGGACGGGCGAAACCCCCATGTGATGTGACGTTCGTTTCGAGACGGAAATTTTCGTCACGAAATTTCAAACGATTTTTGATTCTCCCAATTTTCATTCTTGTTTTCCTCTCATTAATAATGAATTTGACTCCCGGAGGTTCCTTCGATACGTACAGTACATTTAACGGTTCTTTCAAAGGCACCGAAGACGAAGGAACGCTCAACGGAAAAAGAACTGTATCAATCACGAGGCGTACATGCGGTTGATCTCGTGTTGGTATCTCTGTTGAATGTCTTTTCGGCGGAGTTTGAATGCGGCTGTGACGAGACCCATGTCGGGCGACCAGACTTCGGTGACCAATTTGACTTGAGCGGGGATTTCGAATTTCTCCAATTTACCTGAAATTGAGAAAGAAATGCTGTGCTTCAACGAACATTTGACAACAGCATCAAGTATGATTGGCATCTTACGCAGAAATCCAGCAACAGATTACTAACCGTACGAAAATTATGCGTGATTTCATACACCATATTTTAATTTGCCAATAAGGGTCCCCGATTTCGGGGTTGCCCTTCATTTTATTGAACAAAAGCTGCAGACAAAAGTTATCTTTTGAATGAAAACTAATCGACAAAAAGGTAGTCGGCAAGAACTGAGCTCTTCTCGGAGAGAAACTGGTCGGCAGCAACACAAGTGGAGTCCAATCACAAGATTCAGCCTGAGGTCTTCGATTCGCAGCACAAAATGAACCCCTTTTGTGATCAATGTAAATCCGTAGGACAAATTTTGGGCATAATTTGTTTTTTGAAGGGCTTTAATTTTGTTGAGGACTTTGGCAGTAAATTCAAGAGAATAAGGACAATTATTTTTAAAACTCGATGATTCAATGACGATTCATTAGAAACTGTTGTGTATCAGAAGGAGACGAAAATCTAAACGAACTTACATTTCTTTCCGTGCAAGACGAGCACATCGAGAACCGCCTTCTCGATGAGAGGATTGGTGCAGAGCTCTTCGAACTCTTGATTGATTCCCAAATTGTCGGCGATTTCTTTCAGATGAGGCTGCGACGGAACGACGAGAGCGACCGTGTAATCTTTGGCAGAGTCGCCGTAAATGCAGATATTCTCAACGATCGGGCAGGTTTTCAATTCCGCTTCGACTTTTCCCAGGGAGACATACTCGCCAGCTTGGAGTTTGACCAAATCCTTCTTTCGGTCTGAAAAATTAGATAAGTTTTCAATTTTAGCTTCTTTCCCAACTAACTTCTTTTAAGACACCAAGCTTTGCAATCGTGTTACCACCTTAATCATACTATTTTGAACAGCAACATGAGAACGAATATGCCATGTTCAGGGACAACTAAAGGCCCAAAGGCCCAATCACACAGGACGCGTTATAACGCGGCGTTCAGGTAACGCGCGTTACCCCCGACGTTCGGCGATACAGCGACTTCACACTCATCGCGTTATTATTGGGCGTTATCTGGGCGATCCAAAGAAGAAATGTTTCAATGGACAACTCAGTCTAGCCCGCCGTGTAGTCGAAAAATGCTTTTGGTATATTGGCAATGAAATGGCGTGTATTTTTGAGACCCTTAGAAACAGGCTCAACTGCTGATTACATCGTGAAAGCAGCTACCTGCTTACACAACTACATTAAAATGATGAGTGATGTTCATCTCGAATATTCTGCCAATGACCGCGATGCCACCGAGCCCATGCAAGGGCTGGTTACAACAACTCCCACCAATCGAAGATCAACGAATGCTGCGATTCAAGTTCGAGAAAAGTTTGCTGATTACTTTGCCAGTAGGTCATCATAACACACATCTCCCACATTGATGCATGGTACACAGAACACATACAACAAAACAGATAACACAATACTTTAAGTATTTATTTTTATATTATATATATTTTATTTTATTTATATTTTTTTACTTATATTATTTGTATTCGTATTTATATTATTTATATTTGTACTTATTTATATTTATCTTACTTGTAATGCTCAGTATTCCTGCAATCTTTTTCCAAGCCTCCATCTTTTTCAACACATTCTTGTATCGTTCATGTGAATGATCGTATAAATACACAAACTTCCGCACTTGATGAATTAACGCCTCTGTTTCCTCACTCATCTTGTTATGTCAAGTGGGAAATGTCTGAGTAACGCCCGAGTAACGCGCGCTATTTTGTATTTTTGTACAACTCGAAAGGCTGACGCCGCGTTACCGTCGCGTTACTAAAGTAACGCCGCGTTATAACGCCGTGTGTGTGAACGGGATGATGCTTATGCCCGTCATACAACCTGACAACCGTAACGCGACGGTAACGCGACGCCTAACGCCGCGTTATAACGCGTCCTGTGTGAATGGGACCTATGTTGGCCTGGGCATGTCAGGCAGGCGGTTGACAAGCTATCGCGTTGGTACCTAGAGGTACGAACACCTATAGGTAGGTTTCAACGAGCAACTTGACCTTAGCTCGCAGTCATACTGTTCAGTTGAAAACAAGCGATCACGTTGTTAACTTGAATGAACAATTTTCAAATTAGATGGTAGCGAAGATAGAGATCATGGCGCGTCGCGTTCATGTTCAATGTGTTTGGACCAAGGAAGTTTGTGGGTAGGTGGACTCATTCGGCCAATTATTTGAATGGAAGGACCAATGGACAATGCGTCACTGTGCTGGGGGTGCAAATCTGTTCGCCACGTCAGAGAGGTAGTTCAGGACTTTCATGTTATTTTCATCCAAACGTTCAAAAATGTCCCGCCGCGATTCCAAATAATCAACCATGTCTTGTGTTTTCACGTCTAAGCGGATTTATCGAACCTTTCTTCGTGTCTTTATCTTTTTTCGGGTTCGTTTCCTGTTGAATGTCTTTCTGAACGTGAGGAGGTGAGGTGTTATAAACCCTCCTGTACTAGTCAGATTAGAAGGATTCAGCGGCAATAGTCCAGGAGCATGCGAAAAACTTCCGTTTGCGTGCTCACTTTCCACGAGGAATAAGACAGTTTGCAGCTGTCGTGAATATAAGATCATTGCAATCGTCTCTCACATAGCAAAACTGCTCATCGTTCACTTTAATGGTACTCTGCAGCCGTTCAAATAACTGATCAACACATTTGGCGATTGTAACAGGGATGACTGGAAGAAATTTTCTCCTGCAAGCGTACATTTGTCTCAGCAATTTGATGTCAGAGCGCTCAAGCTCTGACGTACATTGTTCATCAAGTTCTCGCCAAATCAGCCTTCATTTTAAGGGTAGAAGGGAGAACTTCTCTTCCTATCGTGCGATCGGAGAGGGGTTCGTGATCATGTTCGTTTTTTAGTGAAAGCCTGAAAGAATTTAGCCATGAGAAGGTCATGCTGTCATGTTGGTGCCTCAATCATACAATTTTAGACGGTAACATAAAAATGAATACGAGCTAGTTCCACTGACTCAAGATCTACACGAAGCAAGCAATCGTGTTTCTAAATCGATCATACAAATCTGAACAGCAACATGAGAGCGAATACGAGCAGATCCAAGTAGATCAGAAGCAACTCAGGTCTATTGAGCACGCTACAAGCTAATCGTGTGGCTACCTATTTCAGACATGGTATATAGGAACACACGAGCATGTTTCGTAATCACGTTGCCAGTTCGATCATACAATTTGAGAACAAGTAGACTCACCAATAATTTTCAGACTGCCATCTCTCTGCATTTCTCCAATGTCACCAGTCCTAAACCACTTTCGGCCATCTTCGTCGAAGAACTCCTCGCGAGTCTTTTCAGGCTGTTTGTAGTAACCGGTTGAGACGTTGTCACCGCCAATGAGAATCTCTCCGCGAGGGAAGGGCTTATCCGTGACACGGTAATTACCTTCTTCCCAATTCTCGAGCCTGATGTGACACATGGTCGTTGGAGGTCCCACCCGTCCCGTCGTATCGTCCATGGCTGAAACGTGTTAAGACAAGGATGAGAGGTGCGCTAGCTTGACTGTGAATTGTTATTGTGAACGAAATTAACGCTGTTACATCCAACATTTTTTCCTTTCAGATAAAGAATACTTCAGTAGAACCACAAAATTTGTCGGAATCTCAAAAATGAGTCAACCTGAATGAAGAAAACTCACTGTCCATGACGGTGGCGCTGGAACAGGTCTCAGTGAGGCCGTACCCCTGAGTGACGGTCTCGGTGACGCAAATTTTTACCAACTCGTGAGTGTCCGGCGACAATGGGGCACCGCCAGACAGCAACAGCCGCATCCTACCGCCCAGCATTTGCTTCGTTGTTTTGAAAATGAACCTGAAACCCGTCATTGATCAACAGGATGTGGTCAAAGGCGGAAACTGATTCTAGATTGATCGAGCGGCATAGAGAACTCTGAGTACACCCCGAGTGACTGTTAGTCAACTGTACCTGTCGATCAACGGGCAGGAGAATCCGTGCTTCATCCATTTCTTCTTGTATTCAAACGCGAATTTGAAAAGAGCTTTTTTGAAAGGCGGCTGTTTGGAGACTTTGTCGTTGACGCCTTTTGAAATCCTATCCATGATCAGCTGAAATAAGTATAGAGGTGCGCGTAAGGAATAATGTTACGTTTCAAAGCTCCTCAATAAAATAGCTCTCAAGAGAACACTTACGGGGACCGCGGTCATGGCAGTCGGTTTGAGAATTGGAGCATCCCCTCGACAACCATGTTTAATTTTACTGGAAGTGTCCAGCAAGGTGAGTGGCGTCGAGTACCCGATGGCGACACCTCGCAGTAAACAAACCGACTCTGCAAAACATCAATCCACCTTGAGTGAAACGTAACTTATTCGACGTCCAAAACAAGACAATATCAACGTCACAGTACCTGCGAGCAATTCGAAAACGTGAGCCAGCGGTAAGAAGCCGAGGAAGACGTCAGAATCGGGATAGATGCGAACTCTGTCGCAAAACGACACAAGAGTAGCCACCATGTTGTTGTGCGTTAGAAGTACACCTTTGGGCACTCCGGTGGAACCGCTTGTGTACATGATGATCGCTATATCATCTTTCGTTGGCGGACAGTCATCTGAAAAAAAAAGAAAATTGGAATTTCAACATAACAAATGAATAATTGAAATCATTTCTAAAAATAAAATTATGTTACAATATCCAACTAATACATTTTTGACGAGTTTGCCGTTCTGTGCAACAATGAAAATTTAGGGTTTAAAATTCCACTCACCACCCAGACCGTTGCCTAAATAACAACTTTTCACAAATTCAGTGGATAAAGATTTTATTACCTAAAAAATCCCAATTTACTCTAAAACAAACCAATGTTGTTTACGTTTTGTATGTTCTGGTAAACATGAACGTTAACGCTAATGTGTATTACCATTATATCGACACTTCAAAATAAACAAAATGTTGAAAAGGTTTGGAAAAGCAGTTTAGAAAAGACATTTTTAAAGAGCACGAAACGAAATACGTACAATTTTTTTGAAAAAGTAACAATGTAACTTTTCACAACGATTTCGCTGTTAAGGGGCTCACATACGCTCAGTTTACCTGCGCAGTTTACCACGAGTGACGTCATATTTGAGGGGTTAACTGAGGAAAGTGCGTAGTTCACGCAGTTTTTTGCTCCTGCCGTTGGCCTGTGCAAAAGTTTCTACTTTTCACCGATAAACTACACAGTTTGGTCAGTTCATCGCACAGTTTGGTTAGTTCGTGAGCCTCTCTACTGACTCTCATCCCATCCCCTGTTGCTCCTCTTCAACACAGCGCGTTGCTCAAGTTTGGTCTCCAACTTCACAAATTATTAAATTTAATTTAAACAAGAAAACTGTGAGAGCTGAAGTTTACCCAAACAACTTCAGTTCAGATAATCATAAAGCGTTTTACTCACGTTTTTGCTCGGCTAAACTGAGTGGGGCCCCCTAAAAGGAGCCCTTCTCCAGGCAATGAAGCCACGGGCCTATGTGAATATCAGCACTTTTTTGCAATAAAGATATACCATTCACCCAGCACTTGCACTGATCAACTGTCAAATTTAAGTAAAACTAGGAAGCAGTGGGATATGAATAGAAAGGTCGAATTGGCCAATTAATCTCTAGTCGAGCGCTGAGTCGCCCTTTCTTTAGTCAATGTTTTTAAAAGATTGTTGATTTTTCGAGTCAGTAATAATAAAATAATAAAATATTTATGAGATTCCCCCATCAGCTACTCACCAATATTAGAATTAGCTCCTTTAGCAACTACATCCTTGTAAGCGATGATTTCAACGCCATCTTTGAAACCAGTTGTTTCAGTTTTCTTCAGCTGATCTTCCATGAAAATAAGGCGTTTAACGCGGGGGGTACTTTTGAGAATGTTCTTGAATTTGGGCAAGAGATCGTGCGTCGTGATGACAAGTTCCACTTCCGTTTCGTTGATCCCGTGAGCGATGGCCTCGTCACCGAGGGTGGCGTAGATTGTGACGACTGGAACGTTCATAAATATATTATTTACAACCGAGTTATTTGACGAGATATAATAATAATTATAATTGAAGATAATTGTACCTGTGATATTTGGTTTGAAACAGGCGTGTGCAGCAATCATCCACTCGGCTCGGGTTTCAGCAAAAATGACAACGTTGCATTTTGGCTGGTAGCCCAATGATCGCAAGCCACGGCCGAACTGAGTCGCTTCTGTATGCACTTGACCGTAGTCCCTCCATTTGTAGTCACCGAGCAAGTACTGGAAATAAGAGAACCCATTTGTTACGAAGGTAACGAATATAGTTGAAATAGTGATCCAAAAAGAAGTTTGGCCTGGGCATAATCGTAATTCATAGCAGTCAGTTGTTAGTAACATTAATGATATATCATCCACTCAGAGAGGGATGACACATTGATGTTACTCATTTCTGTTGACGCGAATGGGCTGGGCTCATGACCTGTTTGAACAGTAATCCCTGTTCTGAGAGCGAGGTCACAGTACACAAATCAACAATGTATTCACAATACATAAGTAAAAATATAAAGAATTGCCCCAAAACTGGTAGAAATATACGCTTTGATTATTTGATCAGTAATCTTTATTATGTGAACTGGGTGCAGTTTGTAGTATTTACAATTTTTTGGTCTCTATACTGGGCCCAAGAGCGAAGGAGCTATTACTTCATTCACCAATATTACAGCCTGTTTGAACCCCCATCATGGCGTCACACCAGGACTTGTCTTGGATGGATTTTTGAGATTTTTGCCGATTTAAGCGAGCAGGGTATCATTTTCCACAAAATTTCGAACGCTGAATCCAGTAAGAGTGCTGCCGGACCGATTGGCGTCCACCGGAAGGGGGTATGGGTTCAAATGGTGACCTATTTACCTAGTTCGAAAGAGGGTTTTCGAAAATTTTTGGTACTGGTAATGAAATGAGTTCGGGACATTCACTGTTTTCCCCATTCTCCTGGTCCAAGGAATAACGAACCCCTCTGAAAGAATTTGCTGCGTTTTTCATTTCATGTCTTTTAGGTTCCCCAAATTTTTAATCCTTACTCATGCTGAGTTAGACGATAGGAAGCTAATTTCTCTAATTGTTCATTATGAACAGTCCTGAACAGAAAAAATTGCATCTGTAGCCATAAATAGCATTAGCATTAGTTAGTATATCTTTAGGATGTGGATATTAGGGAATACACGTCCCTTCAGCCCCACTTTACACAACTACAAGTAGCGATGACCACGTAGGAATAACCAATACTTACTGCCTGTTTTGAACGGAAATATCCTTTCTGTATTTAAGGTGTAGTTCACAGCAGTTACAATATCTATGTTGAAACATCCCAAACGTGAGGGAGGTATTCCTAAGGAACGTATAAAATGCTTCTGTTCAAACGACTGGACCAATCATTTGTTTGAACAGGCACCTTTGTTCTGTGAGTCAGTCGCAGGCGCATTTCATATATGTCATGCGTTATTTACTAAAGTGTCTACTGTGTGGTGTGTGTTTTTCAAATGCTTGATGCCTACTCATGATGATACAAGTATTGAAATTCTTCTTTGCTGTATTCAGGGCTGTGCAGACTGTCATTCCCTTACATGCGAAGTATTGTATCCCTTACCGACATTTCTATTCCAGCAAGGCTGATAGGCACATTGACAGAGTTGCTCAGTAAATAATGTTGTTAAAACGGGTTTGATTTGAACTACATAATATGAATGCAGTCTTGGCAGTGAGACCTTTACGTCAAAAGCGCTCATACACTACACCAGATGTACACCATTCCACCTAAATCTAACGGAACTATTCCTATAGATCTAATGCCTATATTATAATGAAGTACATCTAATCGATGTCACATTGGGATTGTACTCTGTTTTTCCAACCGTCACCACTAGATTTGATCGTCAAAAAACCTAAATTATTGAACGTCGTGTCGCGCACTAATAAAGAAATTTTTAATTGATTGCCCTTCAAAGAATGGAGAAGAGGACTCGGAAGGAGGCGCCCAATAAACCCTGAAAGAGTTATAAAGGAGCTTTTTTCCGTTCTGTACGAAGAATTAAACGACGACGAAATTAAATTTCCCCTTTGGTACACCCACGGTTCCGCTACTTCCTCTCTCTGTATTATAAACGTTGCCGTTCTTCCCTTTGATGGGGGGGGGGGGGTCAGCGTTGTCTGGATACCCTTTAACCCACAAGGGCACATTCATTCGATTATCGCGGTCGGAAAAAGACGAGAGATTTTGTTTAAAAAGTAATAAACGTTGACCAGATTGATCCAGAGAGGAGTAGCAAGATTCACTAGTATAGGGGTCATTTGCGTCAGCAACACATGGGAGACATTCAGGGTGTATTATAGGTTTACGAGCGATCACTGCTCACATAAGCGGTATACAGTAGGGGTAAGGGGCCAATATCAACTCGCCGACTGTTCAACAACTGAACAGTTGAGACTGAGAGGACGGTACGTCATTTGCAAAGCTGGAAATTTTGATTGAGTGAGCGTTTCAAGCGCAGGCACGGGCAGCTATTCTGACGGCGAACACGATTGAACAGTCCGCAAACGTGCATTTTCAGGTTCGATTCAAATCTCCTATTTACGGACAAATTCGCTCAAACTTTAAAAAGATAACTCACCTTTTTGAAAACCCTTCCGTTGCTCTGGGGCTCGTCCTCTTCAGCAAGAATCTCCCTGGTTCCGAGAGCCTTTTTCGTTCTGTGCACGTCTTTGACGTAATTCAACACTTTTTCCATCGTGTCGATGTTGGCCGCCTTCATTTTCAAGTGCGGCTCGCTAAACTTCTCCAGCGACCGGTACGTGACAGATTTCTTATCTTGTTGAATGATCTCAGCCTGAAAAGTATAGAGATTGATAAGTAAAGCAAAACGTATCGACGACGTAAACAATTTTCATGTTTTCCGAAACAGAAAATGTATTTTAGCAGTATCGCTCAGGTTTTAGTAATTTTTCAATCGTCTCGTTATTATTCTTTCCTCGTATTCGTATCAACCATAAGAAACATGTTCTTTTCCTCCCACAAACTTCCATTTGTTTACGGTTCAAAATGTGTAGAAGTGTTCAACCCAAATTTTCCCATAGACCTCATTGTGCCCTAAACCTGGATTGAATTCGTCTCAGAGCGCCTAACGCATTTTCAGCTTGATCACCCCAAACGGAAGCAACATTCTGGATGAAAATTGGGTATTTAGAAAATGGGGTTTCGACATTTTCGGGAACCGCAACATTTTCCACAAGAGTTTGGACGCTGGTTCGATTGAGGGACTGATTGCCATCTTAGGAGAGGCGGTACCTACGGTCCAAAAGTTTTATTATGAAAATGGGTACTGTATAAGGAAAACAATTTGGAGACCTTCTCCCCCTATTTTTCTCCCACTGTGGAAGCCTCAATAATGTTTATCTGTGAAATAATGTGAAGCGTTTTCATGAGAAATACGTATAATATATTGAAATGTTTATTAATTTAATTGATTATTAGCTACACAACTCTTTATTTTGGTAAATATCTACCTCATAATATTGCGAGGGATGTCAATCAGGCATTGAAAGCCGGAAATTGAATTGACTTGTATTCAATTAAATGACATTTGGTAATAAAATGAATACGTGTAGGCTCGTCCATCAAATGCGACGGTTTGAAACCAGAAATCCAACCATTCGCATTCACCATGGGATTTCTCTTATATTTGAATAACGGAAATGAATGCAGCTAGCGTTTTTTAGTGAAATATTACCGCTAGGGAGATGAGAACGGCTTTAGGCGGAGTAAATAAATGAAGTAAATTGAAATGAGAAAACGCCCACATGAGCCTGTTTAACCTGCGGCAGAGTTCATATAACCTCTTCAAGTCGGAAGTTAACGATTATAGTACATTTTTGTTCATCACAAAATCACGCAAAAGGCAAAATTGAGAAAAAGTACTCAAACTGTGCCTTGAAACGGAAATAAAAACACAGAACGAAGTCGAGACGTTTACCTTGGCCCGAAAGAGGCCATCGAAGTGATGTTATACGCGAATCAGGACGTACAAACGAGGATATCCAGCTCAAGTTCCGTGAGATTAGTGAGAAGCTGCACGAAGTGCCAATCTTGAACGATTATCACTTGGCGTCACTTATATGTAGCTTTAATGCCTCGTACTCCGCAGAAAAACTTATAAAAGGTACTCGATCGATATGCTATCTACCGCTGACCGGGGGTATCTATCGAGTGCATTGCGTCTTGCAATATGCTATCTTCCGCCTCGAAAAACGCGAACAAATGAATCGGCTTGCTCATCTTACAAGGATTAATTTCTTAACGTTCAGTCGAGGAAGCCATCAAAACTTATCCCTTAATTTCTAGACGGAAGATACATAGAAGGGTAGTATTTTCAATTCAAAAGACCTTTATTTGTCAAAATGACATAAGGCTGAGTTGACTGCGAATATTGCATCTTAAGTACATATCTATAATAATACGTAATCTATAAAGTAAAAATCTGGTAATAATTTACTATTTCATTGTGAGGCTTACACTTTGCATACGAAGTGAGAACACTTAAGGAATGACACTGGAAGATAATTGTGCTCCTCATTAATTGGAAAAATAAAATAAAACAGAAAATCATTCATTAGAAGGGTAGTAGATAGCATATTGAAGGAAGGATGGGTCGGTAAATAGCATAATGGACCAATGAACGGTCGGTAGATCGGTAACATATCGATCGAGTACCGTACAAAATAATTATACTGAAATTTCAACTTCTTTCCCCAGGTATGATATGTAAAACGCTGCAAATTCTTACACACGGGTTGGTTATTCCTCGGACAAGGCGCAAGGAGACTCATTTCTTCAACATGGGGGGAAATGGGGAAAACAGTGGATGCGGCGGGCCCCGGACCCATTCCAATCGATTCAGGATCCAAAATTTTGTGGAAAATGATACCCCACACGCCTAGGTACCAGAAATCCCGAAAACACATATTCAATATGGGTAAGATACCCATTTTCACCCATAACCTCCTCCAGTGGGTGCCAATCGTTCTGGGACCCACTTCATTGGATTCAGCGTCCAAAATTTAGTGGAAAAAGATAACCTACTCGCCTAGATCGCCCAAAATCTCGAAAATTCATTTTTTAAATACACATTTTGACCCCTACCCCGCCAAATTTGGTCCGATCGGGCTGAAAAGTTTGGAGGACCGTCCTAGGCCGGTAACAGACCCCTGACCCAAATTTCAGATTTTTAGAAAATTTTCTACTACCTCAAACGGCGCGGACGGCGGACGGACATTTTTTGATCTAGAAACGTCCAGAAAAAAATTTTGAGCGGAATCGGAGAGGTTGACTTTTTGCATGAAAACATAGGTTGATTATTCAAAGAATAACCAACCAAAAACCAAATAACCTCATCTATTTGAAGGAGATGTTCATAAATCACGGTATTAAAAGTAGTAGGAGTATTTTAATGAGTCAACTATTGTTTTTCTCTTGGAATGTACCTGCGCTGAGACTGGGACTTAGGCCTACGCAGTTCAGAATACGAAATTACAGCTTTTAGGTGTGACTAGGTCAATATCTCGGTCCTGGCAATGCCCTCAGGTTCGCGTTTGTCAAGAGAAACGAGCAGAAATTACGGAAAGAAGAGCCGAGCGTGGATATACTAGCCCAACCGCCCGACCTTGACTTTGCCCTAGATTTTGAGCGAGTCGTTTCACGGGCCTGGATTCTCTTTGATGTACAAGACAAGGTCCTTTCCGCGCCTCCATTGACGCTGGCCTCAGCAAAAACCCAACCTTTTCCGCGAGTAAACAAACACTTCCAACGGCGAAAGAGTCTTTAATCATTTAATATTTGACCGCGAGCGGTGTTGAGAGAAGTGGTTACGTAAAGATGGACGGGTGAAATAGGTGGAAACAAGCACTGTACACTCGTCAAAAGGTCGGTAAACATTCTCGAAGAAAAAAAATTTAAATCCGCGTGACTTGAGAAGGATCCCGAAGGAAGCCCAATCAAAGCCTGTTCCCACTAATTACTCATTAATTACTGAAATGAAATTTCAAATCCCCCTTTTGTTAAACTGGCACGAATATGGTTTTAACGGTGTTAACCGTATAACTTATTCCAAGTGCTTCACCATTGGTGTAGCGCATCCACACACCTTTGATATGAGCTTACCTGGACTCAACCATTCGAGAACAGTCTGCACGTTGATTAATTGAAAACGTACCTCCAGAAGATTTGTCTTTTAGTACGTTAACCCTCATCAGCGTTCGTAAAATTGAAATTTCGCGTATACCAACCTTCACTCGTCTAGACGCTTCTTTCTTCTCCCATGGCCGCTGCAGCACAAGATGAAGTGGATACGTGATGATGTCGCAGACGAATGCAATCGCTTTGATGGCGCCGATCGCCCCATCGACCCACAAACTCTCCATTTTCCTGAAACAAAATAAAGTGGAAAATTGTTACGATTTTGTACGAAAACAGGAAGTGAGAACGAGTTGCTTGACCCAAACAACTCAGGATAGCGTGGACGTTAACTATGATCCACAGAGCACTTCAATGAATCGAGGTGATATTGAAACACATGTACAAAATCTGGAAATTCATACACACGCGTTGGTTATTCCTCGATGGAGGCGCATGGAGACTAATTTGAACCTCGGACAAGGCGCATGGAGACTCATTTCTTCAACATGGTGAAAATTGGGAAAACAGTGGGTGTGGCGGGTCCCGGACCCTTTCCAATCGATTCAGGGTCCAAAATTTAGTGAAAAATGATACCCCACACGCCTAGGTACCAGATATCTTGAAAACAAATACCTATACGAAATGGGTAGATAGGTACTTATTTATATACCCAATTTGACCCATAACTTCTTTCAGTGAGTGCCAATTGTTCTGGGACCCATTTCATTGGATTCAGCGTCCACAATTTAGTGGAAAATGATACCCCCACTCGCCTAGATCGCCCAAAATGAGCGGTAAGTGATAAGTGATGAGTGGTTCTGATTCTGTTTTCAGTTCACCTGTTTTAAGGCATGTGTTCCAATTACGTCATGGATACGTTTTTAACGTTACTACTCGCAGAAGCTGGACGTCTACTTCATTGAAATTCGTTTTCAGAACTGTTTTTGTGTGTTTTGTTTTTTGTTGGAATTTTAGGTCCGTTTTTTTTCTCGTTCCGCTTGAAGTTGAACATTTGTGCAAGTTAAGTCTCTCATCGTAAATCGCTGAATTTTGTCGAAAGAATATTTCGTATAGGTTTGATTATCTGTCGAAAGTTTAACATACTCATATTTTTGTGAAAATTTGAACTTATGTGCCAATACAAACATCCTTATAGACAGATCAGCGTTCAACATCAATGAAAGAGGTAGGTCATCAGCTTAGGCAACCCAAAAACTTGAAATAATATGTAATTTTAAGAACAAACTAAGAATAATGACGAATGAAGTTACGCAGAATCAAAGAGTACTATCATAAATAAATAATGGGAATAATTATAAAAATTATGTTTCACTACTATTGAAATTATACATCTTGGTACTCATACCTGCAAAAAAAAAAAAAGGGAAAAGGCATGCGAAAATATTGTTGAATTTTGCACAAAAACAGGAGTTGACCTTGAATACTTTGTGCGTAATTCATTTTCATTCCGGTGGCCGCGGACGGAGGCAGGATATTGGTGATCCGAGTATGAAGGCGTTTTGAGTATAATTTTCAAACAAATTTTATGATATTGATCGATTGAGACTGGTCCCGAACTACCGAGTCCGATTGCCCGTCAAAATGTGTATCTTGAAAATGGGTTTTCGAATTATGATCAACCAAGCATGCCGTATTTGATCAAAATGGAGGATTTTTAGGCCCGGATTTATAATCACGTTTTTAATAGCATGAGGTACATACCCTCTATTCATTTCCTTATTTTCATTGGATTTGAATTCAGGCCAACGACATGACTTTCGATTTGAAAAACGACAACGATATTACACTATTCCAGACATCACTTGCTATTAAAGAATTATGGCTATAAGTAAACATGGCCTTTCAATACATTTTTTCTCTTTTATTAACATAGGTCAGCAAAGTAGAGGTCCTGATGTGGTCGGGTCACAAGGAACATTTCACAACAATGATACAGATGAGTAAAACTGCGAAAAAAAGCGCATCTTATCTACTGCTTCAAAACGATACCCGAATGAAAGTCATGAGTCAACAACAAACAACGCAATTAAGACCGCTTTGACCTAGAAAAACGATAATGTAGATTCGCGGGACGAACAATTGTTTTGTCGAAATACGACAGGACTCACGAAGTCCTTAACCTTTTAGAGATCTATAGAGGGCTATAAGTAGATCTGAATGCTCTGCAGAGTGAGCCAAACAGCCTCATTCATTCCCGGTGCAATAAGACTGAACGGTCGAAATAAATGAGGAGCCTATTGATGAGATCAAGCGGCTTTCAGGCTCTGAATACGGAGTACAATATCTTAGATTGAAAGCAGTTCAGTACTTCGGTATTCAGAAGGTAATGAATGCGAATAACAATACCAGGTAGAAATTAATTTTGAATTCTTCCCTAATTAAATGAATGTAATAGCATTGTTGAGTCAAATTCCAGGGGCGTATTCCTAGAAACTCTTCACTCCTCACTCTCCACTCTTACGAACTTTCCGTTCCTAGAAAGTGCAGAGCGTAATGAAGCTGTAGAGTGAAATGAAGAGTCAAGGTTTGCAGAGTTTTCGGTGTTCTACTCGGGTTTTGTTCCATGAAACTCTTCAACTCGTATGCAGAGTCAATACTATGGGTGGCAAATAATAATTCGTCCATTTTTTTGTGTAGTATCCAATGACTTTGCCAAATAGCTGTGGACTCTCCAAATATCGTTTAGGAGATAATTTATTATTGAATTATTATTTCGGATGGATTTTATTGGAAGAGGAGAATAATAATAAATTTCTGATTGGTAATTGTGATAAGGACTTTTTTTTTTGCCAGTAGAACATTATATTTCCAGCGAGGACAATATAGACAGGCGCTCGGGAAGGTTACAAACAAAATGACCCACAGACAACAACTCCTCTACATTTCAAGTAGAACAGAAAGTTGTACGTGAAAAGGTTCTAGGGAACAGGAAGTTCTCCTACTCTCTAGTAATTTTCAATGAGAGAGAGTGGCAAGCGCAAAGTGAAGAGTTTCTAGGGAAGGCCCCAGGTCCTCAAGGTCCATTTCATGGTGTTCTAATTCCAATCATGATTTTTACATTTCAATTTCAAGATTTCTCATTTAAAATTCAAAGGTTTGTCAGCATATTGTATGTTTATGTACAACAAAAACGTAATTGTGAAAACAGAATTTGAAAATGATAATCTTGATTCTAGAAATGCTTGACTTTCGGTTCGAGGAAACCTGAATCGACTCGGAAGAACGGCATTTAAAGTTCAATGAATTTTTCAAGTTAATTTTGAATTATTATCGTGTCAGTAGTAATTCACAAGGGAATCAATTGCAGGGTTCGAACACGAGGAAATAAAACTCCCATCAAGACAGTTTAGTAATCAATAGTCAACACAAATTCAACTGACTCAATAGTCCAAACTAAGAAAACCTTCTTAAATGAAGTGTCATTTTCCAATGTTCGATAAATCAAAAAAAGAAGCGCGTGAAGAATATTCGCTCGAGGCATAACAAATGATTTGACCAGAGTGGTGTAGACCTTTTCCTGGCCCGAGCATTCAATTTTTATTAGGCGCGGAATCATCGACCAACAGGTCACGTAATCGAAACTGACACTGGTTCGATTACGACCCCCCTGCACCCTATTCCCACCCTTATATTTGAACCTCTTTTGAAACAGGCGAGAAATTCATGGAAGAATTTTGTCCAATGTCATGTATTTATTTCTTAAAGTAAAAACATGTCAACGTTTTGATATACCTTAAAAACATGTATAGCCACGTCAACAAAACTTGCACAAAACTAGAATAAATTGAATAAAAACTGAAGAATTTGATGAACAAAGCGTAGTGGAATTTAGAGAATGGGAATTGGTTGACGAGTAGCATTCAAAATGTGTAACAATTGTTTGCCACTTGAGTCCTCAATATGGTTTTGCCGTCAAATTTCAATTAAATTATAAGGCATGTTAATGACGTAGTAGACTTATTTATCTCAATTTGAACGATAAGGTGTCTATTGAACTTGAATAATGTTGTATCAAGTGATATCATTCAACGTTGCGACCCCAAGAGAGCAACTTACATTCTATGACGTCAACAACCTGCCTGCCAGGAACTTCTCATCACAGTGACAGCTTTTTTCTAAGTGTGGGTTTCTGGATGGTATTTACTTCATAATATCTTTCTGAGATGTGGCCTGGTCATATTCTTTATAAGTACTACTACTTGCGGCCGAAAAGTAGTTGAAATATGTAGAAGAAAATGTTCATCAAGAATTAATGCACATTTTTAATCGTTCACAGGACATAGCACGCTCAAAAGTTGGGAGAGGTTTTTTATATCGGTAGGACAAGACTCCATTTCGAATGTATCTGACTTTGATGAGATATTGTGCCTACAGAGAAATAAATTCTAATGCACATCTCGGAACAAAAACGAGTAATTTTTGCGCGAAACATTAATTTACTTCAATTGGGTTCTTGTCGGACCAAAAAGAGATGTAAAGTCACCACCCATTACAGGAGATGCAGAAGAAAAACTGTTTGCCCTTGATACCATGGAGCAAACCATGTACAAAGCTAGGTTTATAGTGGAAAAGCAACCCCCCACCCTCAAAACGCGATTTTGTGAGAGTGGTTTTCACGATGTTCTGCGTATACATGACCGCGGCGAAATTGTTGAGGACGAGAAGAAAGCTTGGGAGAAAACGTGAAAATTTGCCAATGTAAAACCTCGAGGATGGGAAAATATGTTCAAGTATGCGCTTCTTTTAGGGTGTTGTGGTGGTTGGCGCTTTTAAGCTTCAACCGGAGTAATAATTAGTGAATTGGTAATTTCCATTTGTAACATACGGTGTGCGTCACCTAACCTCCCTACGTAGCCAAGTAATTCTCACATTCAAAAGTGAAGCGCGCATGCAGATAGTTTTTCAGTTGTTTCCGTAAATCTCAACGTAACAAAAAAAAATCCCATCTCACGTATAGAGGACGTTGATACTGTGGCAGCGTTATCCTATTTCCTAATAGTGTCCAAAAGCGCAAGCGGGCACTGACTGAAAAAATTTCGTGAAAGAAAAACATCTATCAAACTGATTAGAATGGAAACAAAAAGTGCACTTGAGTTCTGTATACATCAGAAGGCGAGTTATAATTTAACACGTGACGGAATATTTTTAAGCGTGGATTGCCAGCGGGAATATCTTAGTGGACAGGACGCGTTCCAGTAGGCGCTATCCGTTATTATTCCTCGTAAAGTAACACATAAAAACTCCTCATCCAACTTTATCTCGTGAGACTTAATCAACAAGACCGTCGCTTTGCGTCTGAAAAAAATTTTCTACAGAGCAGGGGCGGGTTTATGAGTAAAATGTTACGACTATATCCATTTTAGGGAATATTTTCCACAATATTGAGAAACGACAATCGGATTGAAATGCAACGAGAGCGATCGTGGACCAACAAACACTTCAAAACGGGGTTGGTAGCGAATTTTGAGGAAGAGTATTTAGAAGAATTTCGCTTCGATCCCACATCCGTCCACAACCACATGAAACAAGAAACAGCGGCCATGAGCGATGTTCGTCTTCCTTCAAAATCTTTGTTCCTAACGAACTAAACTCACTAAATGGGACAAGCGAGACGTCAGTAGTACGGGTGATTATATATTTTTGATCGCCGCAGTGCGATGGCCCATTCAGGTGACTTTCATCCAAAATAACATATGCGATGCACCACGAGTCGAATATAGCATGATATATCCCACTTATTTTGCTGGGCTGTGTCCTAAATGTAACGAAATAGGGGTGAATCGTATTGATTCAAACGGCGCGGTCATCACTAGGGCATTTACCTTAAATAACTAGAATCGTCCACGTAAATACAAGTAATCTTCGATTTGCAGCCAGATTAAAATCCCACTTACAAGCAAATATAAGTATCTCAGGTTTTCACGAATCTAGTAAAATACCCTGGCTGACGTATAGTAGAATGAATTGGTTCAGCCCATTCTTCATAATTGGGTCGGATATATTCAAAAAACGAATTGTTTGGATGTTGATCGAAATGGAAATCATTTCTGCTAAGATTTCAGGTATTTTGATCATTTAGGGAGCAATACGAATCTGCGAACTACGTCCAAATAAGAATTACCGTACTTTATCATCTTAACGAGAGAACGCGTAGCAAGTCACTATTAGATGTACTTCGAATATACATTGTGTTTCACATTCATTTAATCAGCGACGGGAAAATTTTTAAACGAGAGTCTGAAGACATGCTCTAATCACGTATTCATCAGTAAAATGATAGTAGCCTTATCTGATCGTGCCAAATCGTTGGAAGAGGAGAACAGCCGAGGATATTACAGACTTTTGGAGCACTTTTGTGAGTCACACAGATTCCGCAAATGATGGGAGAGAGCCGTTTCTAACTAGAACAAAGGTTCCTTGAGCAAGCGTCATTATTGTGTGAAGTTATTCGTCTACTTGGTTTTTCGTAAT